>JAQISU010000044.1:6345000-6945000 GCA_029339505.1 Unio delphinus | reverse complement strand
AAGGCTTGCATACAAAAGCACACAGAGGAAATGAAGCAGAGTCTGTCCTCTAACACACCTAAAGACTGGAATAGGGAGATCATCAAACACAATAGTTCCGATTTTGAGAGAACAAAACTTCGTAAACGGATAAAAGAGTCTCGACCCAAAACAGGTAAATCAAGTAAACAGATGCTTGTTGTTTCGTTTTCTAAAATCAGTACTGTTAAGTGCATTATCACATTTGAGAACATTTATTTAACTTAATATTATCGTTAATTTACCTAGACATAATCAAGGCTACGTTCTATTTCGTCTTTTCAAAACAAGTTGTGGTAAAATAAACATGTTCTATAATGAACCTTAACATTTTAATGCTTCTACAAATGTCACTTTTACAGTTTAAGGTCAGTATGTATATGTATAAAAGAAGCTAAGTTTGCTTTGCGATTATGTAAAACTATTGTCCTATTTGGTTTGTAAGTGAACAAAAGACAAACACTGGTATATAGTTGTATTGTCTATATATCTACCCGAATGCTCAATTACTAGATTAATGGAATACGCTGGGTTTGCCAAAACCAATGTTCCCATTTTTCACACTCAGAACATACAGAAAACATCTATTCTAACTTTGTGCCCGCAAGCATATTTGATTAAAACAAATATATTTTGTTAAAAACATTTCAGGGTTATTTGTTGAGAGAAATGTATAACAAATCTGTCATTTCCTAATTCATATCGTCATTCATATGGTCCACAGCTGGGAAAGTTCCAGTAAAATTATTTGGATATGCATACAAACGATGAGTAGTTGAAACTGATCCAAAACGACTTTACATTTCATACAGAATGTTAGGACGTGCAACATCTAGTGTCCTAGATTGGAGTGGGAATCAAATATATATTTTATCAGACACTTGCTATCACTGATAGTTTTTAATTCTACTTAGTGAAGAATATTAAACTGATTGGTTGAAGTATATTATATGTAAATTATGCAAAAGGGATCGGCTAAACGAGGTACAAATACAGAAGAAACATATTTAAGGAACGTAAAAAGTGATGTTATCAAATTAAGAAAAGATTTTTGTTAAGTATGTAATGCACCTACATCACTATAAACTGGTTATTATACAGTCTTGGGGAGAGTATTATTATTAATATCAACAATTTTTTTATATTTTCAAATCTAAGGAAGAAACATTACTTTAACGACTCGTATCATTAAAGTAATTGAGACAGCTTACAGGTATTCATAATTTGCTCAGTGTCAAGTTTATGTATGACGCATGACGTGCGCTTGTAGATATCGGGACGGACATTTCTTTAAGTCTTCAGTATTAGAATCTGCATTTGGAATATGCATTGAAAGTTTACGAAAATATAATGATATGAAGTTTCTGCTTCTGCCCCGTAGCTGTATAAGGGAGTTTCTATCAGACGATTGTTGTACATTGGTTTCTGATCCTGGTATAAATATTATAATATTTGCTATCCAGAGTAAGATATTAAGAAACATTGTGTCATTTAGCGGTTAAATATATCTTTAAAACATTCAAAAAGTTCTTTCCGATTTGAAAATGTCAGTAGGGTATGCATCCGACAAAAGAAGAGTTAATGAAATATATAATTTGTTTGTTCAAATTTAGAATTTAGTATAGAAAAGTTTTGTCGATTAAGTAAACAGTATTTTGTCGTTTCTCCCACGAACGAGAGTAACATTTCTCATAACTATTTCGTGTATTGGTACTTCTGGCTAGACGCATGACTATCTTTCCAGCATCTAACTGCAATATATCTAATCTAAGTCTACTGTTGAATATCCAACCCTTAAGACCTCTGCGTATTCTAAAATAGGCCTTATTTCAATTATGTAAATTATATCGAAAGATTTTCTACGCAGTTTGTAATTGAGGAACCTTAACATATTGATTCATTTAGATGTTTTATTAAGTATATTTCCAATATGTATTTCGAAGTGCACTATATTGGCTAGTTTGCTTACGTCTACTGGTGTAAGAAAATCATATGGTGAGACTAAGTAGATTAGAAGCAATATATTTGACCAACAGCGATAAATGTCCTATAATTGCTCCATCGAGCAGCTTGCCTGAAACACTGAATTATGGACTGCGTTTTACACGACCGTTTATGTTCTATCGAAAAGATAGTTAGTAAACGAAATAATCCGATATAACTCTTTCACAACTCTTAAGTTTGTGGAAAAGACCTTTTCGACAGACTCAGTCGAATGCCTTCGAGCCATCGCAAAATATTACACACGTCTTCTCTATGATCGAGTGCATCACTAATAATATGGGATACATCTAACCGTACACAGTTGAATGATTTGGAATAAAATCTACTTCATGCTTGTAAATAACATCATTTTGCTCTAAGTAATTGCATATTTGTTTAAAAATGATTCTTTCTAAGATTTTGTCTACACAACTAAGTAAAGAGATGAGTCTTTATCTGGTGGGATCTTATTAAACCCAGCTTGTTGTGCCAGGGTGGTAACATAATATTATTTGATACAGCAAGTGATGGATGTTGAATATTTTTCCTTCCAGACTCAAATGACTCTCGGAGTTGCCAATCACTCTTGATGTATTAGGATTCTCTCGTAGCAGTACTTTGTGTATGCAGGCTGCAAACCAAGCAAGAGAGCAGAAACATCCAAACCGTTACAAAGCTGCTACTGATGTCGATCATACTTTATGCACCACAAAGGTTGTTTCATCTTTTCATAGGATTCCTTCATATAGACAGCCTGAACAATAGGAGTTGATTGCAAAATCTTGCCATTATGCAGTAAAACAGATTTAAGACTCGTCTTCGATGAATCAATTAACAGTCTCCACTCATTTGCAACAAGGTGAATAATGTTAAGAGCTGCCACCGATTTTGCTGCAGACTACATGATCGCCTTGAATTACGAAGAATGGACCAATACCATTTTGACGGTCGCGGGACATGGAAACTCTAACTTCACCTGTCTGGAGCCAACCATCTCTGCCTTACCCTTGGATACTTCCGAGTCCCGGAAGGTCAGCAACGTCATGAAGTTCAAATTCTGTTCTGAGGTGTGGTTCAGAGGAAGAAGATGGAAGAAAATATGGGTCATGTGACATTGTTCGCTCAGGACTAGAAGTTTCGTCCTCTCCCTTCTCCTTGGCTGACACAAGTGAGAATGATTCTGTCTCATTACGAACCAACGGTCCTTTTCCGTGAGGTACTGGGTGTATAGTCGATGAAATGATTGGATAATGCTTAGTCCCTTTTTCTTCCTTGACACACCTTGTCCAACTGGAGTCACAATGAAATAGTAACAATTGCTGCCTCTCTCCAAATAATTGGCACTGCAAATGGCAAATATTTTCTTTTCCTGTTCAACCCTTGTTGAAGATTTGTTAACCGTCCTACTGTCCAAGTTTGCTGACAAAATGAAGGTGTTGAGCTTTCTTAACCAACATGGTTATACTACGTTTTGTGATGCAGAAGTCACTTCACAAAAAACATAGCAGAAGTTATCGGCATTGTTCACACAAGTACAAGTCATCACTGCTCATTTTGACTACACATACATGTGTCCCATTGCAAAACAAAAAACTGATAAATAAGAAAGCACGACACTGTATGATATTTACAGCTGATATAGGGCAATTTGTCCAGGAATAACATGATGCACTTCATATCGTGTATGATGCTATATCACCTTCAAATTACTTCATTAATTGTTTTGCCTACAAAGCAAGTACTGTCTAAACATAGTCGTAGAGTTTTTCACAGATTTAATCAAAGATGTATTTGAGTCATTTATGGTTAAAATTGAAATCCCTTCCCATTATAACTCACTTATCCTCCACCTTTCCAAGTCAATGAACGAATATACTGACACAGTATCATATCTTTTAGCTAGAGCCAATCAACAGTTTTGAGCATCATTTTAGTTCACAGTGACCCATTATTAATAATGTTTGATTACATTTATTACGGAAGCATTTTGGCTATAGACCAGTGTTTCCTGTCGTGGTGGTTATTTAAAATGTTTATCTTTCTCGGCATTTATAGCATTGATTTATATTCGATTGGTTTTCGTGTGGAGGATGCATAAGCGTCTGATCTGAGACTAAAGTCATCTCTGCTGAAAGAGTATAAACGTCTGCAGGTTTTGTTTTGCTTTTTTAATATATTTGGTGCGTTTAGACACTTAACTATTTGGCCCATGTTTTGCTAATGTTCCAGTTGGTTCAGGCACCTTTTCACGCTAGATTATGCTCCTATTCTATATACTTGGTAGGTTACGTTATCTAACAAACTGGATCAGACGCGGTTTTGTTTCGTTAACGCTGCCACCTGTACGACTGATATCTTTAAGGTCATTTTAATATCCTCGGCACGTTCGCACTTTCTATTTTGGTTTTAATCACCGGTGCATATGTTTGTTTTTCTTCCAACCCGGCCGTGAGGTCTTCTCGTGCAGGTTATTTACTGTAGCATATTCTTGACGTTTTAGCGACCTTCGATCACAATTCTTCAGTGGTTTTACGGCGTCTCTTCCAATACTTCTATAAAACATCACTGCCGGAAGTATTTTAAAGAATGGTTATTATTCTTATATTGAAGCATCCATTCAAATCAATCATGAGGAAAATATACAGATCCAAGGTGATCCTTGCATACATATCAAGAAATTAACCCCATGTGTGTACAGCGACTCACCAAGTCCTAACAATGTTTTTCGGGGCCGTGTGGGAAAATGCCGCGAAAAATCACGATAGCACAGATGTCATGGATTACGTTAAATACACGTACTTATAGTTGAGTCAAATAGACGACATCGGTGTTTCTGTGTCGAGCTCATGAACATATTTGTATGGGATTGATTGGTTTCCAAGCATCATTTCGTTCTGCATGTTACATTTGTCAAGAATCACTTTAGTCACATATGCGTATCAATGAGTCAAACACCTACCGTCCGTGATTTTGTGCTGTGATTGACTTGATTCTCATATACCACATAGTCCAATAACACAATATTGTTTCTAGTTTCATGCAAATCTTCAGTGTTGATAGTTTCGTTCATAGTGGAATACAAATCGACAGATGCGTTTGTTTTTCCACTTTTTACCGATACTTTATCACTCAGAGAGATTTGAAAATCTTTTAAATCACCACTATATGATTGATACTAGCCGAGGGCTCAGTCACGTACAACATATCCCATGTTCACTGTCGTAAAATCATATTCAGCAACATTTGTGTTTTACCTGACCAAGCGGGACAAATGTTCGTGTACGAATTGAAGATGAAAACACGGTTTCATTACCATGTATGGATGGTTCAGGTGCTACTTGCACACAAAAGTTCATGACAGAAAAATCTTTATGTTTCTCATATCTTTGCTCTTACCGATAACTTACATGAATTTTCTCTTGCGTTTTGCCAATAAATGAATGCTAGAGTATGATTTTGTAATACGATCATGTGTTCATATTTTGATGCACGTATCGCAAATCCACCTCTACTTTCAGACACGTATCAGAAACATATCGGTTACTTGAACTTATGTGTGCGGTGGAACAAAGAAGATAGCAGGGACACCATGGAGTAACTCTCGTGGTGAAAACACCTTGCTGGGTTTAATTACTCTGGGCATGGTACGAACCAGGATATACGGTTCAATTCTAACAACCATCCAAAGTCTGGTGAAGCACACGACAACTGCGTCAAAGCTGTGTTTTACCGACCTGATCTAGTGTCACATTTACCAATAATATATACGTGCACATCACTTAAATAAAGTAATCGTACTATGGATCGGTAAAGGAGGTATGAAAGCCAAAACTGTACTTGGAGGTTATACCTGTCGTGGTGGATAGACTCCACACTTGGAGGCATACAAAGGTACACTAAATGAAAGCAAAAATATAAACAATAGATACAATCATTTTATCCAAAATAACACACAGTCAGTGGGATTATTGGAGAGGCGAAGCCGTAACTCAGTGTTACCAAGGTCACTCATGGCATTGTCTAAGCAGGGTTAGCCAAACAAGTGTTGTGGCAAATTTACCTACTAGTACCATGAAAATATCGTTTGGTTGGTTTGGTGTTTAAATACAAAACGAGGTGAATCAAGCTCTATTGTTTTTTCCCACTAGATCGCTTACGTGCTAGAAAAGATAAATTGCACATATACAAGTACGCGCTAACAATTGTCGATGTGGCAAACATATACGAAGATGTGGAACAGTTGAAATCCAAAGATGCTGCAAGTGTCGCAGACGCACCGGAACTTATTTATGCACGTGAACCAGTCACACAACCAGGACTTTTATAACTATTGTATTGGTAAATAATTTCTTGGATAAGTTGCTATTGTGCGGACCGAATTCCACTTGTTGATACGAGTCGGATATGTCAGTGTACATTGTGATCTAGTTATATGGAACAATTTAATCGTTTTCGTGCTACACGAAGTCACATTGTCACTGGAGTGGGTAGAATGACTTCCATTAGACATAGCAGCATTGAACAATGGAAACAAACTTACGACTAGATTAAAACCAGCCCGTGCGATTCGAAAAACTACTGTCTCGGTTACCCAGACATTGATCTCACACCAAACACTGTTACATCCACTCGAAGTCAGGTTGGGTATCTGTATGCACCTGGATTGTTAGAAGGTGGACATAAAATATATGCAACTGATCCAGTATTGTCCATCGATGAGTTTCCTATTTTGGATGGTTTTGAAACGCCGCCACAAACAACCCATTAATGACTGGGGCCGTCACATGGCGAACTAAAACCTACCATCCGAGCATTTATGCGAGATAATTACAAGTAGTTCTAGAAGATACATTATGTAACCAGGATTTAACTTAACAACAAGGTAAGATGTACTTATATAGGGGAGTATCCATCGGTTAGTATCAAGCGAAGACAAAACTCAGTTTGGTGCATATATAAACACGCACGTGATGTTTCTTTGATCGGACCATAATTGCCTTGCATGCAAATGCACCTCAGTCTCTAAGAACTGCCAGGTGTTAGGTCTTGCTTGAGTTATTGTTGCAAAATAACCAGTGGAATACCATTTGTATTTTAATGATTTTGTCGGAGCCACAAATCACAATCGAATATATTTTTGGTCGCAGTCCCAAACACTCTGATTTGTTACCCGAACATTCGATTTTAAATCGGCTAACCACCTTTGTGTTGGTGTTACTAAACAGCGGATGTTTTTTTCGAATATTCTCTGGCATCAAATTAATTGGTCAAACCTGTGCTACGTCCGCGTCCTCATTATCTATAATGATATGCATAAAAAACGAATCAATGACGTTGTACAGCATTTGATTCGATCCTGATAAAACGGTTTGATTTTTGTCATCATGTTAAAACCCGTACATGAGCAACTTCGTCAAAACTAACACGGACGATCCAAGATAAACTGATTTTGTCAGCAA
This sequence comes from Unio delphinus, assembly GCA_029339505.1. Lineage (NCBI taxonomy): Eukaryota > Metazoa > Mollusca > Bivalvia > Unionida > Unionidae > Unio > Unio delphinus. The sequence continues at coordinate 6,937,540 of JAQISU010000044.1, read as the reverse complement.
TAGCTTTAACTTTATTCTTTGAAAGGCAAGTCCATCAATCAACTGTATGTATTGATTCAAAGGCCGAGTCCACATTAAGCCTTTGAAGTTTGTCGTGCTTGCCAGCACGGAAAATATTGACTCGAATTCGCTTGCACAGATTCTCCGTTGTTTTCCCAAACAAGGCGTTATTTATGAGTTAAAAAATATGTTTCAAATTATTGGTAGCCTTGGTGCATAGAGTGTATTCATCTGAATATACAGGACGATCCGAGCTGGTTGGCGAAATCCTAGCATTCGATGGGTCTATGTTACATGCATACCCAAGTGCCAGTACAGCTGCAGATTTTGCGCGTGTAACACATAATTGTGTTTTGGCCGAATAATTGGGACCAGTCTGATGCATTCAGTTTATTTGCGTCCAGATTCATCCACGATCGCGCACTGTTAATAGAACAGCCACGCACGAATCACCGACAACGCTTCTGATGCTACCGGATAATCGTTTTGTACATTAGAAAAAGTTCGGGGTATTCAAGATCAACTTCAAAAAAGTATCCGTGGTTATGATTTATATTTATGTTGTGATCGTGCACACGTTTACGTAGGTCAATGTATGTGATATCGACTGAAATTCAGCAGCAGGAAGTGGTTGAATCACTGCGCATCCCTAAAGATTTGAATCTAGATCTAGATACATGATTTACCTGTTGAGCCAGTGAGTAAATACCCATCCACGTTCGGATTGATGGCATCAGCGTATATGTAACTCGACATTAATAGTCCTTGAATATTACTAAAAATGTGAAGAAAAAAATTCAGATGAGGCCGTTTGAAAGAACGTTTGAACAAAAAATACAAAAAATAATATTTTTTAAAACGTTTTTGATGCCGCAGACAGTTTTGAACTCGTGACGTCTTTTGATACACAAAACCCCAAATGTCGATGTTTATATATAAGTAGGCTAACTGCCTTTCCAAAGAAACGAATACCAAAAATATTTTAAAAAATAAAAAGTTGGAATGTGCGAAATTTTTTAACATTAAAATGCAAAAGAATAAATTGAGACCGCCACAAGTTTCAAACTTGTTAGGCAAGCAGGACACATGCAAATGTGGGTGCTTATAAATACTATAGCAGGAAGAACATTATTCCTAAGTATAAAACGTTCTTTCCCTTTTAAATGGAATACGACCAAGACCTATGCCAGAAAATGGACGTGAACAATGAACCTTTACTGAAAATCTTACCAAACATATTCATAATGTAAAATCGTTAATCTTTTCGTGGTGCTCTTGTAAAACAGCTAAAGTTTAATCAAATAGTAAACCACCGTATTGCAAATAATAATTTGAAAATCCAATATATATATATATATATATATAGTACAATAAATAATACATAAAGCACAATTATATGATGAAGAAATCAAATTTCATATCTCCTTATTTGTACAGTTCGTCCTACCTGTCCCACTTGTCATACTGAATTTTCCGAAGGAAGTGAGTTCCTCACACATATGGGCACCCACCAAGGTAAGAACAAACCATTTCTCTAACTGTAATCAAGAGAGAAAAATACAATGTTTTCAATACAAAAATCGTTTAATCTTTAATCTATACAACCAAATTATTATATAAAGAAAGATTTACAGTCAGGTTCTCGACGTAAAGAGTTATCGCATCGGCCAGACTGAGAACGTTCGGAGCATCTGTGTGCATGGGTGACCGTATTTATGACATTTGAAACATATTAGCGAATTTGGGATGTATATCTCGACCTTGATCTTCAAGTATCCAACTTTTACAACCTTTGGTAGTATTTGTACGTTGAATGTAATTATGTTGTTATACAGTGCTGGGATATTCAGCAAATAACTGGACCATCCGATTGACCCATTAAGACAAAAAACATGAGGGTAACGTTTGTATAGAGACAAAAAGAGGATAGTTATAAAAAAAGTTAATAAGACCTCCAATATCTCGTCAAGACAAGTCGTTTTACTTCATCGGGTCAATACCGACTTCTCAACTAGTAACGGGTAGTGGTCAAAGTATAATAATGCTACAGGGAGCTACTCATGGGTTTCCACTTTACTCAACTCATAGGATAGTTTTCTCCTTCAGCACGGGTCGCATGTAACGTCTAATATACAGCGTCTACTCAGTCACCTCTTGCGAGACAAGGGTATGTTTTTAGGGTTTAACGCCATATTTCAGCATAAGATAGGCGGCCAGTATTAATGGTGGAAAATCCTGGAAAGAACCATCGACTCACGAGAAGCTACTGGCAAGCTTTCTCACATACCCTCATTGGACGAATTCGAGACTCGAACACACGCAGAAAGAGGTGAGATGGCAGTGATCCGTAACGGACAGCGCTTTAGACCACCCGGGGCCCTTGAAAGAAGGGGATAGATAGATAGATAGATAGATAGATAGATAGATAGATAGATAGATAGATAGATAGATAGATAGATAGATAGATAGATAGATAGATAGATAGATAGATTTCAGATAGATAGATAGATAGATAGATAGATAGATAGATAGATAGATAATAAATACATACATACAAAACAGAACAGAAAATGCTTTTCTGGAAGTTTGCATGATAATGCTTTAGAATACTAGGATTGTGTGGCATTGACAGGAGAGCCAGGACTCTATCATCAGGCTGAAAACTCCTTTCCTTCGAAGTTTTATGATATCTTGATTTCATTTTAGATTGAGCAGAGTGCAGATTTGCTCTTGCGACCTCACAAGCCTTTGACAACTTATATCTAAAATCAGAAACATAATCAAGTAGATTGATTTCAGTATCTTCATTAGAAAGAAGTTTCTCGTTCAATAACTTCAATGGTCCAAGCACAGTATGTCCAAAAACCAGTACAAAGGGACTGAAGCCTAGAGATTCCTGAACTGATTCTCTAAAAGCAAACAATAGTAATGAATGCTTTCATCCCAACCTTTGTTTGTATCAAAATAATATGATCGAATCATATTGTTCAAAGTCAGATGAAATCTTCCTAATAAACCTTGGCTCTCAGGATGATAGGCAGAAGATTTGAATTGCTGAATGCCTAATTCATACATAACTTGCTGGAAAATTCCAGACATGAAGTTTGAACCTTGATCAGACTGAACAGATTTGGGAAGGCCATACTGAGTAAAAAAAACTTTATCAAAGCTTTTACTATTTGTTTAGATTTTATATTCCTCAACGGAATAGCCTCTGGAAACCTTGTTGACGCACATCTAATGATCAACCGGTATTAGTTACCTGACTTGGTCTTAGGTATGGGACCTACACAATCTACCATAATACTATTAAATGGGTCGTCAAACGCAGGAATAGTTTGCAGATGAGCCTTAGGTATCTTCTGATTGGGTTTTCTTACCATTTGACAAGTATGACAAAATCTACAGTATTTGACAACATCACATTTGATTTATGGCCAATAAAAGTGAGTCAAGATCTTGTGGTAAGTTTTATTAATCCCTAAATGACCAGCCAAAGGAGTTTCATGGGCCAGATTAAGTATTTCCTGTATGTAAGGTTTTGGAACTACTATTTGATATTTCACTGACCACGCATCACCAGCAGGTACCTCGGAAGGTCTCCATTTTCTCATAAGAATTCCATGTTTAATGAAATAACGGACAGGAACTTCAGTGGCTTCAGTCTCATTTATGGCCCTTTGAAACAAACAGGAGATCTCAGGATCTTTTCCCTGTTTAACGACAAGTAACTGTCGTTTATCACCATGATTAGAATAAAGAGAATGAGTTGTTAAAAGAGGATCACTATGATCAATACCTTCTGAATGATCCAAACAAGGAGTAAAAGTCACCTCATCAAAAGCCTGACCTATACACGTGTCAGCTAAAAGAATACTGCCTACTTCAACTTCATTCTCTAGAGCGTTCTTTGCCATAGCTCTGGTAACTGCACAAGCTTAAAATATCTCAGGGAATTCTTTTTCAATTGGATCAACTTTCTGATCCAAATTAGGCTTGTGAGTTACAATTGGATTAACCACAACCTTGTCCCCAGCTAAGTCGTTGCCTAGCAATAAATGGATGCCCTCAACGGGTAAAACCAAGACTGTTCCGATTGTCACAGGTCCTGACACTAAGTCTGATGACAAATTTACACAATGGAGAGGAACATTAACAAAGTCGCACTCTACTCCCTGAATAAGAACACTTTCATTAGAAGAAGACTTCTCAGAAAAAGGCAAAGTACCTGACAATAAAAGACTCTGAGAAGCTCCTGTGTCCCTTAAAATTGTAATAGGGGTGGGATTGGCTGCATCACCCAAGAGTGATATAGAACCCTTCGATATGAATGGTTCATAATTCTCCATAATAAAATCAGACTGGGATTTATTAGACCCAACAAATGTATTGCGTTCAATACATGAACGTGACCTTGACCTCTTGAAAATAAGAGCATTTGAAACAGGTCTGTATTGATTCTGATGCCTATGTTTCAATTTGTATCAATCAGAAACAACGTGTCCTTTTTTTTCTTGCAATAGGTACACGTCGGAAGAGACATGGATTTAGAATCAAACTTCTCTGAAGTTTGATTTTTAGAAGGGTTTGAATTAGGCGGAAATACTTTTCTGCCAGAAGATTGTTGAGTTGAGGTCTTTTTAACAAAAGGAAATTTATGTGTCAAAGAATATTCATCAGCAGCTCGAGCAGCATTTTCCAAGGTTTCAATCCTATGCTCATGGAGATAACTTTTAGCGTCACTATGAACACAGTTTTTGAACTCTTCAATTAATACCATTTGCTTGAGATTTTGATAACTTTCTTGGCTAAGCACCATCTATCAAACAACTGCTCTTTTTCTCTAGCAAATTCGATATGACTTTATCCAGCTTCTTTTCTGTAATTTCTGAATTTTTGTCGATACGCTTCAAGGACTAACTCATAACCCCTTAAAAAGCATTTTTTAACCACATCATAGTAAACACTTTGGTGAACTGACAGTGTAGTGTAAACCTCACTAGCCTTACCAGTAAGTACACATTGCAATAACTGAGTCCAATGCTCCCTTGGCCACTTTAAATTTTCTGCAACGTTTTCAAAATGAATTAAGTATTTGTCTACTTCTTTTTCTCTGAAAGGGGGCACTTACCTAATATTCCTTGCTAAATCAAAATTTAAATTTGGATTTGAAGTATGATGGTGATTTTCACTTGCCAGCTCTAATTGTTTTATTTTAATTTCATATTGTAATTGTTTTTCTTTCTCTCTTTCCTGAAATTCCAGTTTCTTCAACTCTAATTCCCTCTCTCTCTCATCTTTTTTATATTGTAATTGTCTTTCTTTCTCCTTTCTCTCTCTATCAATCCACATCTGCTCTTTTTGTAATTCAATTTACTTTCTTTCTGCTCTCTCTCAATCCGCATCTGCCATTTTTGTAATTCAATTTGCTTTTCTTTCTCCTCTCTCTCTCTATCAATCTGCATCTACTCTTTTTGTAATTTAATTTGCTTTTCTTTCTCCCTTTCTTGAAATTCCAGCTTCTTCAATCCTAATTCCATCTTGAATTTTAATTCTAATTCCTTTAATTTTATATCAGAGTCTGATGCAGACTTACCGACCGAAATCAAAGCACTTTGTTCCAAAACATTCTCTTCTACCAAATATTGCATCAAAGTCTTTTTGATATCTTGTTTCGTTAAAGAAGCCTTGACTTCAGAAAGATCATATTGTCTGGCAAACTGAATCAACTCATCTTTTTTGAAAAGATCTAATTGCTCCTGGGTAGGATTAGAAAGAAATATTTCTACTTTAGATGTCATTTGAATACAAGCCTGTCAGTCTCACTAAAGATTTAAAATTTTCAAAAACTAGGGGAATTCAAATTTAAAACAAAAGTTTTCTGAGAAAAATTCTAGCCAAATTCCAATTTATCTCATATCCCGGACGAGCCCCCAATTTCTATGATACCTGCTTAGGCTCGAATAAGCAGCAACACAGAAAGAGTGAAAACTAACAAGATTGTAAAACTTTAACAAACGATTTATTAAGTACAAATATTTTATAAGAGAAAATAAATAAACTTACGGTTTTAGAGAATCAAGTCCAAAAATAATCCAATATAGAATTCACATTAATAATCCACTAATGGAATTGCAAGAGTCCTGATCAATGAATGTCATAATAGTTCCCGGTTCGAATATCTTGACGATGTAATCCAATATGGACGACGATGTCACGTGATTTAGTCAGTTCTTGTTTTTATAATAATCCAAATAAAAATCTATGGGCACATATTCGTTTCCGATAAATAAAATAATTCCTCTTGCTCCAACGAATTGACACAATTTCCAGTACACGGTAATTAAAATTAACTCAAAAAGAAGACACAACTTAATATTTCAAATTCCAGACTAACTACTGAATGTGCTCTCCCAGAATAATAATTTAAATACCTCTGTTTGAACAAGGGATCACGTGATTTTCTGGAAGGTCATAGAACAAACGTACGAGCATTTAAACACGTACGTACGGAAAGATCCAGATAAGAATCAGCCACCTCTCACCCCCAGAAACTAAAAATAAAAAGATGTCCTTGGAAAACAACCAATCATTTCAAAGGCCTGTTTATCACTCTGAAGCAAAGTCAGAAAATGAGGCCAAGCAAAGGTCATAGAGAATTTCTAGAATAATCTCCCAATTAACGAATTTTAAACCCACAATGACAAATTTTGATTTGACAATTAAAAATAAATGATTTTAATCAAATCTACGTAACATTAGTATCAGTCACTACAACTAGCACCTAACATAATACTTCGAAATAAACATAGTTAGTGCTTCATCTCTTCAAATACAAGTTTCGTTTTATAAAATATGATACTGCCATGTTCAAATTTAAAAGTGTAAATACTGTGCAGTCCCAGTATAGAGGAAACGTAGTTATATCATGGTTATTTACTGTTCTCATTTTGTTTATACAGAGCGAAGGCAGTATAGGTGTGGCAGGTGTGACATCCCATTTGACACAATGAATGAGTTATCGGACCATGAAAAGACTCACAAAAATAGGAATAGAGGTATTCTTGAACTGTATATTCAAGAGAAAATAAACTAAACGTTGTATTGAGAAATGCATTTACGATATATGATATATGATTTATGCTTCTTTCAGTCAGATGTTAAACCTTATTTCATATGCAAACACAACATCTTCCTCCACACGAAACAAAACACAATATCGTCCATGAAACCACTATTACATCCAAATATCATCGTCTGGGGGGAAAAGAACGACCTGCGATACTTTTAAGGGTAGTATTCTTTATGTTACATAATTAATAAAACTATATATTTGTGTGCTATACATCATACCATTTGTGATATTTCATATAATTAGGGCAATGCGTCTTCACCATGACTACCGTTAACCTGGATTGCCGACTCTCATACGCAAGGACTTCCAAACTTTATGCAACTCCTAGAAACTGTATAGCTATATATATATATTTGTACTGCCATACATTGAATACTAGATTAATTATAATAACATCCATAATTTAAAATATCTAATTCATGATATTAGTTTTTCTCCATTTGAATTGTGTATTGCGAACCACGGACACCGCCAATGGCTCTTCCAATCAGCTAATCATGTCGTTTTAACCTCGATACTAGCTCAGTCAGGGACAGACTGGAACTTGGCAGATGCACTTTAACAACAATTATGTAAATGGTACGGATAAATTAAGTAAATATCAAGTATCCAACAGTCAATCGTGACCTAATACTAGCCAAAGATAGTTCTATTGTTACTGGACATTTTAAAGTTTCGATCTTTTATTTTCTACCGAAGTAGACAAAACTAATCTTTGATTCATATTGAACGTTTTACTTTTTCTATATGGAACGTTCAAAATTAGTTTTAAACGTTGAGTTTGCGTTGAAAATCTTACCGTTATAGTCGGCAGTTTCAAATTTGTTTTGTCCTGACACTAGAGATAGAGCTGTCAAAAAAAGAATTGTTTAAGCTACATTACTGCAACTGACAAAATAATTGTACAATATTTTTTTTATCAAATAATGCAAAATGTCTATGCTCCCAAAAAAGTTAAAGAAGAAAATTACAAGGTTAATACAATTCAACAAATAATTTCTTTGTCTAGAATTCAAAGTGAAATAGAAAAATGAATTTACGGTACTGCAAATTAAATATCAAAATAATCATAGAACTACAGAGAACATTCCAAAAAATTTAAAATACAGAATAAATTTTAGTGTAAATCCAAATTAAAACTAATGTTGAAGGTGTTGTTATACTTGTGTATAGTTTTGTTGTACCAAATTATTTTTGTTCAAACACGGTAATACAAATTCCAGGTTTGAATTCACTACACATCCCACAGCATGCCTGTATTGAATAATGTTTTGTATTGAGCACTCTATATTTCCAGGTGGAAAAAGTCGTTGAATTCAATAATTTAAAGGAATGAATTTCAAAACGAATGATCTACCAAGCACAACAATATTACAAATTGATTATGCTAAGTCTTAAATAACGAATTAATTATGTTTTAAGTATCGAGAGTTTATAGTTGTTCACTCGATTTCAGGTCACAATTAACATTTTCGAAAACAAAACAAATTTTCCTAATGGAAAGAAATTTCAAAACTGTTTACAAAATACAACGTTATTTTTATTAGAAAATCTGTTACTATAGTATATAGCCTGGACTACGTCAGGTGCACCAGGTAAATTGTAGGGAAATTTAAATAACCTAAACCAAGACCCAAACAAACATTTCTAATTTCATTTAATAATTATCCTGATATAGTTTGTTTTCAGTTGGCGTAGTTCCTCGACTGATCCTTCCAGATATTTCTAGTCGACCCCCTTTCCCTAACTTTGTGTTTATCCGTGTCACAGAATTGTATAAACCCTTTTTATTTATTTATTAAATTCGTATAATCGAGTTTCGTTTCTCGCGTATAGCGATACCCGATGGTGATTAATGTATATTGTGTCGTATTAAAAAATAGAGAGTTTGGTCCATCCTATGCCGCACGTGCGACGTGCTTTTGATGGGATGAACCGAATACCTTCAATGCACAGACAATATATGTGTATAAATACCTCACCGCATGTAAAGCTCTATACCTTATGGATTATCGTGTCAGTCAGCTGTCTACTACAAGTTTTGCACTTCTCCAGTTGTTGAGATAGGTAAGATTATTCATTTCTTGCATATACGATATGAAAATTGTAATAGCACGTAAATTTGTTTGATTGTAGCCTTACGCAGAATAATGCACACATTGATAGTTTTGTTTACGACTTAACAAAGAATTTATATTAGCAATATAAGGCTAAATTTTTTATAAATGTTTAGTACAGTATGATTCTTATCGAGCAGAGTTAAGTTTATTTCTAAACTTGTTGTTTCAAGATTATTGTATCGATAATATAATATGTATAACTTACCGCGTATAACGTTATCACGTTTTAATGCCCGTATGTATGTATGTATGTATGTATGTATGTATGTATACATATAAATATATATATATATATATATATATATATATATATATATATATATATATATATATATATATAGTTCACACAACTGGATATGTTTTCAGTTGCCCAGCATCTGGAGTGTCCAGTGTCTGGAGTATCTGCTGTTGTCCAGTGTCCGGAATTTCCAGTATATAAGTGTCTGGTTTTGTCAGGTGATGTCCAGCATATGGTGTGTCCTGTGTCGAGATTGTCCGGTGTTGTCCAGAGTCTCGATAACGGAGGATGGGAAAGTGTAAAGCTGTCTGTGTCCCGAGAGGCTATAGGGACCCGAGCATTCCAAGTTATCGGAGTGATCGAGGTCTACGTGATGCAAGCTTAAAAGCTAATCACAGGAAGTAATCGTAGCAGCTGTGAAGCTGAACTTTAGCAGCCGTGGAGCTGAACTAAAATTTCTGAAGACGGAGTGTACCTCCTTGCATATAATCTTGTTCGTAAAACCCATTGTATATCGGGACATAAACGATTAGTTATATATCTGTCCATTTTCGTATGCATATTTTCACTATAATGAATTGATTTTACTACATGAGTACAATTTTTCATTTGTTTGCTAGCTGAGTGAACTATATCCATCTATCAATTGTTTTTTCACTGTTAATTCTTTGCTCTTTGTGTTTGCATTTTTTAGAGTAATTTGTTTGTATTTTTCTGTATTACATTTATTCTTTCTTATGTTAATTAATCCAATATTTGGATTACATATACGCGCACGTATTCATAATTGAATTGCTCAGTCAAGTCAGTCATTATTAAACATTGTATTTATATCATCGTCAAAATTGTTATGTTGTGAATCCGGATATCCAACCCGGTTATCTTTTTACAACCCGAAGGGTTATTTGTTGCGATATAAATGTTATAACTTTATAGTTAGTGTTTCTGTATTTGTCTTAACGTTATGATTAATATTGTTGGGCAATTTGTTTGGTTTGTGTAGTTGGTGGTACTGGGTTTTGTTCATTTGTACTTCTTGTTTTACATTTGTACAATGTTTGATTAAATGTCACTTTGTGTATTTTTTATTATATTTCCTCGAGGTCCTCGTCATATGTCAGCGATATAAGTCTCTGATTTTATTTTCCTTTCACTTTCTTTGCAAATTGTTTGTGATTGTCCAGTTGATTAAAGACTTTTCTTCCTTTCTTTTTTCTACTTTTCTTTTGATTTGTTTGTTCTTTTTTCTGTTTTTGCAGTGAGTTCAGTTTTTTGTTATACATATTATTTTCCTTTCTTTGTTGTTCTCTTTGCTGTCTGCTTGTTGTTGTTCTTGTTCGTGTATCTCTTTTTGTTTATCTACTAGTTGTTGTTCATGTTTACCTTTCGTTGTTTGATATTTTTTATCTGATTCTTTGGTTTCACTTGTATTACTTATATTTGCTTACATTTTAGGGGTTTTCAAGCTGTTGTTGTTGTTTCCTATTTCGTGGTTTATGTACTGATCCGTACTGTTTTCTATCTTTTTGTATTTGTTGTGCAGTTTGCTGCTTGGGAAGAAGGTGACTTCGCTCGTATAGTTTGTCCTGGCATTTTGGTCTTGAGTTGTTGGACATATTTGGGCTGTATCCCACGTTTCCAGATTTTTTACACTTCCTTTTGCATATACACCAGGTATACCATGATTTAGTGAGGAATCCATGGACAAAGAACACCTTCTTCATTGTCTCAAGTTTTTCTTTTTCTATTTCTAGGATTCTATCTTCCTCTTTGTATTGGAAATCCAGGGTGTGTATCTATTATTTTGTGAGCTTAGTTTGAAACTATTGCAGTTCTTTCCACTGTATCTTCTAGAGTTAATTTTAGCGGAATATATGTTATGTGTAGATCAGCTGCTCTTTTCTATCTTTATCAAAAAGGCTGCTGGTTTCCTTATGTTAACCGTTTACCCTCCAATTGCATTATTCTCATGTTCAATTATTGGTGCGTAACCTCTGGGTCTTTGCAAATGTATATCGTCTCTTTTCCTATTCAACGATTCCACAAGCTGGATTAAGTCCTTGTTTTGTATTCCCAGACTAACTATTACGCTTCGCATGCTGGGTCTATTCTCTACTGCTACCTCCCATATATTAATATCTAGTGTTTCTTGCTATTGTGAACATTTCCGAAGAAAAACAATCCCACTTAATTGTTCGCACTCGTCTCGTATCGAAATACGTTTTTATGTCAGATAGCTTTCTATGTTAAGACGTATCAGCTCCATTCGTAAATATCGTTAAATTGATACCGCTAAAACGCTTATATGTTTATTATTACTTTCAAGAAGACCGGACTATAATAACTAAATTCTTTCTGATTCGTATCCAGGAACTTCATAATGTTCAAAACACTGCTGCTCGGATCACCCTGAGAGTATCACGATCAGAGCACACCTGCCCGCTGCTATGTACCCTACACTGGCTATCCATTCGATTCGGAATCAAACACAAAATGTGTTCCTTGTGCTACATGTCACTGACAGACAAACATACTTATTAGGCCTCACCCATGTGTAAACACCAGGATGATACTTACGCTCCACTTCTGACAATCGTAAACGCATTATTCCCACTATAAAATAGAAACCATGTGGACAACGTTCTTTTGCATATCAGGGCCCAGGAACGTGGAAAAAATTGCCATGAAATAAGACAAAAAGGCACAGTGATCCCATTCAAGAGTGCTCTTAAAACTCACCTTTTCTCCGGCTGCATAAACTTAAGAACCTAATAATATTTCATACCTCAAATATTTACAGCATGGTTTTATGTTTTCTAATTTCATGGTCTTTGTGTCGGATCTTTTTTGGTAGTCCTATCATTATAGATGTTGTAAAGCGCTTAGTTTCTTAAGATTAGGCGCTATAGAAAGTCATTATTATTGTTATTATTATTATTATTATTATTATTATTATTATTATTATTATTAGTAGTAGTAGTAGTAGTAGTAGTAAGTAGTAGAAGTAGTAGTAGTAGTAGCAGTAGTAGTATTAGTAGTAGTAGTGTTATGTTGTAGGTACACGTCGGAAGAGACATGGATTTAGAATCAAACTTCTCTGAAGTTTGATTTTTAGAAGGGTTTGAATTAGGCGGAAATACTTTTCTGCCAGAAGATTGTTGAGTTGAGGTCTTTTTAACAAAAGGAAATTTATGTGTCAAAGAATATTCATCAGCAGCTCGAGCAGCATTTTCCAAGGTTTCAATCCTATGCTCATGGAGATAACTTTTAGCGTCACTATGAACACAGTTTTTGAACTCTTCAATTAATACCATTTGCTTGAGATTTTGATAACTTTCTTGGCTAAGCACCATCTATCAAACAACTGCTCTTTTTCTCTAGCAAATTCGATATGACTTTATCCAGCTTCTTTTCTGTAATTTCTGAATTTTTGTCGATACGCTTCAAGGACTAACTCATAACCCCTTAAAAAGCATTTTTTAACCACATCATAGTAAACACTTTGGTGAACTGACAGTGTAGTGTAAACCTCACTAGCCTTACCAGTAAGTACACATTGCAATAACTGAGTCCAATGCTCCGTTGGCCACTTTAAATTTTCTGCAACGTTTTCAAAATGAATTAAGTATTTGTCTACTTCTTTTTCTCTGAAAGGGGGCACTTACCTAATATTCCTTGCTAAATCAAAATTTAAATTTGGATTTGAAGTATGATGGTGATTTTCACTTGCCAGCTCTAATTGTTTTATTTTAATTTCATATTGTAATTGTTTTTCTTTCTCTCTTTCCTGAAATTCCAGTTTCTTCAACTCTAATTCCCTCTCCTGGGTAGGATTAGAAAGAAATATTTCTACTTTAGATGTCATTTGAATACAAGCCTGTCAGTCTCACTAAAGATTTAAAATTTTCAAAAACTAGGGGAATTCAAATTTAAAACAAAAGTTTTCTGAGAAAAATTCTAGCCAAATTTGTTCATTTGTACTTCTTGTTTTACATTTGTACAATGTTTGATTAAATGTCACTTTGTGTATTTTTGATTATATTTCCTCGAGGTCCTCGTCATATGTCAGCGATATAAGTCTCTGATTTTATTTTCCTTTCACTTTCTTTGCAAATTGTTTGTGATTGTCCAGTTGATTAAAGACTTTTCTTCCTTTCTTTTTTCTACTTTTCTTTTGATTTGTTTGTTCTTTTTTCTGTTTTTGCAGTGAGTTCAGTTTTTTGTTATACATATTATTTTCCTTTCTTTGTTGTTCTCTTTGCTGTCTGCTTGTTGTTGTTCTTGTTCGTGTATCTCTTTTTGTTTATCTACTAGTTGTTGTTCATGTTTACCTTTCGTTGTTTGATATTTTTTATCTGATTCTTTGGTTTCACTTGTATTACTTATATTTGCTTACATTTTAGGGGTTTTCAAGCTGTTGTTGTTGTTTCCTATTTCGTGGTTTATGTACTGATCCGTACTGTTTTCTATCTTTTTGTATTTGTTGTGCAGTTTGCTGCTTGGGAAGAAGGTGACTTCGCTCGTATAGTTTGTCCTGGCATTTTGGTCTTGAGTTGTTGGACATATTTGGGCTGTATCCCACGTTTCCAGATTTTTTACACTTCCTTTTGCATATACACCAGGTATACCATGATTTAGTGAGGAATCCATGGACAAAGAACACCTTCTTCATTGTCTCAAGTTTTTCTTTTTCTATTTCTAGGATTCTATCTTCCTCTTTGTACTGGAAATCCAGGGTGTGTATCTATTATTTTGTGAGCTTAGTTTGAAACTATTGCAGTTCTTTCCACTGTATCTTCTAGAGTTAATTTTAGCGGAATATATGTTATGTGTAGATCAGCTGCTCTTTTCTATCTTTATCAAAAAGGCTGCTGGTTTCCTTATGTTAACCGTTTATCCTCCAATTGCATTATTCTCATGTTCAATTATTGGTGCGTAACCTCTGGGTCTTTGCAAATGTATATCGTCTCTTTTCCTATTCAACGATTCCACAAGCTGGATTAAGTCCTTGTTTTGTATTCCCAGACTAACTATTACGCTTCGCATGCTGGGTCTATTCTCTACTGCTACCTCCCATATATTAATATCTAGTGTTTCTTGCTATTGTGAACATTTCCGAAGAAAAACAATCCCACTTAATTGTTCGCACTCGTCTCGTATCGAAATACGTTTTTATGTCAGATAGCTTTCTATGTTAAGACGTATCAGCTCCATTCGTAAATATCGTTAAATTGATACCGCTAAAACGCTTATATGTTTATTATTACTTTCAAGAAGACCGGACTATAATAACTAAATTCTTTCTGATTCGTATCCAGGAACTTCATAATGTTCAAAACACTGCTGCTCGGATCACCCTGAGAGTATCACGATCAGAGCACACCTGCCCGCTGCTATGTACCCTACACTGGCTATCCATTCGATTCGGAATCAAACACAAAATGTGTTCCTTGTGCTACATGTCACTGACAGACAAACATACTTATTAGGCCTCACCCATGTGTAAACACCAGGATGATACTTACGCTCCACTTCTGACAATCGTAAACGCATTATTCCCACTATAAAATAGAAACCATGTGGACAACGTTCTTTTGCATATCAGGGCCCAGGAACGTGGAAAAAATTGCCATGAAATAAGACAAAAAGGCACAGTGATCCCATTCAAGAGTGCTCTTAAAACTCACCTTTTCTCCGGCTGCATAAACTTAAGAACCTAATAATATTTCATACCTCAAATATTTACAGCATGGTTTTATGTTTTCTAATTTCATGGTCTTTGTGTCGGATCTTTTTTGGTAGTCCTATCATTATAGATGTTGTAAAGCGCTTAGTTTCTTAAGATTAGGCGCTATAGAAAGTCATTATTATTGTTATTATTATTATTATTATTATTATTATTATTATTATTATTATTATTATTATTAGTAGTAGTAGTAGTCGTAGTAGTAAGTAGTAGAAGTAGTAGTAGTAGTAGCAGTAGTAGTATTAGTAGTAGTAGTGTTATGTTGTGACATTCTTGCTTGCCCCTTGCAATCCGTGTACAGTTCGGTTCAATGGTATTGAATCTGCGTAATATGTCTTGATTTATAGTTATACGTTTATGTAAAATATTCCATAGATGTAATGTTCCATTCAAAACAATGATGTAGTTCTGCATTCAAAATATTGTGGTATTAAACCCATACAAATAGATAATATTTTAGTTATGTATTGGTTGTTAACATTATAAAATACAAAAATAACAATTCAGGCCAAATATAATTAAATATGAGTGTGAACATGATAATGTCCAACATGCAATGTTACATTACAAAAGATATAATGAAATAACAAAATTGAAAATCTTAACAAACAAAGAATGCAAATTAAATATATATGACATTATGACCTGAATTTCCGATTCATAATACCAGATTTTTAAGTGTTTTTGTTGTTACCAATAAAAATAGAATTTTAACGCCATACACTGTGAAATTTAAGTTTAATTCTCCTGCCATTTGGAAACATGGGCGAATATTTGTTTTGGTAAAAAATAAGTTCAAGGACAAATATCTAAACTTCAAAATATGAAAACATTCCTCAAAGAGATATACATCATTGCCTTGCGATAGTATGCAGAATATATACGTAACACCTCTTCAAAAGTCGTAAACTTAAAAATATATTAAAGTACAGTTTCCCATGCAATTATCTGTCAATTGTGGCAACAATTTAAAGGTTAAACAGCAAAGACAATACTGTGAGATATATTATTTAGGTTGACTAAATATGCATATACTGCACAAGCAAACAGGATTAGTATTTTCATATTAATGCCTTAAGTATACAGATGACATATGACCTATATCAAACAGGCATAGTTGACATGGAATGATACCAATCATTTAACAATTGGCAAATTAGACTTTTACAGTGATATGTTTGCAAAGAAACTCCTAAAGAAATAGGGTATAAAAAGACATGCGACACTCAAGATGCTTATAGAAAAAAGACAATTAGCTGTTATATGAAGAAAATATAGTTCGATGAATGCAAGGAATACTATAACCAAAAGGTCAAGTAATTAGTGGATAACAGAGTAAATACTTTTCCACTTTCTGAAACAAGAAGCGTCTGTTAAGAATGTTTTTGATCGAAGTCGTAATACATGATATATTTCACTCAAACATTAAAAGCAGAAAAGTAAATGATGTTGACATTCAAAATAGGTCTAAATATGGATCAACATTTTTGACTTTCTATACTTTATATAATACTAAATAGTTTAAGGTCTCAAAATATAAATTATTCTATGAGAACTCTAATCCGATATCAGTGGATAAATATTTAGTATCCGGCAAGTCATTTTAGTTTAATCTATCGTATAAAAAACATCAATAGAAAGATTTAGCTATGGTAAAATTGTACGAGTTGTTTCTCCTAATGCAGCAAACAAAATGATCTCTTCAATGCTGAAAAAAAATTGAAAATAAAAACAACGTACAGTACAAATGTATTATTGATTTAGAAAGGATATTATAAATCATTTAATTATTTTGAACCTAATGCAATTATTTTTCTACAAAACGTTGAATATATTTCAAAATGTAAAGAACCACTTTAAATAAAATTAAGGTGACAGTTTGCGAAATACAGTGCTTATAACATCTGATTTTATTTCAAATGCCATTCAAACGTCTCTAGCGACGTCTGCTGGTAATTTAACACAATCGAAGACAATACAATAATTTCCATTATTTCCACCAATAACGCTCGAAATATTTGGAGTGAAATGTGCAAAAAGGTTCTATAGTTTACAAATTTATTAGTCCAGCGAGTGAATATAAATACAAAAATTGAAGATATGTAACCTTTGAATTATGTTACAACACAATGATTTTAAGAATAAATAAAATCTTTGAATACAAAACATTTTAGGGGTATACATCGATCATAACATTATTTGCTATCAATACGGTGAAAGTAATACTTGATGAGATGGAACATTGAAACAGAATATATGCAAATATTACTTGATCAAACTGCTATCATAACAGAAGTATTACACAATCAGATATAACCAGAAATAAATTTCCTACAAATGTATCAAAACTATAAAAAGCGTTTCATTATTCAGTCATGGAAAACTACATCTTATACAGACGTTTTTGATTTTGATAACGTAGTACTGTAATAAATGATCACAAATTGCGTTATATGCAAACATAAAAATGATTCAAAAGAATAAGATTAAAGCCGTCCCTATTACTCACACTAAATCAGATTATTACAAGAATGCTTTGTGACTTATTTAGACGACATTTACACCATCACAGATATTATTAGGAAAAGATTACATAATAAAGCATTTTATTTAATGAAAGTTAACCATATTTATATAAACTATCATGTGAACAAAATTAATCTTAACAACTGTAAATATTGGTTTAATTAATATATCGCAAATAAACAAGGCATAAATAAATATGATAGATAATTAAAGATAGAGGATAATGTTCACGAGACAGTAGACAAACTAATCAAGCCTATTAGAGTGACAAAAAGAGAATGAGATGGTGTCGTAGAAATGCTAAAATAATACATTGTTTTAAAATTGTTGTAAGAAGTAACTGAATAGTTTTATTCAGACTTACCGGCTCAAAATCACGAACATTATAGCGAAGAAATGATAGCACAATTAGCATACTACCAGATGAATTTAAAAGTTGCACTAAAAACTAAAAACTGCTTATTCTATATCAATGTCACAGAATTAAAAAGAAAAAAAACAACTTTTGTTTTGCCTGAGAAATATTTAATTTGTTTGTGTTGTGCACGCTGATAGCGCTGTCTGGAATGAACAGGTGTTTTTTTCCAGATGAGCGACGGAACAAAACATATGTCTCGCCGCCTTAAACTACTGGCTACAAACATCATTATCACGATATGCACGGGTATTTTACCGTGAATATTACTCACTGTCCATTGAATTAAGCAAGATTAAGGTATAATCGAGACAGTGATCAACTGGATCTAGTGAGAAGAGCACGTATTTTCACGTGGTATTTATAAAGCCATAACGGTGAGTGTTAAATTTATTTTATTTGATATGTGAAGTTAATTGTGTTTGTATTGTAATATCGTGTAATAATTCATTTATTACAACGCATATTTGAAACGTTGTGAATTCTGAATTTCAAGTTGTTTTTAAGACTTTACTGTATTAGTATTTTCCAGAAATCATTATTATTACCAGTTTGGTTGTATTGTAGCTTACGAGATTACGATATTACAAGATTACGAGGCGGTTACCTGGTTACGACGTTACGTGGTTACGAGGTGATATAACGAGCTATCTAGATGTCAATATGTATGTACGTATGTCTGTACATGTGGTGAAGCCACGACTGTAGACGTAGCTAATACAAGAGTGCTGTACGCTGTCTGTACGTGTATACGTATGACTGACTGTACATGTAGTGGACCCGTGAAGGGTGTTAACAGCCGATACAAGAGGGTGAACCCGAGGAACGTGGTGAAACTATGCGGTTTATCGATGGATCAATCGTGCGACTGTGCAAGGGTCAAGAAGCAAATGTTTATTCCCACTGTTGTTTAAATTGGTATATTTATATTTACATAATATTATTTTGAATATTAGATGAATTCTAAGAGATTTGTGAATCTTACTGACAGTGCAGAACATTTTAAACGTATTTGAAAACTTGAGATTGTTTGAATCCCAAATCTTGTCTATACGTGAAATTATATGATTATTTTAGTGTGTACTATTATTTGAAATGGTAGTGTCCTCAAGCTGTATATCAGAGAGATATATATTAATGGTTTATTATCAATGTGTGATAGTATAGAGTGATTGAATCAAGTGTATACTGAGCATGTGTGAGAATCATTGTATTTGTACATCATTCATTTTTTTCTTTACTTATTAAGATAATACATTTTTTTCTTTCACGCATTGTGTTTGAATTATTCATTTGATCCAATACCCACTCGGTTACAATTCTGTTACAATCAAGACTAGTAAAGAAATATAGGACCAATAAGTGCAGAAACTGTATATAAAGAATGTAGGGCAAGAAAGATTCGTAATATGATATTCACGGTTAAAAAAGAAACAACAATAATATGATTCCACCAATAAATAAATAGTTGTGAAACACAGCTAAAGATGATAGGGCCAAAGCTATTGAGATGATACTACAACCACCAATAACAAAACATAAGATGATGACACCAGAGAAACAAAGCTCATGCACGTTCAGAGTGTAATTTAAATAATAAACATCCTAACTTAGTATCACTAATTATTCAAAACATTTCTCCATACGATTCCAATGTGAAAATTACGGCTTTGGTTAAATAAAACTTTAAAAGGGTATATAATTTGCAAGAAGAAGAACCATATATAAAGATATGGCTCAAGTTAGATTAGAGACGAAAAACGTTATCAAACCAATATATGGGTTATTTGTTGGATTATATTAAAATAAGTCGTTGATGTTTATATTTATCTACATCAATAAAAAATATACAAAAACACAAATGAAAAGATTAATTACAGATGCTTATTATATTACGAAATTCATAAATAAGACACATCCTGATATTTTTCTCTCTATCTAGTTTATCAGACATGGCTTTATGATCGTTTAGGATGCTTCTAATTTTACCACTTGAATAGTTTTTTGTAATACTAATTAAACTCGTGCTTGACTATATTTTAGTTTCATTGTTTCTCTGTGTCGTCCAATGCCAATTTCAACTGTACAGATTATTTCACCTTGTTTTCGAATTAGTTTTACTCTTTAACTGCTCACTAACTGTGTTTTCCTAGTTTACCATTTAGTTCATTTTTTGAGTTGGTGAATTTTTAAAATCATTTTAGTGCTTTGATGTTGTCATTTGTGTCACTGGTTGAATATTCATGCGTCGTTTACATAGATCTATCATATTCTCACTTTATTATTTATTTCTGTTTTGTTGTCCTCTACGTTGTTCAAATTATCATTCTATTTCGACGTTGTTGTACATAATTGCTCTTCAACAGAATTAATATTAAAAGGACTACAGAGTGCAAATTGCGCTATTTGATTCACAATACATCTATAGGTTGAACTCATATCACGTGGAATATATCACTTTCCTTTCTTTATATAAAATGTCAATATTCATCCTAGTTATAGTTGGTCTTTAACTAACTGAATATACACATAAAGCCCAATAGTTCAGCGATGATACATACCTTCAGTTAAGTATATTCTGGTGATATGGTTTCAACTACTTAATACAGTTGATGTCTATGTATATCAATGGGCATTGAATCAATGATATTTATTAATATTACCATTCGTTATTAAAAATGTTTGCGTTTTCAAACACCCAATATTGATATTAATTGTAATTAAAGCAGGCATTCCTTTTTGAGTACATTAAAGTAAACCTTCAAGGTTTACTGGCTTATTGTTAAAGCATTTTCAACAACTCCAAGTACATGTGCACCCATACCACAACATGTAGCCGAATACGTGTTTTCTTGCTACTATGCAATTCCTAAACCACCTAGATTTATGATATCATTCTCTACTCAGTTTAAAATCTTTGTTGTTTATACTTCTCTTATATCTAACATGTCATCGATCTCTTTAGCCAGAATGTTCTTACTTATGTTTATTTAACCAGCCTAATATTAATTCCGTTGTTTTCAGATGGTAATATATAATAATGGAATTTACATATTGCCCTATATTTACCTGTACAAAACAGACTGCCTTTGTTTTAATTTTACCTATTTGTTTGGTAGTAGTATCCAAATTGAGGTAAAAAATTCAACGTGAACTGATATAAATATCGATCATTAATTTGTTTCATCATTTATTCAATATCAATTTTGTATGCTGAATGTATAACGATTTTAAATTTCTTCACGAGTGAATGATGTAACCAGTTGTAAAAGATGCATTTAATGCTGAAAGTTGACTATATTATATGTCCGACTGGTCATTTGTTTCTAAAAAATATTTATCATTATTATAACTCGCGACGTGCAATATGTTGAATATACTTCGTTCATATTGACTTGTTTCAGCGATAATCATTTTATCTTGACCTTGTTTTAACCTGTCTACTTTAGCCTTTTTTTTTGTATGAATATTTTCCAAGTTTGGCTCTATGTGGATTTCTTTCTGGAAAACTACCTATTAGGCTTTCTCGAGTCGTAGATATTTATTCAGTTTTACTTTTGGAAACCTGTTATCCTTTATCTTTACCTACTATTTTTAGTGCATCAAGATTAATACTTAGAGTAAGCAAGACTTAAAGATTAGCGATGCTTTACTCAGCAAAATATTTTAAATGCTCTTTTTCAAGAGCCGTGTTTCATTTAAAATCAATTTTAGCACGTTTTTTCAAATTGTTGAAATTTAACATGATACATCTTATGTTGCATATTTCAACTGAACATATAAGTGTAAACTAAATGGAGTATAAATCATGTTCAAAATGCAACATAAATTAAATCTAACACGGAGTCTACCGAAAACAACTATTGGAAACATTAATATAGGTCATATTTTACAAACAATTGAAGACAAACTAATAATTATTTATTTTATAAGTTCAAGACAAAGCAATAGCAAGCTTAAAGTAGAAGAATATAATGGAAATGCTAAACTGTTAAGTGTATAATAGTTTAATTTGTACATATGTCCTCTTTTCTTTATTTTATATCCGTTTTATATGCTTAATTATGTCATATATATATATATATATATATATATATATATATATATATATATATATATATATATATATATATATATATATATATATATATTCTTTTAATGACATATTTAAACTACTTTAACATTCTTATGTAGAAAATGTCTCCTTAAAGCCGTATATGGGGAGATGGTGAGGTTAAAGGTAAAGTGCAGTATACTTGCTCACGTTTGTCTCTTGTTCTCATTTTTCAGATCAAGTTTCAGATGACTCTAACTCTGGATCGAATTTTATGGGAAGTGTTGCTGTCGGTGCTGCTACAGGGGCACTTTCTGGGGTAGCTACTGGGGCAGCATATGGGGCAACGGCTGTTGCTGTTCTAGGTCCTGTCGGTGTAGCTGTCGGTGGAGCTGTCGGTGCAGTTATATGTGGAACTGTTGGAACAGGTGTTGGAGCAGCTGTTGTAGCAGGTGTTACAAACATTTATGGTTTCTTTCCAAGACTTCGTGGAAATTAGAACGGCTAAGGAAGCATTACAGCAAGGTTAGGACTGCGTGTTTCTGTGAAACGGAAAGAAAGTCCGATATTTGCAAAATTCTGTCACTTGCCATTATTGTATTTCTTAATGTCCACTTTTATTAAAATATCATTAACAATAGAAATTACCAAGGTAAATACACGAAATTGAAACACCTCATACAGAATTATAGATAGTCGATTCAACTGTAGCAGTATATTGTATATGTTCTTGTATACGTGTAGTAACTAGGTATACTATACAGAACATACAGGTACAATTTGTAACCTTCCAGTAGACTAAAGAGAGGAAAAACTTCGTCCCTTACTTTAACATTGGAAGCGAGTCAATCACATTTTTCATCATTCAATCTTGGGGTTGATATCAAGGTGAATGCACATCTCAAGAAAGATAATAAATTTTGCTTCTTGAAGATATGTAATTACAATGACTCGAAGTCTCTTTAAACAAATCTGGAAATTTCTTTCATTTTAATCTCGGTTACAATGAGATAAATAATAATCAAGGATTTCAAATTTATTTTTCACATTGAATCAATCTAACTGTTACTAATACTTATCAGCTAGTTCGCTTACTAGTTCACTTACTATACTGAAATATCACATCTATTATATTTATGTCATTCTGTCTCCTATGAGACGGTGGAGACATTGAATACAGATATTTACAATTGTTCATTGTATGAAGACCTTTTTCAAGCAGGTAGATAACTGCTTTTTAATTTTTAGCAATAAACCGTGCTAATATAAAAATTAAACAAATCTAGCTTAAAATATCGGTTTATTAAATGCACCTTGCAAGCCTGGCTAACAACTTAATACTAAATGATTGTTATCAATTGTTTCGAAGCATATTGATGATGTAATAACATCGAGTTCATTGATGTAATATTTTGATATTTCATCTTATTATTTAATATAAACAAGTTCATTACAAAAGATGTATTAACTATATTCACACATGCATACATACACTGATACATACATGAATCACGTGTTCTCACGTGGATAATATAATTAGAAAAGGACAAAACAAACCAAAAGCATCAAATGTACGTTCACGTGTACATTGATATGCATTTTACTATCTACCCAACCTCACTTCTTAATTGCGTTCTCTTCTCGTTGTTACGTATATCTGATCTAATATACATGTTTTAATTTAGTTGTTTGTTTGTCGGTTTTAATTAATTTTAATTTTTCATTACATGCTATTCTAATGTTCATTTAGTAGCAAGAGATGATCTTGCTTCAGAACATCGGTTGACCTGAATTATTATAAGGTAAAATAGAAGTAATGTTGACCTAGATCATGACCTTGATTCAGGGTAGTGGAAACCACGTAAACGGGTTTTATTTTAATTTGAACTGACTGGTTGTTGTCAAGGTCAAGATTGGTTTAGTGAATTAAGACGTAAATAACTTTTATTTTTCAGTAACATGATTCGTTCTTGTCTGAATCATGCTAGGAGTACGGGATATAAAATTATCATATGACTCCTTCCTCCCAGCCCTTTCTCAATTTCGCAGTTTGGAAAATGTTTAGAAACTGCGTATTAGAATACAATATAATCTTTGTTTTAGTGCAATATTCTCAGTTTTGCACTTTTATAAATGACGTAAAGTTATTTACTATTTTTTGTAGCCATTCTTCGAATTTATGTACCTTTTTATTCTTTAATTCATTCGGATTTTTAAGTATTAATTTCTATATCTGGAATATTTGATGTGCTCATACAGAATTCTTGTACAAAGACAGACTATCAAAATTTTATTCGGAATTACAACACTGGAGTACTAAATATTGTGTTTCTACAAGGAAGTGTAGATAAGCAGAAAACATACATCAGTGTACGTCAACGGCTTCCATCTTGGATTCTCCAAAAGGACTTATGTAATTTAATCGTTATTCTTGAAATTATTTTGATTTAACTCTTAACATTGTAAGTTCTTCTTCCATTTTTAAAATCTTTTTCCATCGAATTAAATTCTTGGTTAAAGTTTGCAAAGCTTGTAGTTTTAACTTTTTCTGTGTTACTATTTGTTAGAGGCTAAACACGTAAGAACGAATCGTGTAGCTAGTCCAAGAGATCGGAATGTTGGCTAAAATATTTCCGAACACTTTGTGTTTTTAAAACTAATTTAAAGGAATGTCAAGCTGTTTTCTAAAATGCCATTAAAAAAAACTGGTGTGTGAAATATTGTGTTTCTACAAGGAAATATAGATAAGCACAAAACAGACTTCAGTATTTGTCAACGTCTTCCATCTTCGATTTTCCAACAGAACTTACGTCTTTTAATAGATTATTATGGGAATTCGTTTGATTTAACTCTTCAAATTGTAATTTGTTCTACCATTTTAATTCCTTGTTCCAGGGAAATAAATTTTTGGTTAAAGTTCACAAAGTTTGAAGGTTTTACTTTTTCTGTGTTACTGTTTGTTAGAGACTAAACACGTAACAAAGAATTGGGTAGGAATGTTGGCTAAACTATTTCCGAAAACTGTGTGTGCTTCTAAAAACATTTAAGAGAGATCAATTAGCTGTTTTCTAAAATGTCATCAAAAGTGGAAATGTTTCTTTCAAATGCTACCAAGGAACAATTAAACTTTTTCCTAAAAGGATGAATTAATTCAGACGAAAAAACGATCTTCCCGAAGCGAAAACTTTCTTAACCAAACTAAGAAATAGTTTGGTTCATTATTTGGTAGAAAAGAATGTTTGGATTTGGTTTCGATCAGTTTGTCTGAATCAAACTCTGATCTAACAGTAAAGAATTCAAAATAAAATACAATATGGAATAAGTAAGCATGCAGCAGGAAGGCTGAACAGACCATTTTTATACAAGTGTTTTTGTTGTTATTGTTATTATTGTTATTATTCTCGCATCGATTACGTCATATATCCTGTGGTATATAAAAACGTTGACAGCGAGATGGCTGTTCAGATAGTTTTTATATACGAGTACAAAATTATTGTTATTTTGTGTTCATGTAGAATGCGGATCAATCACAATAATGTATCGTTGTGGTTGGATGATACCCATATCTCCCTACGGATTAAAAATACAAATCGGACGGGCTGCGATTTAATGAAATCATCGTGTTAACAATAATGATAGGAGAATCCCAAATAACCAGATTAACTAGAGAACGATTAGCCGCAATTAAAAAATATCTTCCGGTAAGAGATTCTTTCAGAGATAATTTACAAGCTCGTCAAGAAGCTCGGGTTGATTTTGCCACCTATACCGAACAGTTATTTTAAGCCTGTAACTACAGCTACTGAGAAAGCTGCGTTAGCTACTTAGAAAGCTATATTGGGAGATATTACTGATGAACAACGAGGAAAAACGGCTCTTCTCCCGGTACTTGAAAAAAATATCAAAAATATCGAAGCAAACAAAAACAGGCTTTAAAAGATCTTCCGGCTGGTACAATTGCTACACAACCTCAATATCAACCTCAATCAGAGGGAGCTGTTGATGATCCTAGCGGGGAAGAAACATCTGAAACAATTCCAATAAATGAAAGATTTACCGATGATGCGATTAATGAGATTCGAAGCAGTGATCGGAATCAACTAGCTATTTTCGCTTTTATGGATTATGATCATAGAGAAAATTATTTAAAACCTGAAGATGTTATATTTTATAAAATTAAAGAGATTTGGTGTAAAAAATTTATATCGGATAAAATATAAAAAGATAGAATTTTGAATAAAGATACAACTTTTGTAGCTTATACTAGTCTAATAAAACGTTTGGATATAGGTGTTCAGGTTGAGCAGCAGTATAATAGACAACCTCGTTTTCCTTCTCCTCCTCATTTTGAGGAATCTCTTTAATTACCAGTAAAATTTTTAAAAAATTTTCTTATGATACTCAACTCGGTAGTGGTGAGGGATTTTCTTCATCTGGAGTTTATGGTAGTGGTCTTGAGTTTTGTCCGAATAATATTATCGCTAACAGCACGATTGGAAGTTCTCATCGGGTCTAAACGAGCTAGAAATAATTCCAGGAAGATAATTAATGATGCCGCTGATATCTTCAGAAGATTAATTCAAGGTGGTATCATGGACATAGGTGTATATCATGAATTTATCGACGAATTAGTGGAGGGTTACAACAGTGACTAATATCACCGATAACTAAATGTTGTCACCCGATTAGATACATAAAATTTAAATAAAATGATCATACATTGTAATCACAACAAACCATTCACGGTTGCCAGTTTACAAAATGTATACTACGGAGATGGATTCGGAAATATTATCAGGAGATTATTCACTATAATTGCTCCGAAAATTGCACCTATCGCCAAAGAGTTATCAATGAAAGCAGTTGGTGTTATTCATGACAAGGGCATAAACGCAGTTGTTGATCTCGCTGGTAACGCATTTAACACTGCTTGAGAAAAACTTATATCGTTGGTTCGAAAAAAAAAACAAGCAAAAACAACACCGGTAAAACTACCATCTACTGAGCTGATGCCACCAAATGTAAGTAAAATAGTAAAAGATATAGTAATAAAAAATTAGCTCCGTTGATAAATCAAGACGGTGAATCACAAAGAAATATTGTTGCGAATTTAATTGCTGGTATCGGTTTAACAAGGTCAGCGCAATCATGATTTAGATCGACAATTATATAATAAAATGTTCAAATCGAGTCAAAATGATACTTATGATTTGGAATACTCAGAAATGATTCTGTGCGTGATTATCAATTTTACTCATATAATGCAATACAACCTAATTCCCGATCACGAATTGAACCTCAGGTTTCAGATACCAGTAAATATTTCTTACCATGCGAAGCTTTCATCGAAGTGAAAGGTGAACTAGTTGATAATACTACTAGTAATCCATTTGTTAATCTCTCAACTACCCCAATCGGGTTTGTCAATAATGGTATCATGGCGTTGTTTAGTAGCGCACAGTATACGATTGGCTCTAACAGGATCGAATCTGTCGATAATAATGTTAACGTCGCCACTACGATAATTGGACTAGCTCTATATTCCGATGACTATGTACGATCTGCTGGTCAGTCAGTGATGTTCGTGAAGGATATTACTGATCGCGCTGATAATAATCAATTTATTATAACAAGACTAATGAATCGTGGTACTCCTGCTGCTGCGGTTAATCCTGCTGTCCCTCTTGCTGCTTTTGATATCGAGAATATGAGTATTAACAGTAATAATAATTTCAATCTAGGATTTGCAACTCGTAAAGCAATATCGATGTTACATCGCGATGAGAGATTTTCATGTGCGATTCCTTTAGCTCATATATTTGGTTTTTGTAGAAATGTTGGGAAAGTTATTTTCTAAACTAAGCATACAGTAGTTCTTATGAGAAACAAAACATAATAATGATAAAATCTGGCATGATGATGGTATTCATGACGGTAGAGTAATTATATCGAAGCTTTCATTGTGGATGATAGTAATGACTCCATCATAGACAATTAGATAAATATATTATTTAAACGAAATGCCGTACAATCACGTTAATGTCACGCTGACTCCAGGTCAAGCAAAGAAATTACAATTGTGAAACTCTATCACATGTGGCGCAAAAATAACTCTGCGACGTTAACAGATTGCTAGTGCCTATAATGAAATCATTGTAGTACAGGAGTAAAATTCTTCATTTGTTTGCTAGCTGAATAAACTATATCCATCTTTCCATTGTTTAGTCACTGTGAATCTTTTACCCTTGGTGTTTGCATTTTGTAGAGTAATTTGTTTGTATTTTTCTTTATTACATTTGTGATTTCTTATGTTAATTAATCCAATATTTGGATTAGATATCATATAAATGCACGTATTCATAATTTAATTGTTCAATTAAGTCATTCATTATTAAACATTGTATTTATATGATCGTTAAAAGTGTTCTTTTGTGAATCCGAAATCAGACACAGTTATCTTGTTATAACCCAAAGGGTTATTTGTTGTGATATAAGTGTTATAATATTATAGGTAGTATTTATGTATTGTTCTTAACGTTATGATTAATATTGTTGGGTAATTTGTATGGTTTGTGTAGTTGGTGGTAAGTTTTGCTCATTTGAAAACTTCTTGTTTTTACATTTTTACAATTTTCGATTGAACATCACTTTCTTGTATTATATTTTGTCGAGGTCCTGGTCATATGCCAGCCATATAAGTTTCTGATTTTCGTTTTCCTTTCACTCTCTTTGGAAGTTGTTTGTGATTGACCAGTTGATTAAAGAATTTTCTTTACTTCTTTTTTCTACTTATCGTTTCATTTGTTTGTTCTGTTGTTTCTGTTCAGTTTTTGCTATACATAGTAGTTTCCTTTCTTTTTTGTTGTCTTAGCTGTCTGTTTGTTGTTGGTCTTGTTCGTGTATCCTTTTTGTTAATATGTTAGTTGTTGTTCATGTTTACCTTTTGTTGTTTGATTTGTTTTGTCTGATTCTTTGGTTTCACTTGTATTACTTATATTTGCTTACATTTTAGGGGTTTCAAGCTGTTGTTGTTGTTTCCTATTTCGTAGTTTATGTACTGATACCTGTACTGGTTTCTTATCTTCTTGTATTCGTTGTGCAGTGTTCTGCTTGGGGAAAATGGTGACTTCGCTCGTATAGCTTGTCCTGGCATTTTTGTCTTTAGTTGTTGGACATATTTGGGCTGTGTGTCCCACGTTTCCACATTTCTTACAGTTCCTTATGGAAATACACCCTGTATACCGTGATTTAGCGAGGAATCCTTGGAAAGAGAACGCCTTCTTCATTGTCCTAATTTTTTTTTATCTTTTTCTATTTCTAGGATTTTATCTTCATTTTTGTATTGGAAATCCAGGGTGTGTATCCATTATTTTCTGACCTTAGTTTAAAACTTTTGCAGATCATTCCAATGTAGCTTCTAGTGGTAATTTTAGCTGAATATATGTTATGTGCAGATCAGCTGCTCTTTTTTATCTTTTGCAAAAGGGCTGCTGGTTCCGTTATGTTAACAGTTTGCCCTCCAATTGTGTCATTCCCATATGGAATTATTGATGCGTAACTTCTTTCTCTTTCAAAAAGAATATATCGTCTCTTTTCCTATTCTAAGATTCCAAATGTTGAATCAAGTCCTTGTTTTGTATTTCCAGAGCTACCATTACTCTTCTCATGCTGGGTCTATTCTCTACTGCTATCTCCCTCATCTTAATATCTAGTGTTCCTTGATAATTTGAGCATTCCAGAAAAGAACACTCAACGTTTTGGACTCGTTTTGTATCGAAATACGTTTATATTTCAGATATTTGTCAATGTTAAGACACATCAGCTTCATTAGTTAATATCTTTCAATTGATGCCCCTAAACTGCTTGAATGTTCATTAGTACCTTCAAGATTGGACTATTAAAACTAAATTTGTTCTGGTTCGTCTCCTGGAACCTCAAAATGAATGATATTGACATTCGAAATAGATCTAAATATGAAATATTGCCTTTGGCTATCTACAATTAATACAGTATTATACAGTTTAAGGTCTCAAAACATAAATTATTCTACGAGGACTCTAACCTTGATATCAGGGGATAATTATTTAAGATCAAGCAAGTAATTTTAGTTGAAGTATATCAATAGGAAGATTTAGGTATAAAAAATATTAATGATAAAATTGTACAAGCAGGAAACAAGATGATCTATTCAATGCTGAAAAGAAATTGAAAATAAAAACAACGTACATTACAAATGTGTTATTGATTTAGAAAGGATATGATAAATCTTTTAATTATTTGGAACCTAATGATATTAGGTTTCTACAAAACGTTGAATACTAGTTCAAAATGTAAAGAACCACTCGAAATACAATCAAAGTAATATTTTGCGAAAGACAATGTTTATAACATCTGATTTTATTTCAAATGACATTCAAACGTGTCAAGCGATGTCTGCTGATAATTTAACACAATCGAAGACAATAAAACAATTTCCATTATTTGCACCAATAATACTCGAAACATTTGCTGTGAATCGTGCAAATAGGTTTAGCGTTATACAAATTTATTTGTCCAACGAGTAAATATAAATACAAAAATTGAAGATATGTAACCTTTAAATTATTTTAATAATACAATGAATTTAAGAACTAATGAAATCTTTAGATTTGAATACAGAACATTTAGGGGCATAAATCGATCATAAAATTATTTGCTATCAATGCGGTGAAAGTAATGCTTGATTAAATAGAAAGTTGAAACACAATCTATGCCAATAGTACTCGATCAAACTGCTATCATAACAGAAGTATTACACAATCAGATAACATAACCAGAAATAAATTACTTACAAATATGTCAATGCTATAAAAAGCGTTTCATTATTCAATCATGAAAGAGTACATTTTATTCGCCGTTTTGATTGAAAACGTAGTACTGTAATAAATTGTAACAACTTGCGAGTTCTGCAAAAATAAATAAAACTCAAAAGATTAGGATTAAAGCCGTAGCACTATCAACTAAAACTAGTTTATTCTATGTAAAGATTATGATAGAATTATAGGACCCATATGTGCAGAAACTGTATATAAAGAACGTAGAGCAAGAAAAATTCGTAGTATGATCTTCACGGTTAAGGAAAGAAAGAAAATGAATACGATTCCACCAATGTCTCTTGTTCTCATATTAGAGATCAACGTTTGTCTCCTTTTCTCGTTTTACAAATCAAGTTTTGTTTCTTGTTCTTACGTGTTAGATGGCTCTAACTCTGGATCGAATTCTGTGTCAAGTGTTACTGTGATTGCTAGTACAGGGACAGCTTCTGGGGAAGCTACTGGTGCAATTACTGGCGCAGTGGTGCTTGGTCCTGTCGGTGCAGCTATCGGTGAAATTGTTGGTGGAGTTTAAGGAGGAATTTCGGGAGCTGTTATAGGGTTCTTTAGAAGCGATCGTCGATAGTAGAACGGCTTAAGAAACAGGGCAGCATGGTTACGACTTTGTGTTTCTCTGAAACGGAAAGAAAGACCAATAATTGCAATCTTCTGTCACTTGCCATTATTGTATTTTTTAATGTCCACTTTTATTAAAATATTTGTAACAATAAAAATTACCAAGGTAAGTACACGAAATTGAAACGCCTTATACTGAATTATAGATAGTCGATTCAACTGTAGCAGTATATGATATATGTTCTTGTATGCGTGTAGTAACTAGGTCTACTAGACAGAACATTCATGTATGTTAGATGGTAACTTTTACAATTCCTAACCTGCCAGTAGAATAAAGAGAGGAAAAACATTATCCCTTCACTTAACATTGGAAGCGATTAAAACACATCTATCAAAATACACTACTGGGGTTGATATGAAGGTGAATGCGCGTCTCGGGAAAGATAATGAATTTTCCTTCTTGAAGACATATAATTACAGTGAGTCTAAGTCTCGTTAAACAAATCTTGAAATTTATTTAATTTTAGTCTCGGTTAAAATGAAACAAATAGTAATCAAGAATTTCAAAATTATTTTTCACATTGAGTGAATATAATTGTTTCCAATACTTATCAGCTAGGTTGCTTATTAGTTCACTTACCACGCTCAAATATCACCTGTAACATGTTTCTGTAATTCTGTCTCCAATGGGACGGCGGAGACGGTTGAATACAGACATTTACAATTCTCAAATGTATGAAGACTTTTTTCAAGCAGGGAGATAACTGCACATTAATTTTTTTTTACAATAAACCATGTTATTTATAAATTTTAAAAAAATAGCTCAAATATCGGTTTATTAAATGCACCTTGCAAGCCTGCCTAACAACCTAATATATGCGTCTTTTTCATTTGTTTCGAAACATATTGATGACGTTATAATATCGAGCTCAATGATGTAATATTTTCATATTTCCTCTTATTATTTAATATAAACAAGTTCATTACAAAAGATATATCAACTATATTCACACATGCATAAATACACAGATACATAAATGAATCAGTTGTTCCCACGTGGATAATGTGATTAAAAAAAGCAGCAAGAAGGGTGAACAGACCGAAACTATATCAGATAAAATGAAAAAATAAATCGAAACTAATTCAGACATAAACTAATTCAGACAAACTAAAAAAGGGTGAACAGACCGAACTATTTCATACAAAATCAAAAAATAAATCGAAACTAATTCAGACAAACTAAAAAGATGAATAAATAGACCAAGTTTTCAATTAAAAATAATACTTCTACGGAGAGAGTAAATAGACCGAGTTTTCAAAGCCTTTACGGAGACCGAAACTGTTATGGTTTTAACCGAATATTTTATCAAGTCCGATACGATATCTTGATCTAGGGTCATGCAAATTTAGCGTTATAAATTCATGTGGGACCAACTTAGCATACTAAAGAAATTTCTAAAGAGATTATAATCCATATCTCTGTCACAAAATGAGAAAGAACAAAAAAAACAACTTTTGTTTTGCCTGAGACATATTTTATTATTTGTGTTGTGCGTGAGTGCAGCGCTGTCTGGGATTAACAGGTAGTTTAAACTATTTGCGGTTGTAAACATCATTATCACGATATTACTCACTGTCCGTTGCATTAAGCAAGATTAAGGTATAATCGAGACAGTGATTATTTTCTAGTGAAAAGAGCACATATTTTCACGTGGTATTTCTGAACGCCATAGGGGTGAGTGTTAAATTTATTTTATTTGATATGTGAAGTTAATTGAGTTTTTATTGCAATATCGTGTAATGATTCATTTATTACAACGCATATTTGAAACGTTGTGAATTCTGAATTTCAAGTTGTTTTTAAGACTTTAATATATTAGTATTTTCCAGAACTTATTATTATTACCAGCTTGGTTTAATTGTAGCTTACAGGATTACAAGCTTACAAGCTTGTAAGATTACAAGCTTACAAGATTACAAGGTTACGAGGTGGTTACGACGTTACGTGGTTACGACTTTACAAGGTTGTCTATATGCATGTACGTATGTCTGTACATGTGGTGAAGCCACGACTATAGACGTAGCTAATACAAGAGTGCTGTATGCTGTCTGTACGTGTATACGTATCACTAACTGTACATGTAGTGGACCCGTGAAGGGTGTGAACAGCCGATACAAGAGAGTGGGTCAACCCGAGGAACGTGGTGAAACTGTGCGGTTTATCGGTGGATGAATCCTGCAACTGTACAAGGGTCAAGAAGCATATGTTTATTCCAATTGTTGTTTAAATTGGTATATTTGTATTTACATAATATTTTTTGAATCTTAGATGAATTCCAGGAGATTTGTGAATATAACTGACAGTGCAGAACATTTTAACGTATTTGAAAACTTGAGATTGTTTGAATCCTAAGCCTTGTCTATACGTGAAACTATATGATTATTTTAGTGTGTAATATTATTTGAAATTGATGTTTCCTTAAGCTGTACAACAGAGAGATATATATTAATGGTTTATCATCAATGTGTGATAGTATAGAGTGATTGAATTAAGTGTATACTGAGCGTGTGTGAGAGTCATTGTATTTTTACATCATACATTTTTCTTTACTTTTTAAGTTAATAAATTTTCATCTTTCACGCATTGTGTTTGAATTATTCATTTGATCCAATACCCACTCGGTTACAATTATGTTACAATCTCCACTGCACCAGGTCTGGTGAATATCTTGTAGCGTATGAGTGTCAACTCCATTAAATACAGCAAGAATATTACAGTTATCCCTGATCACTTTGGTATTTGTGTGTACCTCTGAGTAACATATATCACGTCAATATTTTTATGTCTAACTCTGGAAAATATCCTGGCAGGGTTTGCTTGTTTATCTAACATTACATCATCATATGCGACTAAATTGTTAATATTTCCATCAATAGAATCAACACTCGGTGCTTCTTTGATATCGGTTATAAATTCAATAATATCCTCATCGATTTCTGATTTTGCTTTCTCATTAAAATCCTTTAACGCCTCGTAACATCGCTGATTATCTACACACTGGGCAACCAAATATAGTTTATCCCATTTCATCTATCTCGTTATCAAATTAAGTAACAATTGTGTTTTACCGCTTCCAAATGGTCCAATTATATTCATGCGAATATAATTTGGTAGCGCTGCATGATGCTTAACGGGTTCTCGTGTTTTTGTCGCCAAAAAATCAATTACATTCATGTTATTACAAATAAATTATGGATCTATATTGTGTGAAATGTAAGACGCGTACTAGCACAAATGACTTGACAACAATTACAACAAGCAATAAACTATTAGCACTTGCTGGTAGGTGTGTAGAATGTAGTACAAAAAAGGTTAGATTTGTTTCTATTAAATCGGGAAATGATGTTTTAAAACGAACGAGGAGGTGATATCGCAGCAAAATTGACAAAACTTCCCGCGACTCCATGGGAAAAAAATATCCAGGAGAAAAGCACCTTCCAGGGTATAGTTATTGTGGCCATGGAACCAGACTCGACATCAGACTTGATGGAAAGACCGACCCCGACCCGGATAATATCAAGTAAACGCTATTGATAAGGCATGTCATACTCATGATGTTGCTTATAAAAACAGCAATCTGCAATCTGCAACATAGACATACTGCAGGTTTGAAATTGATTCATGCGTTAAATTCTATCACTGATAATTCCTTCAAAGAAAAATTAGCTTCGTGGTTGATAAAATCGGCGATGAAACGAAAATTAATGCTGGGTGCTGATAATTAATATTAGTGAATCTATTTAATATACCCCAAGAGGATACTAGAGGGGTAAATCAGCAATCAATAAACTCGCTAACGCCGCAAAAGAAGTAAAAAATAACACCGCGGCAGATTGGTTATCCAAACAGGTGATATGGCAGATTTATTTACCCCCACCTAAACAAATTAACTTGCACATTTTGATGTCAGCGTCCCTAATGAAGTTCATCAGTCTGATATATTACTTCTGCCGCATGATCCGGTTAATAAACACACATACAAATACGCGCTAACCGTAGTTGATATAGCGAGTAGATCCAAAGAAGTAGTGCCGCTATCGACAAAGTCATCTACTGAAGTAGCTTCTGCGTTTAAAACGATTTGTCGACGAGGAGCTCTGCATTGGCCAAATCTATTGCAGGTTGATCCTGGCAACGAATTTCAGGGTGTAGTGTTATCAACAATGAAGCATCATAATACCACGATACAAAGAGGACATACTGCACTACATCGCGATCAGGCAATTGTTGAACGATTTAATCGGACACTTGCTGAGCGGTTATTTGGATATCAATACGCGAAGGAATTTATCCAGGATACACGACCTCATGAATGGGTCAAGCGATTACCAGGTGTGATAGCTGCGTTAAATAATGAAATTACTCGAACAATTAATATGAAACTTATTAACGCTATAGAAAAAGTATATACGTGTACAAAAACAACAAAATGATTTTTCAAAACAACGAATACTCGGCAATGTGACTGTGAGATATTTGTATGAGCAGGGTGAACTGGAAGGCGGCCAAAAAAGAGCTACTAATCCTATTTGGAGTGTCACCGCACATACAATATCTAACATAAGAAGATCCACGGGTAGACCCGCAATTAATAGATTTAATTACAAGTGATACACGAGGATACTCAATTACCGTCGCGTGGTCTTAACTAGCGCCGCTGCGTCTATTACACTTAAGACAGGTCAACATCACATTATCTCTGGTATGAATTCGACTATTATCCTTACTGTCTGCGGTAAATTGGCGAGGATCTTTATCCGAATACTGCCAACGCATTATACAATTACAGCTCGCGCAGAGATTATTCTGTTGTTGTTTCAGCGTAATTATAAATTTAGCATCAATAGGAAATTCTCTTTTATTTTGTTATCCTGTTGTTTATAACCAGCGAGTTTTTTTCTGATTATATCATCACTGATAATTTCACTGATTGTGGTGTCATTGGCATCTAAAACAACTCTTCGAGGTTGATTTATTCTTTGCACTCTGGACACTGCGAGATAAACTAAATTCGAACACTCGATGCGATCATCTACTATCTAAACAATATATTCAATCCCTACAAAGAATGTATCGTCATTGCGTATCCTAGCGTCCTTGGAGATTTATCAGCGTGCAATGTATCTTCGACAACACTGATATCAACCGACACAATATCATTTAATCTGCTTCTCAGTCATTGACTCTGTCAGGCCTTAATATCAACTTCAATATTCTGTCTTCGTGTATCCTTAGGCCTATAACACAATGGCACTGGAAGTGTTGCGAATTTTTATTTGTGCGTTTCAAATAACTTCATCTAAAGTATGTCTCTGACTATCTTTCTACTTGCCACTATCACATCATTTGCTCTCCACGCTTCCCAAAAATCATTTAATGGGGTTTCTGAAATTATGTCACGCGCTATTTCACACTGGATTTTATTCGGTTGTAATCTGATTAATTTCTTAAATTCAATTCATTCTTTATCAAGAGATCTATGATCAATATTAATTTCTTCATAATAATCTACAAAATTCTTCAGCCAATCATGTGGAGACAAACCGACAAATGGTGTTGACTATGATCGCCACACATTATCACAGCTGTATTGTTCGGTTACAACCACCCCATAAACATTTTTAATATCTCTAACGACAATGTGCATATCTCATCCCAAATAATAATTTCAGGAATATATTTCTCGCCCATTCGATCAGGAGTCCATTCGTCACCGTTGCATCGAAATAAACTGTGATATGATCAAGCATTAACTCCTTGCTGTTTCATCTATCTTGCAAGTCTGTGTGTTGGTGTTAGCACAAACATGTTTGATTTTCCTCGAAATAATTCGATCACACGAGTCGTCTTCCCTGACCCGCAACATCCGTTTATATAACTGGATTTATATCTACATTTAATATCGGATAACGAAGGGGCTTCTGATTGTTCTGATATCTGATTATTTTTGTATGTAATTGTTTTCAATCGTAACAACTGCTGATTTAGAATAATCGAACAACATTTCGTTTTTCATTCTCCGTGATCCCCAACACTCGTCGGAATTTGTAAATTTAGCCACTGTTTCTTTATGTTTGATATCTATATAAAATGAATCAGTGGCGACCCTAACCGCAGATTCAGGAAATCTATTTATCAAATTAGCATATTGATAGAAACATTAACCAGCATAGAAGCCCTTAGATGAACGTACTGGGGACAATCTCCATCTACTAACGTAAATTTATCGATGAACTCGCAGACGGTTTTACCGTCAATGGTTACCATAGTGACTAATGTCACCGGTGATTAACCACTGATTAGATAAATAGTATTTAAATTAAATGATCATACACTACAACTACTATAAGCCAACTATGACTTACGTAGTAAATTAAACGATTGCCTGTTTATTAGGTGTATTATGGAGATGGTCTCGGTGATGTTGTTCAGTGGTTATTTGCAAGGATGGCTCCAAAAATAGAACCAATCGCAAAACAATTATCGATGAAAGCTATTGATGTTATTCGTGATAAGGGTATTAGCGCTGTTGGTGATATCGCCGGTAAAGCATTTCCGCGGATAAGGAAAAACTAATCAAACTGATTCAATGACGCTAAAATCCAACAGTGGTAAAATCACCAGGAAAACTACCAGCTACAGAGATTATGCCCGCGAGTATTAGTAAAATAATTTAAAAAACGCGGTAGATCAAAAAATAGCATCGCTGATAAATGAAGGATTTGATGCTCAAGGGAATATTTTTGCAAATATGATAGCGAGAAGTGGCCTGACAAAGTCACCGAGATCGCGATTTAGAAAGAGAAATACATAATAAAAGGTTTAAATTTGCAGAGGATCCAGCTTTGGATTTAGATGCCCCAGTTCTCAAAAATGATTCTGTACTCGATTATCAATTTCATTTTACCCACCGAAGCATTTATTGAAATAGAAGGAGAACTTGTAACAAATGTTGCCCGCTGATACGCCATATGTAGAAGATACCAAAGTTGGCTTCGTCAATAATGTTGTTATGGCATTAATTAGTAGCGCTTGATATATGATTGACGGAAGAGAGATTGAATCTATAGAACATGATATTGATGTTGCCACAAAAATAGTTTGTTTAGCAAGATATTCTGATGATTATGCAAGATCGGCTCGACCATCCCTGATATTCGCTAAGGATATTACTGATCACGCTGGACACATTCAGTATACTAGGGTAAAGGCAACACGAGATACTGCAGTTGATCCAGCACCAGCAGGATGTGTGAGACCGCCTGGTACTTTTGATGTCATAAATACTAATTCTAATTACAACCTAGGGTCTGCAATACGCGTATCAATGTTTCAAGGACCGAGTAGATTTTTTTCATGCGCGATTCCACTATCTCATATTTTCGGACTTAGCAGAAATGTTAGAAGGGTTATCTTTGGAGCGAAATATACAGTAGTCCTCATGCAAAAAGGCGACGATAAATGATGCAATCGTGCGAGAAATAGGTCCTGCTGCAGCTCTAGTCGCTAATAGTAAAGTAAATATCACAAAACTCTCCCTGTGGATGCCAGTAATGATTCTATCAATCACCGCAGAGGAAAAAGTACTATCATTTATGGATATAGTTGGTAAATCATTGCTATCATGGCTAACGACAACAACAGATATTATGGAGACTTCTGTTAAAGGTATATTTACATGGTACATGGCATCAAAAGAAGGCGTTCCAGCACCGCGGCATTTATTTATTGCGTTACAGGATAAGACGCGATTAAATTCACAAAAACACGCAGCCATATGATATTTGTTCATCTGGGTGTAACTGAAGTCTCGCTGAGGATAAACGGCCAACAAGAACCATCTGAGGATATTTTATATAATTACTGACAAAACCAAATAGCACGCTGGTATCATCGTTTGCTGACAT
Source organism: Unio delphinus (assembly GCA_029339505.1). NCBI lineage: Eukaryota > Metazoa > Mollusca > Bivalvia > Unionida > Unionidae > Unio > Unio delphinus. The sequence continues at coordinate 6,897,910 of JAQISU010000044.1, read as the reverse complement.
TTATGGGACGTGATAATAATATATATACTGGTCTGGAAATATCACAATTATATTTTAAAAATCGATATCCGATTTATTACTTTTCGTTGGAACATCTAGATTAAACCAGACAGTCCGTCGTTGACATACATTTCTGAGCTCGTGTAACTCTTCCAGTTGCTCCAGTCCCACTTATCCCGAATTACAGAGCAATTGCTGTTATTCTCAGTGACAAATCAGTGCTACTTGAAGGTGTTGGTGGAGGAATGAGGGTAGTTGGTGCACCAGTAGAAAATATGTAAACATGTAGACAATTAGATCAATCTCGTATTAAATAAAATGTCATGTAGTCATATTATTGTTACTCTGACTCATGGTCAGATTAAAAAGTTGCAATCGGATTCAGTTAAATAAATATGGAACTACGATATTGCTAAAACACAACCAGATGTCTGGTGGTCAGATTAAACTATCACTGACAGCTCGTCAAATTAGGCATTTCAATTATGCTAGCAAAGATAAAAAGGGTGTTCAGGTCACTCTCTCTGCGTCCGCGATAACATACATGATAAAATCAGGTGGTATATTTCCACTTCTCGCTGCACTACCAGCGCTAATTGTAGCCGCCGTCCCCGCGGTCGCGAAAGCGGCCGCTCTCGGAGCTGTTGACACCGCCGCTGGGATGGCATTAAAGAAAGCGACTGGAAAGGGATACAAAAAACGAGACGATCAGTAGCGGGAAAAGATATAAGACTAACAGGAACTCCGTATTCATAGCACAGCGGAAACTGCCTGAGACTACCAGGGTCAGTTTACTAACTCTGTTGTCAAATTTTGATTTACTTGATGCTGCTAAAAAATTAGCGATAAAAAAACTTTACAGGTGTTTTTATGCGAGATCAATTACCACAACAACCAAACAGCACTGAAACCGGTATCATTAATCTCGATAACAGAACCGGATCTGGAACTCACTGGGTTGCATACGCGAGTGATTCGCGTGTAGTTGTTTTTTTTTTATTCCTACGGGTTAACACCACCTAAAGAAGTTATGCGTTATATACATCAATTAAAATCTTTTCATAAAATGAAGACCTGGTACTACACGCTACCAACAAAGAAATGACCGACCCGCCAATATACGGCCTAGAAGTATTAAATGTACTTAGCGCTATATCATTATCAACTAAACCACCCCATAAAACCGTACACGAATATACGAGTAATCGCTTTTTAGAGATATCTTAAAATATAATGATTGATATTTGGGGAAGATTTCTCTCAAACCTGACAAAACCCACCGGAGAAATATCTGCAACCAAGGATATTAAAAAAATAATCGAAGATAAAATACCCGAGATGTTACACCTCGCGAGTGTGGATCCAAACGAAATATTCGTATTTCAAAACCGACAAGGGAAATTGAAAAAGAGTAGTGTTTCCTTGAATGATATTCTTGTCAAAATAAATGGAGTAACTGAAAATTTCCTAGCGGTGTTTGATTCCACCGGTAAAATTAAACAAGGAGTTATTTTTACAACTCTGTTAGATAGTAATAACAGTCGAGTAAAAAAAATCCGGTGACACAATGACAGGTGACCTCGACATGAACTCTAATAAAATAACCAAACTTGGCGATACAGCATTAGACACTGATGCTATGACCAAAAAATATGTAGATGGGTAGATAAACTAACAACACTGCAAGCTGAGCTTAAAACCACAGATGATACATTTACAACGCTGCAAGCTGAGCATAAAACCACAGATGATAAACTAACAACGCTACGAGCTGAGCATGAAACCACATATGATAAACTAACAACACTGCGAGATTAAGATGATGTTCATTTAGGCATGTTTAGAAATCTTCGTAAGAAATTTGAAAAATTGATGAAACCACAGATAATTTCTTTGGTACTCCGATGACTGTCCCAATGAAACTTTCTGATATTAAAACAACTTACTTTTGATACAATTAGAAAGCACATGACGATATCGATAGTGATTTTCCTGCTATCGCGACCAGGATGGATAAAATTAAAATACCACATTAACAAACTTTTAATACCGTGTACTCGATTATTCAAGGATCTTTTGACTTAATAATATATTATTAATATTACCGCTGAAGTCAGAGGCATCTATAGATTGACCCTGCTTTCAGGAATGTGGTATCGAATACATTTATTGGAATTAATACAGCAAGTGCAAAAATAAATAAGGGTGCATGGGAACATTTACAATAACCTCTGTCAGTGGTGAATTAGCTCGGGCATCAATGACATACTAAGCAGAATTTGTAATTGATTTAATTAAATAGTATAATGAATGTCCAGCAATATCGATATGATCAAGTAGGTAAGTTTCAAACTAAACTAAAAACTCTTATTGACGAGTATACCGCGAAGAAAGAAAAAAATAGCGCAGGCGAATAACCAGAGTTGACATTATTGTGTATTTGGTTTCAAGTGTAATTGCTGGAACGGGTATATTGTTATCAGCGATAACAGCACTGGCACCTGTAGTTGTCACACTTTGTGTGTCATCGGCGACAACGATTGCAGGAATCCTTAGCATCATCACAAAACAGATATCCACATGCAGTCAGAAAAAACTACACGAGTATATAATTAAGTATTCTTAATTAGCGTCGCTCATATCGTCTAGTTTCGGTGACACAACAATATAAGATAACGAAATCTCCGATGATGAACATCTACCACAGCTCAACATCAAAATTAGAGAAACAGCACAATAATAACAATGGCGATGACATCAACAAAGGAATTACTTCAACAAATAGCGACAAACACAACGCAGCAAAAGACAACAATGATCTCAATAACCTCAACCAACTCTGAATTCAGTGTAAATTTCCCCACTGCGATTCCAGTTAAAGAGATAGAGCTAGCAAAATTACGAGTATACCACAGTTGGCCGAATATTAGATCAAAATCATTTGGTGGAAAGCAATCAACCAATTCTCTAGTGTTGCGAGTAAAAATAAACAGGACGAGACTCCAGATTGGAATATAGTTTCCTTAACATCTGGGTTTTACCAAATCTAACAGATCAATAATGAATTACAGCGTAGAATAAAATCCATTACGGGAAAAGAATCAAATATTGCTATAACAGTTCATGAACCAACACTATCATATACAATTGAGATAAACTCACCCGAGTATGCTGTAGATATCTATCAGAATTCTATATTAACCGTGTTTGGATGGCCTGAAATCCCTCCTCAGGCACCATCTTATCAAAATCTACCCGAACCTAAAGAGTCTGATTGTCACAGACGAAAAATCATATGATGATGATTTCTATTTTACTATAGACGGGTTTTCTAATCATATTCCACAGTTATTAAATCCAAAAGAATTTAATGTAGGTTTTTCTATGGGGAATTGGTTATGGAAATGGCGACAAGCAGACGGATGGATGCTTCTAGAAGGTGATGTTTTGAGTTATTTTTATTTTTTTTAATAACTAACATAAATCATATTTAGATAAATTACAGCAGAGTTTTCAAGAGCATATTGTTGATTTATCGTCGAAACTCTTAATTTTCAAATACATAAAAATAATAAATCAAATTGCATCTGATATGGAATTGATGAATCTTCGAATTATTCAAGGAGTATTAGATACCAAAGATGGTAATGACAGAGTAAATTTTGTAGAGAAGTATAAAACACGTGTAGAGGATATTTCAGCATTTAAATTCCCCGGGAATAATGCAGACAAACTAAAACATATCAACCAATGACCTCCTCGATGAGTACTTCCCACAAATACTATCCGCATGGAAAACAATAACACGACCACAAATAACTATCCTCAAACATAATAATGATCCAGACGGTCATGGTAGGCATATTGCTCCTCCGAATATGAATATATCCTCGGTGGTTGCAATAAATCTAGTATGTCATGCTATTGATGAAAATTACCAAATTAATCTCGAAAGATCAAATCAAACCCAGCAGGGATATATTTTATATTCGTTTGCACCAACGGCTCAACCCGGATTTTAAATAATTCAAGATCCAACAAATCCAATGTATATACGATGTCATAATGATTCATTCACGAGAATTAATTTTAAACTCACTGACCAGTCCAATAATTTAATTGACTTAGGAGGGGAGACTTTACAAATTAGTATGTAAGTAAATTCTTAAAGGGTTTTCGTCTAAGACTTTTACCTATAAAAACTTTGGTCTGAGACTAAATTAGTTTCGGTCTCCGTAGCGGCTTTGAAAACTCGGTTTATTTACTATCTCCGTAGAGGTTTTCTTTTGTTTGTTTGAAAACTCGGTCTCTTTTACTCTTCTTTTGATTTTGCCTGAATTAGTTTTGGTGGTTATTTTCTGATTTTCTCTGAATTAGTTTCGGTCTGTTCACCCATTTTTTTAGTTTGTCTGAATTAGTTTCGGTTTATTTTTTGATTTTGTCTGTAAACGTTTTGGTTTGTTCACCCTTCCTGCTGCTAAAAAGGACAAAACAAACCTGGGGCATAAAAAGTACGGCGATGTGTACATTGATATGCATCCATCTTACAATCTACCCTACCTTCCTTCTTTGTGTTGTTATATATATATATATATATATATATATATATATATATATATATATATATATATATATATATATATATATATATATATATATATACATATATATATATATATATATATATATATATATATATATATATATATATATATATATATATTAGTTTAGTTGTTTGTTTGTCAGTTTCAAGGAATTTTAATTTTCATTACATCCTATTGACATGTACATTTATTCAAAAGAGATGATCTTGCTTCAAAAAGTCGGTTGATCTGAATTATTCTATGGTAAGAAAAGTAACGTTGACCTATATCGTGACCTTGATTCACGGTTAGTGGAAGCCACTTAAACGGATTTCATTTTAATTTTGAAATGATTCTTGTTGTCAAGGTTAAAATGGAACTAGTGAATTAAGAAGTAAACAGGTTTTTATTCCGAAGTAAAAAAATTGGTTCTCGTCAGAGTCATGTTAGGAGTACGCGATAAAATACGATCTTTACCCACCCCTTTCTTTCTTCTTTTTTTGCAATTTGGGAAATATTTGGAAAATGCGTATTAGAATACAATATAATCTTTGTTTTTGTGAAGCATACTCAGTTTGGGGCTTTTACAAATGTCGTAAGGTCATTTTCGAATCTATGTAAACTTTCCTTCAATTCATTTTGATTTCAAAGAATTACTTCGTCTATCTTGAAATGTTTGATGTCTCATACAAAAGTTTGGACAAAGACAGTGCATCAAATTTTTTTTGTTCGAATTTCCAACACTGTAGTGTTAAATAATGTGTTTCGACATGGAAATGTAGATAAGCGCTAAAACAGACTTTAACATACGTCATCGTCTTCTATCTTGGATTTTCCAACAGAACTCGAACTGGAATATATTAGAACATTTCATTACTAACACTTGTACAATTTGATTCGTGGATTATTCTTGGATTATGTTTGGACTTGATTCTTAAAACTTTAAGTCATTTTTCCACTTTTTCAATCTTTTTCCAGAGAAATAAATTATTTGCTAAATTTACAAAGCTTATTGTTTTCACTTTTTCTGTTACTGTTTATCAGAGCCTAAACTCGTAACAAAGAATTAGGTAGTTCGTCTAGAATTTAAAGTTGTGCACACTGATCTTTAGATAGATAGATAGATAGATAGATAGATAGATAGATAGATAGATAGATAGATATATAGATATATAGATAGACATACATACATACATACAGACAGACATACAGACACACAGACAGACAGACAGACATACATACATACATACATACATACATACATACATACATACATACATACATACATACATACTAGGCGGTCTGTGTGTCCATCTCTGCGTTTAAATGGATCTGGAAAATGATGTAAAGATCAAGGCCATATTAAGATGAAACCGCTAATTTGCAAACTTGTGCGCATGGTGGATCTATAAAGGGTGCGAGCTCCCGATACAAGTTTGGGCCAACCCGAGAATTCGGGCAACTGTATAGTTTATCATTGACACATTTGCAAGCTTTTACCTTTATTTATAATTCATACGGTTGTACAAATGACCGAGTCATATGTTTGTTCCAATTGAATGTTTTTTCATTTGATTACAATTTGGGTCATTTTGATTACATGAGAATATTTGAGTCTTATTTTGATAACTTGAGACTCGTTTAATTTCAATTTCCTTCCATGAAATTATTTGAATCTCACTTTCGCTGTACGAAATTAAATTAGATTATTTGAATTTACTCCCATTACGTGAGATTATATGAATCTTACTTTCATACATTTTTATATTAATCATTTTGTTTTGTTTTTCTATTTGTTAATGTTTGGATAGAGTAACTGAATGATGCCTTTCTTTTCAGACCGTAAAATAACAACTGTATTTGTAGAATAAAGATATTATTAATACATTCCCCCATCTCTCTCTCTCTCTCTCTCTCTCTCTCTCTCTCTCTCTCTCTCTCTCTCTCTCTCTCTCTCTCTCTCTGGCGAGTCTGTGTGTAGGTGTTAGCACATTCATGTCTTACTTCGTTCTAAATAATTCGATAGCAGAAGAATCTTCCCAGACTCGCCACATACGTTCAAATAAACGGTCTTATATCTGCATATTGGATCAGATATAGATGGCGCGCTCGATAATTCTGATATTTGATTATTTTTCACGTAATTATCTTCAACTGTAATATCCGCTGATTCATAATGATCATGTAACATTTCCTGTTTTATTACCATGAACCCATCACGCATCAGAATTTGTAAAACGAGTCACTGCTTCTTTATACTTGCTATCTATATAACATGAATCCATGGCGACTGTTACTGCAAATTCAGGAAATCTATTTACCATCGATAGCAGGTTTATAGAAACTTAAGCCAGCATAGATGATCTTAGATGTATTTACTAAGGAGATTCGCCATCGATGTAGCTAACAAGTGTACCAATTGTGTTCGGTCAGACAAGTAAGCATTTTCTCGACTGACAAATATTTTTTTGCTGTTGCATAAGCGATTATAAAATCATATTCAGCGTCATCTAGAATTAATCGTGCATAATGCTGCTTGTGATCATATGCTCCGCCTTTGGATGAATTTACCGATTATTCTTCTACCGAGATCTTTAGCGTTTTTATCATTGATTTCGCATCTATCTTCAAAGATCTTCTTGGATCGTTTAACAATATAATCTTCGTCGAGATCAGGAAAATTTTCTTGTAATCGTTAATAATAATATCAAGAATATCATCATCAGGTTGTGGTAACCAAACCTCAGTATGCGCTCGATATGATGTAATTGCCCCACCGACAATCAGCAATATCAGTATTTTACAATCAAGCATATACCGTAATAACACTATTGGGGCCTAGTATTTTTCAGATAAATGTATACCAAACCAAACATAACAAATCTTATGGAGTCCTTGGGCAAACTCGAATGATACCGCACAAACGAATCCGGTTAGGTCAAAATCAAGTAGTAGTCCATTAATCGCAATTCGTGTCATCTCGTGTGTGGGATGTCCAAATCGTTTAAAATACCCAGCACACTCTCCATATCCGAAAAAACTTCCAGGCACACATATCAACCCAGATAACACTTTTAGAATCATATAGCTTCTATAGATATCTCTCTGTGGCGAAATGAGCTGCAACTGACGGGATTGTAAAACAGTTTGTTAGTAATTGCTCGGTACTCTCATTTGAAAATTTCTCAGCAAGTTTTCTCATTTCTTCGAGAGATTCTGTCCAATATATTTCGGCGTTAGGTCTTACAAATTTATCAAATTTTCATTCTTCGTTGAAACTTTGAAATAACCACACAGCTACCGGATCGTTTTTGCTTAACGCGTGAATAAAATAAAACATGTTTCGCCTTCAAATCTCTGGGTAATATTGTACAATTCGATCTCGTGGAATTATTGTTACTGCTTCGTTTCTTTAATATTTCGATTCGTATAATACTTCTCCTGTTATCGTTGCTACGGTTATTAGCAATCTTAATGTTTGTTTCTTACTGTGCCACATCTTTAATTGTAGCACCAGCATTAACTGATTCAGCCCATTCGTTTATCATGCTACTTCTTAGATCTGTCAGACCGTTTCCAAGTATCGCATTTGTAAAATGCTCCGCTACGCGTTCGGCTACACAATTTAACCTTGACAATTTCATAGGTTTTAGATTCTCAGTGCTTGTTTTTCATTTATCGGTTAAATTTAATAAATAACCGCGGTCACAGGATACGCTCGTTTATAATACGGTTTGTCAATTCCGGTCAATATTCCTGGTTAGGAATTTTGACTTATGTTACGTATATTTGATTTAAATCATTTATTTTTAATTGTTAGATCCAAATTTGTCAATATTTGGGTTTATAATTCATTAAATTGGGAAGTGTTTTCTGGAAAATTAGATTGATCTATACTTTATCTGTAAACACAGGTGTTGACCTTGCTTGTTAACCTCATAACCTCATTTTCTGACCTTGCTTCAGAGTGATAAACAGGCTTTAGAAATGATTGGTTGTTTTACAAGGACATCTTTTTATTTTTAGTTCTGGGGGGTGAGGAGTGGCTGATTCTTATCTGGATCTTTCCGTGCGTACGTGTTTAAATGATTGTACGTTTGTTCTATGACTTTCCAGAGAATCACGTGATCGCTTGTTTACATAAAAAAACAGGTATTTAAATTATTGTCTGGGAGAGAACAGTTCAGTAGATGTTGGGCTTTTATAATATTAAGTTGTGTTTTCTTTTTGAGTTATTTTTAATTACCGTGTATTGGAATTTGTGTCAATTCGTTGGAGCAAGAGTAATTATTTTATTTATCTAGAAAAGAATATGTGCTCATAGATTTTTATTTAGATTATTATAAAAATAAGAACTGACTAAATCACGTGACATCGTCGTTCATATTGGATTACATCGTCAAGATTCAAACCGGGAACTATTAGAAATTTTTTATCAGGACTCTTGCAATTCCATTAGTGGATTATTTTTGTGAATTCTATATTGGATTTTTTTTGGACTTGATTCTCTAAAACAGTAAGGTTATTTATTTTCTTATGAAAATATTTGTACTTAATAAATCGTTTGTTAAAGTTTTACAAGCTTGTTAGTTTTTACTCTTTCTCTGTTGCTGCTTATTCAAGCCTAAGCACGTAACACTTACAATGACAGTTTCTTTATTTGCCAAAGATAGGGTCGTATTAACACGAATACTCAAATTACCTGTTTCTGTTAGTATGATAAATATCACTCTGATAAAATACTTTCGATGTTTGAGATGCACTATTATATTCGGTGCTCGTTTATCATTCATCGTAGCATCATCACCACCACTGATTTGAAATATTGACCAGGTGTGAGATGCGCCATCCTTCCTAAATTCGTTCATAGCATCGTAAATTTTATTAATACTATTTTATCACTTACTAGACCCTTCATGGTGCGTCTACAATTCTATCGAAATTAAATTTGTAGAATATCCTAGGTTCGATTTTGAATAATCTCGTGAATTTCTCATATAATATAATTAAGACAAATATTTAAATTAAAAAAAAATGTATAATGAATCACTGCAAATGCTTGATGATAGGATCCGTAACTCCTTGTAGCAAATCATGTGGAAATGAATTCTGAGGATATCATTCACAAAGTCTGCAGCGGGGGAGCTTGGGTCGAAAACCGTGTATACGATGTAGTGTTGGAGTATGAAGTGAAACACAACCGTGTCTCCAATGTGTTGGTAAGCAATACAGAGAGCCTAAAAAACGGTATTATGATTAAAAAACATAGATAATAAAAAAAACTATAAGAACCCCCGAGATTATATATCAAGGTTCTCAAGTAACAATCTACACAAATAATCAATTAGACTAACGAATATATAAATGAACTAAGAATTTCAACCGCATCCAAAAGTCAAGAATTATGAAACATCACGTGATGGTGTAGTCAGAAACTGTCGGTTGAAAAAGCAAGTGGGTTTTGTGAGTAATGCTTGTTATTTAATGTTTACTGTTGAAAAGAAAAGTTATCATTGTCATATATTCGTTTACGTGTTTGATGGAAAATCTCCCATGGCTATGTGATTGACCACATTGACTCAGATCCAGAAAACAACTCATTAGATAACCTTCAAGTTATCACTCATCACTTACTAGATTTAATGCGATCATTGAAGATATATTTACATTTCCAGATGACATTTGACTCCCACCTCCGTCTAGTTCATTATTATATCTGAGAATATTATCCTGAGGTGTTATTTTCCTCCATGCAGCAAGTATTTTAGTAAACTTCTCGTTGAAAAGATTGCTGATTGTTTCTTTAGATATTCGGTTTTCAGTGCTGGTATTACTAATATCGGTAACAGTTGGACGGTTATTTTGAAATAACTGAGCAATACATAATACTTTGGTTCCCTGGTTTAGTAGCGTTTATAATACTCTTTATGAATTACGAATTCATTAATTTCTCGATTAATATACTCGATATCGTATAATCTGTTATTTTAGGTCATCAGAATAATGCTGTGTAATACTCGCAAAAATTCCTTAATTTATCTGATATGCAATTTAGTTCACGAGCTATTGAGTCTGAAAGAAATTTAAAATACTCCTCTCGGAGAACCAGGCTATCTGGTGGATCGTACTCGAATCGTTTATTAACAAATCTTAACGAATTACCATAATCAATCACAAAGTAATCATAACAAAGTGGTTTTTTTTGTACTCTGGCTGTGTTATAAATTTTTCACATCAGTGGTAAAATCATTTAGGTTTGGTTCGTGTGGTCTTTTTTAAGGTGGAGGTTCAGGCCTTATTAGCACTGTTCTGATCAAAGTCTGATAAATATCTACAACATAATCAGGCGAGTTTGTCTCGATGGCAGCTGATAATGTTGGTTCGTATACTATTATAGCAATTTTTTAAATTCTTTTCCTGTAATTGATTTTATTTTACGCTGGAATTCATTATTGATTTGCTCGATTTGATAATTACCGGTTGGTATAGATACGTAGTTCCATTCGGGGATTTTCATCTTTATCTTTTTTATTTGCAAACACCAGGGAATTATTTGGCTGCTGCCCAACAAATGATTTTGATCTGATGTTGGGCCAGTTGTAATATAGTCGTAATTTTGCAAGCGAGATTTCCTTTACCGGAATTGCCATTGGAAAGTTCACGCTGAATTTAGGGTTAGTTGAGGTTATTGAGATCATGATTATCTTTGGCGGGGCTGTATTTAAGGCTATCTGTTGCAGTAGCTCCCATGCTTTCATTAAAGATATTATTATATATTTATAATTTTTATATCGCTGTTTTATAAATCTTAATCACTGCCGAGACCGCATACTCGGATATTATTGTATCGTCGAGGCGGGATGATATCAATGAAGGTAATTGGGAATATGCGGCATTAGCGATATGTAATTTAGTTATATAATCATGTAGTATATTCTGAGTACACGTGGATAATTTGTTTGCAATTATATTAGCAGTTCTTGTAATTGTTGTTGCCGCTGAAAAACAAATTGTAACAACTACAGGTGCAATCAGTGTTACCGCTGATAGTAATATACCCGTTCTAACAATAACAGCTGAAACCGACTACACGATTATATATAATATTCATGTGATATTTTTTATTTTTACCTGATAAACGTCAATGAGATTTTTTAGTTTCGATTGTAATTCACGCACTTGACAATATCGATACTGCTGGACATTTATTATACTATTTACTTAAATCAATTACAAATTTTATATACCATGTGATTGACACTGATGTCAAATTACCAAAATTAGGGATTAGATAAAATGTTTCGGTGGACCCCTTATCAATGATTGTATTTACGCTACCAACACCCGTTGATGAACTTGATGATATACTAAACTGTAACGGCGAAATTAGGGTTAATCTATAGATACCCCGGACCTCGGCAGGAATTGAAAAAATGTTTGGATCCACACTTGCAAGATTGAACAATTCGGATATTTCATTTTCGATAAAAAAGTATGTTAGTCAAGTTGGTTTGTTAGTCAAGAGGGATCTTCCGTAAATATCAATCATTGTATTTTTAGATCTCTCTAAAAAGTGATTACTCGTGTATCCGTGTATTATTGTTTGGGGTGGTTTGGTTGATTTTTTATATAGCTTCAAGTACATTAATTACTTGCTGGCCACATATTGGTGGGTCGGTTATTGTCTGTGTTGGTAGCGTTGAATACCAGACTGGAAGTTTTGTTCGATTAATACAGTACATAAATTGCTTTGGTGGTGCTAACCCACATAAATCGAAATAAACAATTCCACTCGGATCAATCGCGTATGCACCCCAGTGAGTTCCAGGTCCGGTGCTTTTATCGAGATTAATAATACCGGTTTCAATGTTGTTCGGGTATTGTGCTACTTGATCTCGCATTAAAACACATCTGAAGTTTTTTATTCTTAAATTTTTAGCAGCATGGATTTAATCAAAATTTGACAATGGTGTTTTTAAATTGTCTTAGGTAATCTCTAGCCGCTACCGCTGTACCATGAATACGGAGTCACTGGTAACCTTAGGCCGTTTCCCGTTTTTGTATCCTCGTCCTATTGCATTATTAGTGCCATTTCTGCCGCTTTTCCAACTGTTTCTACAGCATTCGCAAGTGCGGGGGAGGCCGCGGCAATCAATTTTGATATATCCGCGAGAAGTGGAAATATACCACCTGATTTAATTGTGTATTTGATCGCACCCGCAGGGAGACGAAGTTGAACACCCGTTTTATTTTTATTTTTTGCATTATTGATATGCTTAATCTCACGCGCTGTCAGTGATAGCTTATTCTGTCCACGTGTGATCTGATTGTGTGTGTTTTAACGATATTTTAGTTCCCTCTCTTTTAGCTGAATCCGACTGAAGTCTTTAAAATCTTATAAAGAGTCAGCGTAACACTAACGTGATCATTTCACATTTATTATAATACGAGTGATCTAATTGTGTTGTAAATTGTCCACTGCTGCATCAATGGCTTGCATTCGTCCACCAACACCCTAAAGTAACATTGATTTATCGCTGAGTATGACGTCAATTGCTCTGTAATAACCGTACATATTTGGTGGACCTGCAATGATAACAGGAGCTTGTGTTACACGAGATCGGAAGTGTATGTCAAAGACGGTCTGTCCTGTTAAATCGAAATGTTCCAACGAAAAGTAATAAATCGAGATAAGTTTTTAAAATCTGATTGCGATATTTGCAGACCAGTATCTACATTCAGATAACGTCCCATAAATGTCAATAAACGAAAATATGCGCCTGATATTTGGTTTTGATCGTAATGAAGTAAAATATCCTTAGATGGTTCTTGTTGACCGTTCATTCTTAACTAGAGTTAAGAAACTCCCAGCTGGTCAAATATCATATGACTGGGCTCTTGAGAACCTACCCGAACCTACCTCTGTGAGCGCGGGGCCATAATGGACCAAATGATAACAATTGGCATAAGGCCAGCGCTGATTTAATTCACATCTGACCATAACAATACGTTTTCAAACATGTGGAATAATAATACTACTGTTACACCCTCCTAATCACGTGAAATAACCTCCTGTGATGCCATATGCCAAGTAAGTATACCGCTAATATTACTCTCCATAGTAACCGTCGTTGTTGTTAGCCATGATAGTAATGATTTACCACCAAAATCCAAAATGATAGTAATTTTTCCACTGCGGAGATCGATGGAGTCATTACTGGCATCCACAATGAGAGTTTTGTTATTTTTACTTTACCATCATCAATACCATCACCATGTCAGATTGCATCATTATCATAACAATTTTCGCACGCGGACTATTGTATGTTTCGCTCCAAAGATAAGCTTTCGTACATTTCTAAAAAAAATCCAAAAATATGAGACAACGGAATCACACATGAAAATAATGTACGGACTCCTTCCAATATATTTATACGTGTTGGAAACCCTAGGCTGTAATTAAGATTAACAGTAACAATCGTATCCTCGACATCAACATCAGCAGCACCAGCATTGTTTCTTGGTCGTCTCATAATATACTGAAGATTTTCAGAGCTATCATTAATATCTGTTGCAGACATCATTGATTTATCAGCCGATCTTGTAAAACCATCAGAATATCTCACTAAACCCAATATTGTTGTAGCAACACCAACATCCTTCTGAATAGATTCAATCTCTCTTCCATCAATCATATATGTAGCGCTATTAAACAGCGCCATAATCCCATTATAAACAACACCAACTGAAACATCTGCGTCATATGGTGTATTAGCATCAACATTTGTCACAAGTTCTCCTTCTACCTCGATAAACACTTCAACGGGTAAGAATTATCGACTTGTATGTTGAACGTAAAGTTCAATTCGCCCTCGTTGATTTGGTTGTATTGCATTATAAGAATAAAATTGATAATCACGCACAGAATCATCTTTAAGAACCGGTGTGTCTATATCAAATGCTGGGTAGGGTGAAGATTTGAACATTTATTATATTTTTTTTGTATCTAAATCACATCTTAAACCACTTCACGCTATTAAATTTGCAGTAATATTTTTTTTCCGCCTCGGTTGTGGTTGTGCGGAAACTATACCGGATGGAAGATCTAGTAAAATCTTTTTTGTTTGTTTAGTTCTTTTTGCTGTTTTTGCAGTTTCTTCAGCAGTTTGTTTTGACACGGGAAGAAGATCCTCTTTAATGGCAATTTTAACTGTTTCAGTTGCTTTTGCGACAGGTTTTAATAATTGTTCAGCACCTTCTGCAAAATCAACTTGAGAATCTTGTCGTGCTTGTAATTTTTGTCTGACAGAATCACGGACGGGTATAAATTTCCTAATCGCTTCGTATCTTTCTCGTGCCAAACGGGTAGTTAATGATTCTCCTACCAGTATTGATCTATGATATGATTTTATTCGTAGGAGCAGAGGAGGCGACTTCGAATATGCGTCAAAAAGTAAACAATCACATCCGTAATCAGAGCATTTAAAATAAACGACAATAAACAAAAAGATACTCTCGGTTAGATAGAAGATTTAATTTTGTATTTTGACATTTTTTGTTTTGTTTTCGTAGGAGGCCTTAATTTAACAAATGGACGCCTTTAAAAAACGTTTTAGGGTTTGCCCTCTATGCTGCTCAGTTTTAGTCCCGAAGAGATCCAAAAGTGAAGGCGATGATATGTCTGATATGGTGAACAAAGTACTGACCTGGCAAGTGTTTAAACTCCTGTAAATTCACTGTAAATTCCAATGAACGTCTTTCTCACGAATGTTATCAGAGCACTTTTGTATTTCAAGGTTAAATAATCACATGACTTCAATAATTAGAAGGATATATAATTAAGCTCAAACTGGACACATAATACAACTTAACGTGTCAAGTGTTTTAAGCCCAGCTGGCAAACTTTCAACGAAATATAAGTTAAACAACTAATTAAGACACATAAGAGATTCCTGGATAAGACTCAAAACTGAATTCTTTTGGAAAAAAAGAAGTTCGTTACTAATTGTCACATGATATATATAACGTAGTCTAGGTATGACCTTGACTCAACTTAAACATTTTACTATGACAGATACAAACAGTTGTTTACTTGAATATTAATTTGGTTAAAATATATACACACATAGAGTATAAGAGCATAAGCTATTTCACATTAACTCAGTTATGGACAATGCCAATTACAGTCAATAATGTTACATTCAATAGCATGTTATGATGTCTTTTTTACAATTAAAACTAACAATCAAACAATTAAATTAAAAATATACATAACAATTTTAAGTGCGTATATGATTTAAGCATTCTGGACAGATTACTATACAATTAAGAAAAAATTATTTAAGAATGTGTGTACTGGGTTATTGGAGAAAGAAAGATAATCCTTTGTCCATTATACGCATTCTAGTATTAGGTATTAATCCATACCATATTATTGAAACAAGACACATTGTATCAAAACTTGTAACTAATCATATCCTAAAATTAAATTTAAAAAATCAACCTCTTAATGAATGTCTGCATAAAATTAAATAATGTTATCAATAAATAAATGTATAAGCCTCACATTAACATTAGGTGTATGACTTTAAGACAACCAAGTTGCATGCTCTTCCGTTCATCTTTAGTGTTACTAGCGTGGAAGCATTAACACAGGTAGTAAATAATTACATTACTGCGGCTGTGTAGTGTCATAGTCACCCATCGTATAAAATATATTTGTTGAGGCGCTGTACATACTAAGTGCAGATAATCCTTCAATTGTTAGACACAGAAACATACACCTAAACGTCTCTAACAATCTCAGTGTCACCTGTTTTGGGGTGGTACGAAATAATTCTTGGTTTTCTTGGTTTTCCGTTCATTAGGTAACCCATAAGCACACACCTAAATTTTGAGTCATTGTTACATGGTTGTGCTAATTGTACAAGCTCCTTAGCATATTTTAGAATCTTCTGTTGCATTTCCGTGTCTTTGAATGGCAACATCAATGAATCATCCTTGCTAGGAAGCCATTCTTTGTCATTTTCCGGATCGTACTTTAGCATATCTTTTAGTAGATCATCTTCTTCCACAATGATTGGTAACTCTAGCACATATACTTTACATCTCTCAAAAGGGATACAAAAATCAGTGTCGTCTGATAAGATATCAATAGTAATTTTATTTTGCCCACTACCTCTGGTTTGGCTCGAACCGCTTCTATCGTCTTCATGGCTGGGTTTAAGCATTGCCACCAAATTCTCAATGAAACGTAATTCTTTCTCCATTTTTTTAATATACGTATCGAGACTGTCAGTAGAGAAAGGCGATTTTTCATGTTAATCCACCACGTTCTGTATTTGTTTGGATTCTGAAATCTTAGGGTCGCTCATTATATCATGCAACTTCATTTGCAGCCAGATTTTGTGCCTCTTCAGCTGAGTTGACAGTTGTTTAGCCTTTCGACGTATCCTCGGTTCCTTAATGGCGATGTCAGAGGTTTGAATGTCACTGAGTGCTACTTCTGAGTTGCTGATTTCTTCAAAAATTGCTGTAACGGAATTTAGTACGGCCTCATTAATCTGACTGCACGCCTTTGGTAGAGATGAACATATAGAAGCCAGCGGTAAAAGATGAACTCTTATTGGGCAGTCCATGTCTTTAACCAGTTCTGGAATTATTTTATATATTTCAATGACTTCTTGAAGGGAAATTGGGTTTGATGGGATTTGTACAGTCCCATGAATTTTAACCTTCAATTCATCTAGTTTTTTTTTCTTCGTCTGTTTTATACAACCCTTCGGCTTCTCCTTGAATAGGAGACCCTAGTTTCAGTTCGATTTTTCCTTGAACTTTCAACTTCTCTTTTTCGCTTTTACATGTTGTCTCCAGCTTCAAGAAGAACTGATACCCGTACGTTATTCCAACAACAACATGTGTAGCTCCACTCATTTTAATAAATTCGTAATGTTGTTCAACCTTTTTCTTTGAAAAGTAACTCATGGATATGAATTCGTCCTTTGTTGTGCCTCTTGTTTCAAGTACTACCGATGCTTGACTCTTCGAAGTTTTATTATCTTTGAGAACTTCACCAGAGCCTTTGACTTCCAATTTGTTCGATAAGGCGCTGATTTTTAAATTACCTTTAATGTCCAGTAAATCCATCTTTGATTCCAAAGAATCTGATGTAGTCACATCTGTATTGTGTGTGATGTTGCGACGCACGTGTATAATTTCGTTTTCTTGTCCATATTCCCATAGTGATATTGCTGGAATTATTTGGTTCTTGTTCACATTATATAACGTACCAAGCTCGAACGGAAGTCCTAGAGTTGGCAACTGTAAAAGATTTTGCTCTTCTGCCATTATCTGAAATGAAATTGTAAAATCTTTTCAAAAGGATTCGGTATCCGTTGTTCTTTGAATTTTTATATTTAATATGAAATCAATATTGCTAATAATGATATTTGTATCCACTGGCAAAGTATTAGTGAAACATTAAAGATTTAAAAACAAAAATAATTTAACTATTTGCAAAGACAAAAGCAGGCAATACAACCTTGCGATATGTAATCGTAATCTGACGGGTATGCCATTAATATGGAAAGAGATTTAAATAAGTTTAATACTTTTATTTATATCAAACAGCCGTTTTTAAAGTAAGTTCGACTAAAAATGCAGTTGAGTATGTATTAAATAAACCGTAAACACCAAACTCGAAATCAATTTTCTTAAGGAAATAAGCCAAAATAAATACTTACTCTACCTGAAGAGAAAATGTCCACTTACTTGAGTCAAGTTTACATGTCATAGCTTACGACAACTTTGTATTGCTTCTTTTGGAACCATACCGTTGCAAATATGACATATGGAGTGGCAAGTGCATATAATACCTGGTAAGATCTACTGTATTATAATATTAATGGAGTGACGCATGTGTCATTCTATTATTGTCGCGACTAGAATATATTGATTGTATCGGTACTTCTTATGCATTTATATTTGCTAGAAGAAACTTTTTGGCTCTGTAACGTAATACAAAGTCCCAAACCACATTCGTACGTATACTTATCATGCTTTCACTCTCTTTTCTCTCCAAAGCGTATCTACATTTATTTCAATGTATGAGAAGCTGGATTCAGCATTATATATGCATGCGTTATTAAAACTGTAAATACAACATTCAAAATCTCGGTACACTGTGCAATACTGGTTTCTGGTTTTGACATCTATGGGTGACATAATCGGAAAACAAACATTGCTCAAAGGCACCTTTTTCAATTGTCGAGTATGATAAACTCGAAAAAAAAAAAAGAAAAAAATAAATAATGTAAATATTCCTTCTACATTTTGAGTTCACAATAACATTTACATATTTTTAGAGGATCTATCAGTCAGACATTATGGTAGCTATATATTTTGAGTACTTTAGCCAATGCTGAGTTAGAGCTATTACTTATTTGTGAGATAAAGATTATGTGTGTGTGTGTGTGTGTGTGTGTCTAAAACTGAGAAAACATGTATTTATAATAAAAAAACGCTCTGAAAATATTCTGACATATTTTAATTTATATATAAACTACAATACAATCACTTTAATGTTTGCGCATCAGTTGATCTTGTTTGCTAAGCGTGCAAAAGCTATAAAATCAATACCAGTAATAGTTTTTTTTAGGTCAAAATAAAGAAAACACAATAACTTATTAAACAATTCAGTAAATAGTACCTGATCAATTTCGTCTTCCTCAGTATTGTGGACAATGTCAAAATATTTACGACCACGATACAGCCATTCCTATCGGCGTCTTGTTGTATACAATCTCGTTCAATCGATATCAGTCAGGTTGAATACCTTTCTTCATAGTGTTATTGCTAAGATTACCTTCTCAAAGCATACATATCTATGGCTTATTTTGTTTAGCATTTAGTAAAATTTATCTTGCATAGCTGCATTCCACTTGAAGGACGATAGTTGTATTCTTAAATATTGTCTCTCTCAAATTATTATAGTAATGAAACTGAAGTATAGTTCAGTGTTAAGTGTATTTATATACACATAGGTATAATTTGTAATCTATGGACCCCCGGAGGCATATCGGGAACGTGAATCAGCGGTTTTGATACAGTACATGCCTTTGCAAACGTGAGGCTCCATTTGGATAATTTTGGCGACAGACAGCCCGTCCTTGATTTACGCGCGAGGCCTCTTGTGGGGACAGCATTTGGAAATAAATATTTTAACAAGTTTTATGTGATATTAAACTTAAAATGTTCTTCATTCGCTTTAAAATTATTTTCTCATTAAGAATATATTTAGAAAAATTACTAACGCGTGGGGCCTCTGTGAGCGCGGGGCCATAATGGACCAAATGATAACAATTGGCATAAGGCCAGCGCTGATTTAATTCACATCTGACCATAACAATACGTTTTCAAACATGTGGAATAATAATACTACTGTTACACCCAAGGGATCTCTACCGAGTGAATTACACACCTCCTTGTTTTACATTTGCATTACGTCTTCTTCTTTCACGTTTGCATGATTTACCACTAAGCCGTTCCCAGCCAAACATTAATACTTCGGATTCCATCTCCAAGTCTCTCAAAACACAGTTTCAAACCAAATTTCACACTCACCCTACATATGCCATTCTACCACACTGCTTTCAAAACAGAAATAAAAGGCACCTAAAAACGCAATGACCCTTCTATATAATTCATAGTAAATATATATGCCCCTGCAGCATAGCCAAACAAACACCTCTAGACTAAGAAATGAGCTATTTGCCAACCGGAAACATTTTATCCTGCTCTGACCATTTCAGGCTACTAAATACCATTTTACGAAACTATTCCATGACACCAAAAAGGTTAGTGAATAATGTACAGTATGACGTTTGGCAGTGGCAAATTGGCGAATTTGGCCAAAAAATGGCAAATTAATCGAGCTCGGTTATCTCCCCAACACCAACTTCATAATCAAACAACAACAAATCACTAAAATCTGATAAAGCTATAAACGGAGACGTATGGCACGTACCCTATGTTTATTACAATAGTATTGTAAAATAATTATGCCATGATTATACAGCCTACGGTCAGCCATTTGATTATAGTGTTCATGCTAGGTGACGTAGGTACTCCAAAACTTCGACACATCGAACGGTAAGAGTGCCTGAAAGAAATTAGGATTACAAAGCAACAAAGGAAGGGACGTTTAGTTAAGTTAAGAGCATTTCATTTCCTCAAGAAAATCGGTTTTCAACGCATCTTTATACATACGACAATACTTATCCTATCTCAAGGCGGAGACTCTAGTCTGTTGCTTTCCTAACAGGTCTCTCAAAACCGACAATAGTCGTTCATGGAAAAATTGTTGCAACAACTTGATGGAAGAATTGTATTTGTGGTAAAGATGTAAACCTGCAAATTACCTGCCATGTTACTAAATTTAATGAAGCAAGGAAAATGATTACCTAAAATTAAAGCTACATTAATTATGCTGTTTATATTGATGATCTTTAAATGGAAGTAGGATGTTGTCTGCTCCTACATTTCTCTAATAATAATAATAATAATAATAATAATAATAATAATAATAATAATATTATTATAATTATTATTATTATTATTATTATTATTATTATTATTATTATTATTATTATTATTATTATTATTATTATAATGGTGAGGACTTAGTATAGCGCCTAATCTTTAGAAGCTCGAAGCGCTTTACAACATCTATAATGATATGAAGACAACGGCAAAAAAAAAAAACATTACAAAAAACTTGAAATTTGGAACAAATCATGCTGCAAATATGTAGGGTCGGAAACATTTTTAAGTCTTTATGTTCGTTCTTGCAGTCGAGAAAGGTGAGTTTTAAGAGCATTCTTGAAAGGCATCATTGTGTTTTTGTACCCAATTTCAATAAGCAATTGATTCCAAGTTGCTGGGCCATGGTATGCAAACTAATGTTGTCCATATGACTTCGTTTTCATGGTGGGACTAATGAGTATACGAATCACAGATGAGCGTAAGTATCTTCCTGGTGTATACACATGTGTGAGGCTGAATATGTATGAAGGACTGGAGTCCGTTAGTGAAACTTAGCACATAGAAAGAACATTGTGATTGATTCTGGATCGAACGGATAGCCATTGTAGAGTACAGAGCAGTGGGGAGGTGTGCTCTGATCATGGTACTCTAAAGATGATCTGAGCAGATGTATTTTGAACGCTTTGACATTTCTGGAGTAGATATTGAGATGAACCAGACATAATTGTTTCGAAAGTCCAGTCTTGAAAGTACTAATGAACACAAACGTGTTTTAGTGGTATCAACTGAAAGATATTTGCGAATGAAACTGATGCGTCCCAGCTCAAGATATGCAGCCTTGCATATGTTCATGACATGTATGTGCAGTGTGAGAGTACTGTCTAGTTTAATACCTAGGTTTCGTACTGACTATGTGAACTAAATGTTGGTGTTGCTGATATTTATTGTTTGATGTAAAGGATGTCAATGAGAAAGTCTTAGTGTTGTGATCCGAATGGCCTCAGTTTAATCGTCATTCATCTGCTGCTTTTTGCATGTCATCTATTATTTCACATCAGAGATGCACCTCTCTATTCCTTGGATGGTAGCATCAACTTTAGTTGGATGGCTAGACTTGTATATTTGGGTGTCATCCGCGTACAATTGGTGGGACTCGGGATGATGGACTATAACACTTGAGAGTAACTGAGTGTATAGAATGAAGGAAACAGGACCAAGAACAGACCCCTGTGGAACACAACAACATAGATCAACTGGGCTGGAGTGTATACCATTTGCAGATACAATATGTGTCCTGTTTACTAAGTATGACTTGAACCACTTGAAAGCTTTATTGTGAATGCCAGATACATGCTGGTGACGGTAAAGTAATATATTAAGGTCTATTGTGTCAAAGGCTGCAAACAAATCAAGGAAGGTGAAGACTGTAATCTCCCCGCTAGGGAAAGCAGAGAGAATATCATTAAATTCTTTCAGTAGAGTAGTTTCAGTACTGTGGCAAAGGCAGTATGTAGATTGTAAATTGCTAAAAGGAATATTTGAACAACGTTTCCTAAGATTTGTATATGAACGGGAGATTAGAAACTGGGCGGTTGTAGTTCTTTAAATCGTTATGGTTAAGTGTTGGTTTTTTCAGCAGAGGCTTTAGGATGGCAGTTTTGAAAATTGATGGGAATTCCCAGGATGAGAGAGAGGTATGAATAACATCAGTTAGTGAAGGCAATATTGGGTCTAAGTACTCAAGCATCAGTGATGTTGGAATTCCATCAAGTTCACATGACGTTGGTGCACTCTTCATAATGATTGTCCATACTAGATTCGTAGAGACAGGTTAAAATGCTCCTAAAGGTTGTCGCTAAACATTCTGTATCGTAACTGTATGATGACGACGAGTGATCTTAGTACTGTAGTGGGATAATTTGGCTAAATGGACTATGTTTGTGACGTTCTTCTTTGCGGCTTCATAAATTTGTTTATGTATAGTGAGTCTGGTGGAAACCGAAAGCCTCTCTGCTTACGGCGGTGTCTCTTAGCAGTCACTAACAGTGCAATACCACGGAGAACACTTTTTCAATCGATATTCTGCATTTGGTAGCTGGGACATGTTTTCTAAGCTGTCAAGGCAGGCAGCTATAAAGTTGTTAAGTAAGATAGTTGCTATATTTTCTTGGATGTCATGCATTAGTTGGGTTCTATTTATTATACGGAGGTTTCTCCTCTTTTCAAATAAAAGTGGAGTGTTCGGGACTGATACATCGAGATGGCATATAAAACAGAGGTGATCTAATGCAAGTTCGTTTCGTTGAATACAAGTGTTGATCGCAAAATATTATGATCAGCTCTACGAAGAATTCAATCTAAAATGTGACCAAGTTTATTGGTGGGTTGGTTAACTGACTGTTTAATGTTGAAAACATGAATGGAATCTAGGAGATTTGATGTGAAACGACATCCAGGACAGTCAAAGTGAAAGTTGAAATTTCCAAGAATAATTATGTTCCTACCAATCTAATTGATATACTCCTAAAGATTCAAAAACTGTAAGAAAAACCAAGAAAACAATTTTGTTCTAAAATATTTATAATAACACTAGACATTTAGATAAGAAGGTGTGAAGTCTTTATTACTTTGTCAAGATATAGTTTACTTTCGGTTCTTATGAATAAAAAACGGCGATGAATAAAACTTCACTTCAAGAAGATTCTTAATTTCAAATACAGCAAACACTAACCTTTAATATGGCTATTTCCATCGCCTTGCAAACTATACAGTGTTAGGCGTATACGTTTTATTATTATATTAGAGTGATTGACAGGTATAACTTTACATGTTCTGTCCTTTATTATAAATGCTACATATCTTTGATAAACCCACATATTGAGTTTTATTTCAACCATAACAAATATTTGAAACCGAACGCAGGTAAAAACAATAATAAAATGTGTGTGTGTGTGTGTGTGTGTGTGTGTATGTGATTTATACTTTTAACGTATCTATAACAATTTTTCAGTCATATCGATAGGATTTCTGCACTTGGGCAGTTTATAGCAATATCTAGCACTGGAGACAAATGCGTGGGACAAATGGGAAATTAAAATGTGGGAGGAACTTGGAGTTCAGAGAAGTTATTTATGGTAATTGGTGGTGGTGGGGGTGGCAGACGAGTTACTGAATACACATGGGAACCATAGGGGTTAACATCGATATGGGCTTATGTGGCAGAAGAGTAACGGTACCTTAACAAACAAAAACATACACAAAATATGTACAAAATACATATGAGAATACATGTATCAGAATAGATCTGAGTGGCCATGGAAAAGACAGTTGGGTTTGTTAACGAAAATGAGCGAATATACGTGGCATCTCACTGTTATTTTTATTTTCCTCGTCTCAAGGGTGTGGAGATTAGAGACAGACCATATTCACACAGCATTCAATATGTGCGTAAATCCTTCTTTTCCAACTAGCTGTTACTTAATGTTGATGGAACATCATGATTTCACATACATCAAATAGCGTGAATGCTTAATTTTACCGATGCCCTTGCTGTTACCATCAGAGACACATACAAATCAATTCTTAGATTACAGCATGGAACAAAATGTATGAGAATACCTAGTGCGACGACTGAAGTTAGAACAAGCATACCAAGTGCTAGAAATGTGGTGTCACTGCTGCAATCAACGTTACACAACCCACCCCGCATTGCCAAAAGTTACAACGTAGAGAATGTCGCATCTATTTATCGACGCGACATATTGTTGAGCTTGAACAAGTGATACATGCTTGATTACATTTTAGGAAGTAGAGATGAGCAATCGCTGTCTATTCGCTGTATCCTTTGGTGTGCAAATATTGTCAATTTCATACAAGCCACCACGAAATTGACAGAACAAATTGACGTGTAACACATTTGTCAAAAAGAAGGCTTGATCAAATGTAAAGTCCTAACGATTCACCCCACGCCCACCCCAACCCGGCGCCCACCAATCTGTACCATCCAGTCCTACTACACTATTGCCAAGGAAAGCTGATGTTTCCTTTGTGCCGTACCAGTGCCGAAACCTATAACCATGACATGCATTGTCAGCCCACTAAATAATAACACACTTTGAAAAGTACGCGTGTTAGCGTGGAATGGTTTCAAATCCGCATAGCTAGGATACAACTTGTTAAACGTCTACGAAAATTACCACTTTCCAAACATTGAACTCTACCCGAAGAACTACGACTCCCAGAAAGGAATTTTTCGTAATACGTCAATGAATTTCTCAAACTAAAATAAGAAGCCAGGATGGATGTTTTCAGCCTTACGATACATTTTTGGCTCTCTTTTACCCATACCTCAAAACTCCTTATTCTAGGTATTTGATCTTTTTCCTTTGAAACGAAAGTAAGTGACTTACATTAGTTTATAAATACTCCTGGCAGGAGCAAACAGATACAACTTTGCTACATAAAGATGTTAAAGGAGTATGTTGACAGTTGTAGCCCTATACTTGGTCGATCAATTTAGTTGTACATGGCCCACACAGTGAGCATTTATGCAAAGATGTGAAACTGTAGTAACATTAGGGTAACTAGTTTTCGAAATTGGGAAATATTTGACAATTTGGACCAGAATAATTTGTCACAACAAGGAAAGAATGAAGTTAAAAAAGCTACTATTTTGGAATATGAACACTTGTTTCTAGACGGTCCAACATGAACAAATGAAATGTACCTTGACGATGAAATTGTTGAGTCCACACCTGTAAAATTTGATCTTTGCAGGATCAATCCTCTCATACAATAATGTTTGTGTCAAAAAATTCAATATTTTCTGGAGAATTGTTTTATCGAACCAAGTAAAATTAACGGGCGTTCACACTGTAATCTTGAAACCAGATAATACTATCCGCATGTGCAATAAACCGATTCTTTTCCAATGTAAAGAATTGATAACAGCCTTGACGTAACGAGAAATGTAAAATATATCACCACGTTTGAACTTCTGAAGGGATACTGGCACATTCCACTGAAGATAAGAGCAAGGCAATCGCAGTATTTGCATCTCCATTTGTAATTAACCAATATAAAGACATGATGTTCGGGATAAATGTTTTCCTTGTATTTTTCAAAGTTTGACGAACATGATGACGTATGGTATAGTGTTTTTGGTGACGGTTACATCGATGACGTCATAGTATAATTCAGAGTGTCTTTCAGTAAGAAACAGCCGATGATGAATTTTAGAACGGCTGAATAAAAACACATTTTGCTCTAATTTTCCAAAAATTGCTGAACCCCTGACTAATTTGCTTAATAATAATACCAGACTGCTAAGGTAGGAGACGACGCTCTGTCAGACTGGCACCTAGTCTGTGGTCTATACTGTAATGAACACACCAGTGAGAAGGGACTCAAGCTCCTGGACTTCGCCACCTACCATAACCGAGTGCTAACGGGTATCATTGTCTCCCAATGACAATGTAAAATATGGCCATAACACAATCCAGACGGAGAACATCACAACCAGATTGACTACCTCTTGGTGATATCGCGTTAACATTCCCAGAATATATGTCCTCCCAAGACTTAACAAAGAAAGCTACCATGACTTGCTGAAGAAAACCAATAAGCCAAGACAGGTTAGAACGAGGATTGAACTTGAAATATTTATAGATTTATGCTTATCAGGTGTATTTAAATTATCAATAGCGATAAATTTCAACCAGTCACAAATTCTGGGTGATGAAGAAATGAAATTAGACTATTGATCACCACCTTCAACATGGTGTAGTCGCTAAACCATCTTGCGGAAATTATAAGGGAAGATAAGCTGCTCCGACGTTCTTCGAAATTGGCGGCAAACTTTGTTATTTTGGAAATTACAAAAGAGCTTCGGACAGGAAGCTTTTAGGGACCGGATGAGTTGTAGGAGACCGTGTGAAATACACTAGTGCAGTTGGTTTCGAGATTATGGGAGACAAGCAAGTAGAGAACTGAGACAGAAGATGTTGGACTGGAGTACCCAGAAAAAGCATAATATAGATGAGTAGGAACACAGGACAGGATAAAAATATATCACACTACGACAGATGATAACAAAAGTCGTCACTTGGTCGAATAAAAGACGAGCGATAGGATTTTAAATATTGAAATGCATTTGCGAAATGACCATCTGTAATTGAATAGCATTCAATTGGTGTTTTTATTTTAAAAC
The DNA here is from genome assembly GCA_029339505.1 of Unio delphinus. NCBI lineage: Eukaryota > Metazoa > Mollusca > Bivalvia > Unionida > Unionidae > Unio > Unio delphinus. The sequence continues at coordinate 6,870,577 of JAQISU010000044.1, read as the reverse complement.
TTCACCCTTTGTGTATTCAGTAATTTAACTGTCGGCATCGCTGACTGAGGGATCAGATCTTTGCATCATACTACTTCAATTTCTAACAAAAACAAGCAATAGTAGGTCTTCTGTAACAATAAATAAAATACTTGGAGCTTCCCACCCCAACCTAGTAACGGCAATCTCTCGTCCGGGATATGAATTAGACATATCTATTATATCTACGATCTAACGTTTTATTTGTTAGGAAGTAGTAGTGAACAGTGAGATATTTTCTATAATCTGCATTTGAATTGGTTCGATTTTTCGTCTTGTGTATGTTATATTTTAATATATGCATGCTTGGTAGATATGTTATTACTTGCAGTAATTATGAAGCAAATATTGAGCAAATATCTTACCGGAGCGAGATTAGGGGTCGACAGGTAAGTATTTCGATAGAAACGTTAACATCTGTCAATTGTTCAGTAAAATATCACTTATTGTTAGTATATTAATAACATGGCTACTGAAAGACAAATGGTTAAAGGTTATCGTGCCATAGTCGTGTAATAAATCGGATACGAGGCAGATTGCCTGGCAGCGTTCATTGAAGATTGCATACGTTAACATCTGTCAATTGTTTATTAAGGCATCAAGTATTGTTAGTATAATAATAACATGGCTACTGAAAGACAGATGACTAAAGGTTACCGTGCCATGGGCGTGGAAGAAATCCGAAGAAATAAAATACGAGGTAGATCGCCTGGCAGCGTTCATTGAAGATTGCATAAAATAATAAATGGCTAAAAAAATAGGTCGCCGATAGAGAAACCAAAAAAGAGCTTTCGAGGATATCCGCAGAAAGAAAAACCCTAATGGAGCTGGCCCGGCTATACGCCGAACGAAAAACAAAGAAAGAGCTCACCCGGATATTATCGACCACAAAAGAACAAGAGTTCGCTCACGCTCTCGAAATGGAAAAGGTAATCGCAGGTGATATGGCTACCCATAGGGACGACTCCAGTACGGTTCCTGGGGAAGCGTACAACCATTCATCGAACACCGAATGGTTCAGATACGTATGCCGAGATTCAATAACAGACGAGTCCATTGACGATTTTCTCGTACAATTTGAGAAAATCGCGGGCGTTCTCAAACTTTCATCTCAAAATTAAGCAATCAAAGCCTCTGCCTTTTTGCAAGGCGTAGCTTGCGAAATTTACAACCACTTAGCTGCCGACGAGGCTGGTGACTACAATGCGCTCAAAAAGATCCTTCTTTGTCATTATTGGCTGACTGACGAAATGTACCGTAAACGTTTTTAGGACTCGACGAAAACGACAATGAAATACCACTATACGTTCCACACCCGCGATCAAGGGTTATTTAGGAAGTGGATGAAGATGGCCGATTCGAGCAATCGTACGAAGGGATAAGCATGTCCTGAGTACGTACTGTCGCGAATTGGCAGTGTTTCTAGCACAGAGAGAACGCCGAACTCTCGAAGAAATATTAGCATAACGGAGAAGTACGAACAGGTACAATCGAAGAGTGGAGGTTTCGGAAGCGCGGACAAACTACGACACACAAACACAGACGAACGCAGAATTCAAGTTCAGGGAAAAACTCGAGTGCGATGCTGCACGAATTGGAATCTTTAATAGTAACACCATTTTCTGCATGTGCCGTGTCGTTCTTCTACCAAACACGATGTCTTTTATTACCTAAATCATTGTCTCGTTGCAAATGAACGAGATGCAGCATAACCATTTTTTGGTTTCCTCGACATTGTGATGCTGTGTGTTTATAACTCTATGGATCTCATCCATGCCTGTGCGAATCACCAAGATACCATCAATGAAAACAGATCTTTGCTGGGTTACCTTGCCTTTAAAATCTATTACAGACGTTTAATTTCCTAAATATCTGAATGGTACTACACCCGAACAAGTAGTCAGAACTGGATATGTCTGTTAGGGAGAATCCTCGGCCGGGTCATACGAAAGGCTTAAAAAAAAATTCAGTAACAGTTTGTCTTGCTTGGCGCTCAGCATTGAGAGGTTGATGTTAGGGTTCGGACTGGTAGGCCTGGATTCAGTATAATGTGACTGGACGGGACATCATGCTACATTCTGAGACATGATGCCGCAGTTCTAGACATCACTATAAACTGCCACGCGGCAGACATCGTAGCGATATGACTAAAAAAATTTTAAAGATACGTTCAATATCCCCCAAACAAATCGCACACTGTTGGGGAGAGGAGTATGGAGTCAAGTGATTCAATAATGGTGTCTTATATGGGAGTATACATACTGGGCATACCAAACATGCCAGATGGTCACTGCAGTGCCGCTACCTTCCTTTGATGGGACCTACGATTGCTACATCGTCCTATTCTACCTCTTTTTCCTCTGCTCTTTGATCTAAAGTTCGATCGTCCACATTGGGAGATACTGTATATTTGTCATCACTAATATATTGATTTCTCGACTCAGTGGTTCGGGCATCATTGTAATGCTCATATAGTTTACATTACTCCAAATTGTTTCAACAAAGTAAAGCTCACCGTACCATCATGCTCACAACAAAGTGCTAATGTTAGCTAAACAGTTATAAGTACAACTTGGCTGACTTATGCGCTCGACGATGCCGCTCAAAATCTCCTGCAATCTTACTCGCCGAGTTAAAACCCATGACACCAGATGATTTGGGAATTCGCACACGCTGTTAGACAACATTTCAATCTCAGTCAATCTCAACGAAATATTACGATGGTTTACGCTGACAGTACGTTAATTACATCAAGACATTATTCATTTCCCTCAGATCACATGTTTTGTTTTGACAAACATAAATTGGCCTGGTCACAACTGGCAGATCCGAAGATCGATAATCAAACCTAAGAGAAAATTATTTTAAAATGTTAAGGTAGTGGTCCTCTAATGTTGTGTTGTGATTCGAACCCTCATAAAATCGAAATTGGAATCCTAATACCAACACAAGTGTACCCCATCCACCCTCTAATAACAAAATCCTCTCTCCAAAGACATTGCAATAAGATGATGGTGCTGTTACGACCAGGAAACATCCCAAGAAGAAAGCGTTTTTCCTAATTTGATTATAAAATCAATAACCGTTTCTAAAAGCAGCTTCTTGAGTGGCGACTACATTTTCCTCTTTGTTAGAGGCACGGGAGGACGCTTAGAAAGTATCCTCCTCCCAAGACCAAAGTTCATGAGAGAGCGGGAATGATACAAAGTTTGATGGATGTAGCAGTATCGTTTCCCATTAGATGTATCATGGTAACGAGAACAAAAGCATCATCGAAGTTGCTCGACTGTAAGTGCGAAGTGTTACCGATTATCAAATGTAGGAAAAAACATCAGTGACACTTTGAGCAGATCAACATAGATTTCAATTGCTGTTCCAGACGATAAATCTTCAGCATCTTTGTATGAACTTACATTATCTACGACGTTCAACGCGTACTTAGACCTGTCTTGACAACCAATCTGCAACAAAAGCTCGTGTAACACCTGATGTCCAATTAAACTATAATAAATAAATTCCATTATGTTAATTGTTCGCGTTTAATTGTCAGCTCCCAACACAATTTTACCTTTCATCGTGAATCTTATCAACCTATTCGCGCGTGATCCTCGTATCTTTTCAATCTTTATTGAATTCTTTGTGTGAATTAACTTGAAATGTTACTGTTGTATATCTGGAATTTTATATGCAACAGGATGAACATGGCACGATTGATCAATCGCACTTACTAGAAATTCGACCGGGTTCGGTTGATGTTTTTCTCAAGTCTAATACCAAGGCGAGACATATTTGTCAGGATCATCATCAGCTGTGGCCATTGCATGCGGGCATGCGACTGGGGTCCTTCGGTCAAACGCTGCTGAGACTTCAGTTGCTGTTTAAGACGATACTTGTTCAGCATCTTTATATGTACTTACAATATCTACGACGTTCAACGCGTACTTGTATGTGCGCTGTTTATTCACAATATCTACCGGATAAACTTCGTTGAGTGTGCTGGAATCAAACCGTCCATGCTGAATTATTTTGGGACGTAAAGATAAATTTTCCATCAGGCCAGTCTTGATAACCAATCTGCAGCTACAGCTCGTGTGACACCTGATGTCTGATTGAACTATTATAAATCAATTTCATTATGTTAATTTTTTGCGTTTAATTGTCAGCTCCCAACATGCTTTTACCTTTCATTGCCGATCTTATCAAATCTGTTCACGAGTGATTCTCGTATATTTTCATTCTTTATCGAATTCTTCCTGTGAATTAACTTGACATTTTACTGTTGAATATCTGGATTTTTATATGCGACAGCATGAACATGGCACGCTTGATCAATCACAATTTCTAGAAATTCGACCGGGTTCGGTTGATTGTTCCAAGACCTCAGTCATTATATACTAAAGATGTTTTTTTCCACATGATACTAATCTCATGGCGTCCCAGGTATTTTCCCGAGTGCCATAGCAATATTTCCACCCCTTTTCCAACAGGTAACATACAAACTTGTATTTATGCGTGCCACATTTCACGCAATTACCTGTACGTACCGATATGTTTTTTTTAACATAGTTCATCATGTATCAGTTACTTTATTGTATCGAACACAATATAATTGCATGGTTATAAATACTATTATATCCATGAAATATGAAAGTGAAAGACGTTTCAGCAACACGTGAGCATGCATTGGTGAAGCATCGTCCAGTGATACCATATTTCATTAAAGCTGTTATAATTAGTCTTAAGGAATTTAATGAATTTTCAGCAGCCGTTGACGTTGTTAGTGAATTTATCACAGAGATTGATGAAGCGCTGTCCGATGAGGATGTTAACGGGGATATCAACTGTATTACTTGACGATGATGCCAAACTTGACGAATAAGTAAATCCAGCCAAAATAGTTCACGGCGCAGACATAAAAACACAGATGTGATTACGTTAGTTATCTTTATTCTCAGATTCCCAAAGTGACCAGAGATAACTAATTGTGGGATTATTTTTAGAGGTCAGAAAAATACACTGCAAAATATTCATCATATATATTTTGTCCAGGCGACATGGACATCTGTAAGTTTAAAGCTTTCTCCGCACATGCTCATAAAACTCCTCATCGACTCCTCGCGATAAGTTTACACTATCCAGCGACACGTTATCGAATTGGTCTAGATAACATATTTTATTAAATACATTTGATGTTTAACGAACCAGGAAAATATTAACGAGATAATCCCTACGATCGATCAGTTGCATCAGAACGATCTTGATTGAAAATATCAACGACGACTTTGAGATGATACATCAGCGACATGAAGAGTGCAAATATATACTAGTACTAGCAATAGAGTACAGATTTATCAAATTACTCCAATGCGAATGGAATTGTCGTTGGCGGATTTACACGATCAACATGATATAGCTAAATGTGTTCCATTGGAAAATGTCATCGAAAAAAGAGGGCCAGATTTGTCTTGACAATATGAAACTCAAGCGGATTTAAGTGCAATTGCGAGACAGCTAAAACAACTTGCTTTTGTGATGCATTCCCAAGGTGGCATAGCCCAAACAATTAAACACAATAACGACAAAACAAATTAAAGACCAAAGATGTTGGTGGATGTTGATTTTTAAAAAGTTTTTTTTTTATCATAGTGTGCAGTCATGGTCTGTCATACACATACAAACTAACAGTGAATTCTTCACCATGCGTGTTCAATCAATTACCGTCTTTGACAATTAGACCAAAAAGTATTCGTGATAATGACGGATTATGAAAACGTAAATAAACAAGATTAGTAGGCACTGACACAATCAAATGACCAACGGGACATCAGGAGTGACGCTGTAAAGAACATATCCCTACTGTGCCTGCCTGGTAATGCTTGCCCAAACGAGGTATACATACCGCCGGATTATAAATGTGCCACTGGCAATGTTGGTAATAGTGTTCTTGTTATATAGATAATAAGTATCCCTCATTGCACCAAATTCAATGTCTGATATGGTACTTTCGTTTAACCCCGCTTACAGTATCGATGATATATTTATACATACGTGTAATATTTTACTGGCTCATGTATGTATGTTTTCGCGATAATATTGAGTGTAACAGCAACACTGTCAAACAAGAGTTCCAACCACGGGTTTTATCACATGTATCGCTGATAATGGACCGATTGTTTCAACGACTAGCTAGGAACCCGCGTATAGAACATTGTTAATTACATTGATTCGTCTGCGATATTTTCCTTGTTTTATCATGTGCTCGTCTATGAATCCTTTCAGCGATGCCTCCAGGCACTGCTTGATTATACCGAAATGTAGGATTCATTATGTGTCAAACTAAGTTTCCAATTGATCTGTTGATGCGACGAATTCCACACACCTTCAATGTTTCGTTGTGGTTAATACTTTATCTGCTCTTTCAAGTATGAATTATGCATCGGTATTTTGATTTAACACGACCGACATGGTTCCGGGAAACCTATCGGTGGAATAACGCCATAGATATGCAGTGAATATCTTAAATTTCTCAGCACTAAACACGGACAGCCTATACACCCCGGTGGCTTGTGCGGTATGTTTGATGCAGTTGTTTTGTTGTGATCATGCTGCTAATCCAAACGCTTCTGAGTATAATGCGTTGATGAATGGGGTCCTATGAACAACACTAGAGGCTAATATCGACGAAATTTGGAACCCCAAATAATCCGTTGATGATTATATTATGGCTCAGCAAACATTCGGAAGCACTGTTATGTTATTACCATATTCAGCTCTGAATGGGGTCAGTCCATCATTGTTTTCCACGTATTGTTGCGTTGCAGCGTCTTCATTTGATTATGGTTCTCTTAAATTTGCAATGCTATTTCCGCTCATGTTGCGATCGTCCGTCACTATCTGATTTTGGTTCTCTCACATTAACAACTGTATTTCTGCTCTTGTTGCGATCGTCATGCATTATATCTCTAATTATTCTAATACGTCCAGTAATCTCTCCCATGGTTTTAGAATTTATTCCTCTGAGTTCTTAATTTTATCAGTTTTAGTAAAAACCACTAAGTTATCTATGGAACCCGCATAATAATATCTGTCAAAGAGATATTTTTGGTCTTTAACCGTACTTGCTGCTATTGAAAGCAACATCTTTTGTGTCAACATTGGTGAGACGCAAGAGATGCGTAAGTTCATCTTGTATTGTATAATTGGATAAACTAATGTCACCCTGGGGCTTGGCTTTAGCAAATGTTCCGGAAATATCTACAATTATAAACTATTGACCTGTTTTAAACGATTCCGTCTGGTGGTATACTCATGCACGACTTTATGCGGCGCTGTCGACTTTGTCAAAGCATTACTTACATCAAGTAATTCTGTACTGCATATTACTGGATCCTTTGTTGTCTCTGTTCATAATGTTGAATACCAGATTGGTATGTCACCGGCTAAGTCACTATGTCATAAACATTCCTTGAGTTGCGCCAATCCATACGATTTCAAATAAACTTCACGAGGATCAACCGCAATGCAACGTAATAATTACCTGAACGTCCAGCGCGATTAATGATGATTGTTTTAACATAGTTTGCTTTTTTAATGTAATTCACCACGCACGAGAACACTCTAAAATTTTTATCTTTAATCGTCGAGGAGTGGACAAAGGGAGTTTTAACGAATCTTCCCCGGCAGTCTCAGACCTTGACCGTACCCTTTTCTTGATAATCTTTCTCTGACATTTCATCACTAGTGGATAGTGTCAAGCCACGAACGAAGTCATAACGAATCTCACCGACAGAAATCAGCGAGAAAAGGGGAACCTACTAATACCAGGTATGAAAAAATGTACATATCTGGTTACTTACAGTTCACCACTAAAATGACTTTGACATATATTATATTTGATATCTTGTAAACAGAGATATATTTGTCTCCCAAAAGCATTTCTTACGGTGTTTGTCTAATGCATGCGGAAAGCAGATTTCAGCCGCACTTTGCGATGTTTGAACCCTAACTCCGAAAATGTTTATTCAACCCCTGTTTGAAACTCAATAAAAATTGACCGCTCCCGTCAGTAAGATACCTAAGAAGTAAATCGTAAAGACGATTTCGCCGAATTCGAGCTTAGATGAAAGATGTCGAGCACAACACATTCGATCAGAAGAATACACCTTACGTTGAGCCTTTATGTTACCTCTTTAAAAAGCTCTGAAAATGTACCTTCTCTGATAATTTATCTCTGTGCGGTAGAGTCCACCCACGAATGAAGTCCTGAAACATTTCGTCAATAAATGACAACGATAGCTACTTGGTATGAACGACAGTAAACTGTTGATAGATTATATAACAAATGTGCACTAATTGAACCTTTACTAAGAGCATTTTAAATACAATGCATCTTGGATCTAAATAACTGTTGGACAAAGTGGAAGAAAGAATGTCGACCAAATTCGAGAAATTCTCGGTTAGATAAAGTTAGTAAGTCACAACATATGACGTAAGACTTTATAATACGTTAACATTTCGGCAAATAAGTCCCCTTTTTGTACAGTTTTTACATAGACCCATCTTTTATATTGTAAACAACTTAGAGTATCCGCCATTTGTATATAGCTCTCCATTTTAAGAATTTCATAGATTTTAGTGATTACTTGTTTGATTTTGGAAAGTCGGTGTCCTCAGTGCAACTAATTAGCCAATTGTTAGGTGCAAACGTCACAGATTGTGATTGCATTGATGTTGAGATTGCAGGATGAGATGGTTTAATTTCTAGTGAGTTCAGGTCAGATAACCATAAACGTCATTGAGTAGTCCCTATTAAAACCTAACTGTAAGGAACGATTATGTGAAACCATGTGCAGTATTCGTGTTCGGTAACTGGTAAATTGTACAATAGAGTAACTGAGAAGGGATGGTTCCTATGTCTGGAAACGGTTTGTTTTGTTCCTATGATGAAAGATATGCTTCGAGGTTATAGGCCAAACTAGGCCAAAAAGCATAATATAAAAGGTCTGAGGTAGCGCATGTAAAATAGTTCCCAGTACTTGTTATTTTTTACTGTGTATTTTTAACGTGTAAAATATGACCGCTACGTAACGGAAATGTAATACAGAGAAACATTATACTTCTGAAGTTCTGGAGTGAACAGAGAGATACGAGGCGCTTTAGGAGGTACCGCCTACGAAAAACACGCAAATGTTAATAATCAGTATCTGATTTAATAGTTTGTACTCATGGAACCCTTACTTAGACGATTTTGATTTTAACTCTTATTATACAGTATCACAATAAGGCCCCTTTCTAACAGCAGAGAAAGTTTAAAGAAGATTACGAGAAACTCGCGACTAATAATAGGAAGTCTACCAGAAATCATTCCTTATCATTATATCGTTTATTACATTTGGGTCATTAGGTCCACTTTTTATACATGAACCCTTCAACCCTAAAATTATGTCCTGATGAATTTCGTAAAGGTCACCCTAAATGTACCTGCTATTAAAAAAGCAAGCAATGGATCAATTTGAGATATAACTTGAACCAATTTGACACGTAGTTAGAGGACTTTCATTTCATCGTCTCATGGAAACTAGTTAGGGCTCAGTTCCAGCAGCAGGACAGTTTTGAAGAAAATAAGTCTCCTAGAAAAATGAGTTTAGCAACAACTCATGCCGTTGGAAGATTATATCTTATGTATACAGTTGGGGGAAAAAAACCTTCCCCATTACCTATTGTTAGATGGATCCTTATCTGATATATATCTCTAAGGGATAGAGTCTATCTACGAAGGAAGTCCTAATAAATTTTCTTAAGAGAAATAAGGGTAACCCTGTGGGTGCAGGTATGATAAAGACGCAGATTGAGTGTCAATTGTATCAATATATACATATTTACTAAACTGAACTCCAACTTCGAAAATATTTATTTTAATGCCTCTTCGAGAATGTCTAAGTATGCGTTCCAACTGTAGGAAAAGTCTGAAGAATATGTGTTGAACCGATTTCACTAAAGTGTCGGCTATATAAAGGGGTTGGGTACAACGCGTGCCGTAAGAAGATATTTTTAATAGATGTTTGACATTGGCCCTTCATTGACATTTTATCTCTAAGGGGCAACCTATGAGTACATGGTTTGAAAAATGCGCTCAATGTACATCTAGTATTGTTTTGGACAAAAATGTGACCTCTACGTACAGGCGTTCAAAATGTAAACGCTTCCTGGATATAATCTAGTTCCAAGGACTAGAATACAATATTCAAAGTCAAGTGAAGGCTGCTTAAACTCGTAAGTATTCCACACAATTCTCCTCTAAGGATATGACTACCAAACAAGAAAGATCCAAATGCATAGTCGTTTGTCTTTTTTGTGGTCTCCCGTTTCCTGGAGTCATTAGTAAGCTTTTAGAATCCGAAAATTAATACCTCACTTCATGCATCACAAGACCAAATGCTGCTTAACAAAACGTGTCTGTAATTTAAATCTGAAGAATAAAACAAATAGTTCGAATGATAAACACAAGGGATGGGGGTCGGGGGTCGGGTCAAAATGGAAGATAGCGGTATTAAAGAGTCTTAAAATGAACTTTGCTTAATTAATTGTATTGAATCCATGTGTTTTTGAATGTTTGGTTTTTATTTATTAATCGGTTACTTTTAAATATATTTTATTTCATTTGCAAACAAAGTTTTATAACACATCACATTGTACAACTTTTATGTTAAAACACAATTTCTTGTTTTAGTAATAATTGTATGTTTCTTTACATACAAGGATTGATATATGCCAGAATGGGCTGGAAATGGGTCTATAAGGTCAGACATACGACTAACCAATTTATCTAATTATACCTCTAGTTATAAAATAACTAAAATCTTTACCACCTTGAAGTATTATTTGTTAGGTTCGAATTGCAATATGGCTTAATTGTGAGTAAGATAAATATTGCAAATAGCTGATCAACATAAACTATAGTCTAGTTCAAATCTTGGCATGTGGCTCCGGAGCCCAAATTCCCATGCACACAGGCGGTTGCAAGTGACTCATGGGATAATGTTTAATAATGAATGACTTGAATGAGCAATTAATTTATAAATACGTGCGTGTGTATTTAATCCAAATATTGGATTATTAACATAATATCACACAAATGTAACAAAGGAAAATACAAACCATTTATTTTACAAAAGACAAAACACAAGGCGTGAATGATTCACAGTGACTAAACAATGGAAAGATGGATATAGTTTACTCAGCTAGTAAACAATGTAGAATATTACACGTTATGAAATGAATTCAGTCATAGTGAAATTATCCAAATGAAAAAGAACAGATATATAACATATCTTTACAGTCCCTAAAGACAAAATGGATTTTACGAACCCCAAAAGTTAAGCTTTACAACTGTTACGAATAATTTATGTGGTTGGCTTTACGGCTTGCACGACGTAGAATTCGATCCATCCTATACTTGGAACTCTTAGACAGCTGGGACACTCCAGACACTGGACATTCAAGACACTCGGCAACCGGACAACACCAGACATTCTGGACATTTCCAGACACTGGGCAGCTTAAATCATATCAAATATCGTGTAATATGTATATGACAAGGGCATAAAAACTTCATAACGTTATACTCGGTAAGTTAAGCAGATAATATTAACGACACAATAATTACAAAACAAAAAGTTCAGAATTAAACCTAACCTTGCTTGATAACAATCCTACTGTACTAAACATTTCTCACAAATGTAGCCTATATTACTAATATAAATCCGTCGCTAAATCGTAAATAAGAATATAAACGTGTGCATTATTCTGCGTAAACCAAAGCTAAAATGCATGCAGAAATGGAGGTGTTAGTATAATAGTGTTATCGTCTATACGAGAAATGAATTTAAAATTATACGTTATACAGCTGGAGATGTGTGAGTCTTTATAGTAGACCACCGATTGACAAGACTACGTGTAATGTAAAGAGCTTTACACGCAGTGAGGTATTTATACACAGGTCTGTGCATCGAAGGCATTCAGTTCATCTCATCAAAAGCACTTCGCATGGGCGTCATAGGATGAACAGAACTCACTATTTTCGAATAATACACAATATATGTTTTTTACCCTCGGGTATTTTTATACGCCAAAAACGAAACTCTAGTACAAAATGTTAATAAATAAATAAAAAGGGTTATACAATTCCGTGACAGAGCCATCACTGGATATTGTGCTGCTTAGGTATTTGAAACTGTTCACGTTCTTCAGATGCGTGTCGCCAAAGGTGATACAGGGTTGTCAAGGGACATTGTTTGGGGAGGGCTGCAAGAGGACTTCTGTCTATGTTATTCCAAATAAGTTTCATGCTTCTGAGAATCAGTCCACGATTGTCTGTAGGTGAGTCTCTTCGTGTGCCATGAAGGCACATTCATCTGCGAAGAGTGCTTCAGGCATGTCTTTTACGTTTCTTGGTTTGAATTTCTCATAGAGTTCTCGATCTGAAGGAAACTCTCCAGTCAAATCATCGTAAAAAAGCCGGATGTGGCCGGTAAACTTCTGAGGACAACCAAGCTTCTTTAGTACTACCAACAGTGCGCCTATGTTGATTGTATCGAAAGCTTTTGTAAGGTCTACGACGACGGCATGCATATTCATGTTATGCGCAAAGCACTTCTCTTGGACTTTTGTCACTGCTAAGATCATGTCAACTGTGCTTCAGTCTGGGCGAAAGCCACACTGAGACTCGAGGATGTTATATTCTGACACTGCCAAAATAAGCATGTTGAGAATCATGCTAGCAAGTATTTGACAGTCATGGAGAGCAAGCAGATATCTCTTTAGTTACTGCAGTCCGCACATACGCCTTTATTCTCATAGAGGGTCACACTTGATGTGTATCGGAGGTTGTCTGACATCTCTTCAGTCAAGATGCTGATAACACATTGTTAATTGCCTCCAGAGTCTTTTCGCTGAGAGCCTTGCACACCTCCGTTGGGATAGCATTCTTTCCAGGTGCCCTGCCACAGTTCATTTCTTTAATGACTGTTTTCGACTCCTCAATCGTTGGCGAAACCTCCAGTTGGTCTAGAATTGGCTGTTGGGGTATTTGGTCAAGAACATATTGGCCGACCGATGAGGGAACGTTTAGGAGATAAGTATTCCGTTCTGTCCATCTGTTTTCTATGTCTTTTATCATTTTACTGCTATCTAAAACAGTCAAGAACAACAGATCCAGACTTTGAAGGACCGACGATTTACTTGATGGCGTTGTAGAGCTCTTTGGAGTTGTTAGTGTCGGCATAGCGTTGCACATTATCAGCTTTCCTTTCCCACCACTGGTCATGCATCTTGCGGATTTTTCTCTGAACCTAAGCGTGATATAATTTGAAGCGGTCCTTTCTTTTGGTTTTTGAATTTGTTTTATTCTTCCAGTCCATGAATATTTTGTTCTTTAAGGCAAGCAGATCTTCAATGTCACCGTTGTTCTCGTCGAAGCAGTCTTGATGGGTTCGCTTCTTGGGGCCCAGAGACGTCATAGCTGTTTCTCCCGTCGTGTCTCTGAGCTTGTTCGATTTCTCGGAGGCATTTCCACGTATATGACCTTTAGTAGACAGCTTGTCAACTAGGCTCTTCTGAAAATTGAACTGGATGGAATGCTGCTGTAGTATGATAATGCTTATGACATCTGGAGTAATGGGGGGGGGGGCAATGCGTATCTTTAGGGTACTTCTCACTAGTCTGTACTAAGTCTAGTATTCCGCTCGTCTAATAGCGTGATGATGAGGACATTCGGGGCGTCGTGCCATTGGTGAGATCTGCAGTACATCCAGGTGTTCTTGACTTTGTTCGCCATCCTGATCATTGTATTTGTTATACAGAGGTCCAATTATACGCATTTGCTAAGGAGTACCAGGCCATCGTTGTTCATATTGACGCCACCATTCCGGCCAAGAACATTTCCATCGATCAAAATCGCTGCCAACACTGGTGTTGAAGTTCCCCAGTAATATGATCTTGTCGTGAGCTGCAACTAAATACAGTACATAGCTGATGTCTGCATAGAACTGCTCGATGGTTTCCGTTGAGCTCAAGAAGGACGAGCGTAGGCTCTGATGATTGTTGCGTGACATTTGTGGCTGATAGGTTGTCACAGTTTAATTAGCCTCTCAATGATATCAACAGGCATGTCCCGAATCTGCTTCATAAGACTTGATTTGAAAGCCAGGTCGACTCCGTGGATCCTGTATTCGTTATGGGCTTTTCCTTTCAAGAAGACGGTGTATCCGCTTGTTGTGTACAGAGCTGAGCGAACACTTGTCCAAGAAACACCTATGTGCAGGTCTCTGACTACAACTCTCAGTTGTAATCTCCACCTATTGATTCGCCAACCTCCCATCGGCGTAGGACTCTGGCAGATGGAGCTAAAGAACGATGAGTGTGATGATGGGATGAATGCACAACATGACCTGTGCGTGAAGGAGATTTAAGTGAAACGGCCTTTGCACAGAGACAACCTCACTCCCGCTGCCTTGGTAGTTGGAACCACGGCTAAGGACTACTTCAGCTGCATTTTATGGTCATGACCTCTTAAATGCTCTGTCATGCCCTGCGCTCTCTACAGATTCGCATTCATGGTCGTTGGATCACTCAGTTGATCTCTTCTGCCCTGTCTGCCGACCTGACTCTGCATGCAAGGATAGACAAGCTGCTACCTCACCGACAGTTTGAGGCCTGTCGGCTACCCTTTGATGTGGCCGCTGCGCATTCTACAGTTGCATGGAGCCACAGATAAAGGCTGAGCAACTGTAGGCGATCAAATGTGGACTAGCTACCCACGAAGAAACATGACGTGCCCACTTCCCCGTGGAACTACCCCTATCAGAGCACCTTGTACACCACATAGGTGTTCTGTTTACATATTACATGACATGACTAGGAAGGGTTAGCAACCGAACTTTTTGTCACACCTGTAGTGGTATACAGAGATCGGTGAGACAGTGGCTGGCTACCAATAAAGCCAAATTCCCACACTTACTGATAGTAATTGATTTAGGTTTTTTTTTAAAAAAAAGTGACATCCATAACGAATATTCTTTTCTTAAATATATGATCAATTAAAATGTTAAATATGGAGCAGTTTTTTATATTACTGAATATGATATATATATATATATATATATATATATATATATATATATATATATATATATATATATATATATATATATATATATATATATATATATATATATAAATATATATATTGACAATACCTCTTCATCCCCAGGGAATGATGATACATGTCATACCCAGTGTGCTGTCGTGTACTCATGATACTGAGGGACAGGTCAGAGCTTTCTAAACATGAGAAGCAATGATATGATGTGTCTGGAATTTAAGTCGGAAGAATAAATCATAAAGCGTTATAAAGAGAGCAAGATGGGGGATGGAGATTGTTATAAATGGTGCGCGTGTATGTGTTTTGGACTTTTAATGTAACTTTAACCATTTGTCCGTTATATTGCTTTGCTGTCAGTGGTGTGACAGTATATAGTGATGTATAGCATTGTGGCATTATGCCTCCGCAGACATGTAACATTATGTCCCACCCAGTCACATTATCCTGATACCAGGACGACCAATCCTAACACTAGCCTTTTAATACTGACCTCCAGTCGAGGCATTTGCTAGTTCTATGTTTTGTATGTGTTGACCTGGTCTTGAACCTGCGACCTGCCGCAACCGAGGCTTTTCCTCTAATCACTTGACTATTGATAAATGGCAAAACATATTTAAATGCAGAACATGAACTCTGGCACTTGAAATAAATGTATATTAATGATAAATTATTGTGACCTGTTAGGATTTTGTTATTCAAAGCACCTGCTCTATCTTCATGTATTTCTTCATTTTTTCGTTCTTATTGTTATTGCATATTATTGTTCATTATTCATTCATTCGTTTATCTGTGCTACATTTGAAAACCAGGTTATATAACTCTTCACTATTTGTTCTACTGAAAAATACATGAGCATATAAAACAATTAAAATCATGGCTATTTTGATATTTGACTGCTGAGAAAAACATAAGGGACGCGAAGTTTGTTTAAAGATTCCAAGTTTGTTCAGTACGAAGTTAAACCTTTTCTTAGAGGCAATAATATAGAGGAAATACTGAATAAAGATATTTCGGTATAGGATGGCTGCAAAATATTTTTAACCAATCGATATATATACCTAATATACCTCGTGTTATAATATACTTATAATTACTTACCACCCAGTGTTTTATGCAGATTCAAATTCCAATAACAGAATTTAAAACAAGTTAATATTTTAATAGATGAGTTGTGATCTCTAAAGTTTATTATACAATACTCTAGTCATAATTTAGGCTAACACATTTCTGATATTTGGAAGAACACTTCCTTGTGTTGGGCAGGTGTAAAATTCTAAATTACTTCATCCAACTGAACCCGTGTTTATATATGACTAGGAAGAAAGAATACATGAGTGGCTATGCGACCAAAGGCAGAACCAAAATCAGAACCTGTGTTTTGATATGACTAGGAGGAAAAAATACATGAGTGGCGATGCCACCAAAGGCTAAACTCGATATGTTGATTTGTAATATACCTGAACCTAAGGCTTATAAAAACATAATTATTCTATAGGATTCTCTTGGAAGCAATATATTTGTAATTTAGGCTAATATGTCACTTTTAATTACATACATATGAGCTATTCTGGACTTTTAGGAACAAATTGAAACTTGGATTAAGAAATCTGAGGATACCAAATTCCTGAGTTTGACAACTACCCCCAAATCAGCCCAACTTGTATTATAACATCAATAAGTCTTCGCTAGTCTATTGTTTAACATCTGGTTCAAACCAGCAATATCTGGGAGGTTTAAATTTTACCTTTATGTTGTCAGCAAAGCTTTTTACCACTGGGAGATAAAGTACTTCAACATTTTCTGATAACAAAAGGCACCAGAAGGTTTCGCACTTCCAAATACAGAAGCGAAATATATATGTAACAGTTTTAAAGTATAATTGTCTCTTGTTCACCTGTATCAGTTTACAGCAAATGTCATGATGACCTACCCTATTTTGAACCTCACACATGTTTTATATTTATTCTATTCAGAGATCACCACTTAATGACTGGGAAATATTGAGCTACAGGACAATGTATGTTGTACACAGTTTATTTCAGATATATTCCTTGTTCTCTCTAGACTGGGTGTCATAGGGCATCTTTAAATGCAACACACTTGCTAAAATGGTTTGGGGAAGTTTGGTTTGAAAAACAAATGATTAAACGTAAGAAAGATGGAAACATCCGAGGTGTATCATAAAAGGATAGGACGGAAGAAAATTACACAAGTGATACAAGTCCAAACTTGATTTGGTGATTTACCCTAAATCTTCGGCTTTATCGAAACTTAATTATTATATGATATCATTTTGGAAGCAAAAATGTTTTAACATAAACCCATATAGCACTATTCCATATATAAATAATGGCTACGTTGCTATTGAAGAATAATGTGAACTATAGAATTAGGAAATATGAAAATGAGAAATGCATTATTCTAACCAGTACCACACAAGCTACTAAGTCAACAAGTTTGAGCTGGTCAAAGCTTTCACTATCAGGGTTTCGAGAAGGAACAACTGGGTCAGTAATCGGAACATGTTCATTCTTGATGAGTACTTGCCCCTTTTATGTAACCCTTATGATATTAACAAATTGTTATCACTGGGGAAGAGAGTGCTCATGTTGGTTCACCGAACAAACTCATGAGTTATGAAAACCACGAGACAGAGAGTATAAGATGCATATACTTTACAATTGCTTTATCGAATAACCGCTCAACCTACTCAATTAAATTAGACGTTCTTTAGAAAACCTAAAATAAACGGAGAGACTACCTGCATTGCAACACCTCTGATTGGATTTAATACGAACCAGTAGTATTCAAATGTCATCAATATTTTGTAATTCAGCTTAATACTGAAACATATTTATGCAACAAATATAACACACGTCATGCAAATAAAATTATGTCTTGATTTACATTAATATTCAAACACACCTACAATATAAAAAAATATCCTAACTTAGAATTGACAGAATGATTTACAATTGATTTACAATGCCCAGTTGGACTCGGGCACCAACTATTTGCCCTATATAGTAGGTAAATTAGCTTCTCAGTTGTAAACTTTTCCATTCTATTAAAATCCTAATAAATCATATGTTCATGTTAAGTTCTTGTCACAGATTAACAGACAAGTGTGGAGAGATTTAACTGAAAGTAAAACAATATGGGCTACATCTTACTTTGGAGCATTCTTCAATTCCAAATTACGACACACACTGGCCAAAATACTGTCATTCAAGCAAACCGTAGTGTTTATGCTATAAAGAACAACGATATGTTTTTATACGAATACTAAAAATAACTCAATTGAAGCGAAGGATTATCACCAATAAACATTAGGCCATCTTGTTAATAGCCAATATTAATCCAACCCTTATATTAGCATGTCACACATATTGTAACGTTACTCATGAAAACGCTTTCATTTTTATGGTAAACAAGGATCGCAACAGTAAGAAAGTGTAATGACAGCAAGAAGTGTAACAACTGTATGATAGTGCGACAAATGTAATTAAGTGTGACAATTGTAATTAAGTGTGAAAACTGTAAGAAAGTTACAACTTTATAAAAATTGTGACAACTGTAAGAAAGTGTGTCAACCATAAGAAAGCGTGACAACTGTAATAAAGTGTGACCACTGTAAGAAAGTGTGACCTGTAAAAAAGTGTGACCACTGTAAGAAAGTGCGACTACTTTAATAAAGTGTGACCACTGTAAGAAACTTTAAAAACTATAAAAAGTGTGACAAATGTAATTAAGTGTGATGACTGTAAGAAATTTACAACTGTGAAAGATGCATAATTGGTGAACAAAACGTTTGCTGGAACATCATATTTGAAATAATAAAGCTTAATACGTAAAAAAATAGAAGGTCAATAATGCCAAACCGAAGCCTCTAACTGACCGAGAGTTTCTCTAATTGGGTTAGATCATTTGTATTATTTTATCTTTTGTCGTTAGTGTTTCTCAAATTTGTATTGTGTTTACGCACTCAGATGTTTGATTCAGGTCACACCTTTTATGATCCTCTTTCCGTTTGAGTAATTAAATCATTATTATATCAGATTAGCTGTTGTTTCTTAAGCAAAGATTGTATCAATACCCACACGATATCGCGACCAAGGATCGTGTAAATTTATCATTATAAATCCCTGTGGGGTGGCTTGCGCACGTGAAAAGAAGTTTTTCAGTTTGATTATATCCATATTCCCTGAACACCAAAAGCATCCACCCCACACAGTAGATTAGCAACAAAAATAACAAAAATAAAAAGTGCGCACTTACTGGCAAGTGTGTAAAATGTGGTACAAAAATATAAAATTACTGGAGGTGGTTTTATCACTGCATCACGAACATTTCTAGGAGCTCCATGGGCCCAGGAGAAAAAACAGTTCAAAGGGCAACCCACCTCGACTTAAAAGGTCCCATTAGCTAAACTAAGGTCTCTTACATAAACAGAAAATTACGCCAATAACGTCAAACGATGTCTCTACCTCGCCGAGAATCTCCAGTATGGGTTAGTTAATTGTGTTACTGTTTTCTGTCATCGTTATTATGCGCGCTAGTTTACCCGACATGACACTTATTCGTGGCCACGCCCTGACTGCTGCTATTAATTAGATCGGTCTCTCAACCAAATATTTTATCAAGACCTAAACGATATCTTCATCTAAGATCATGTAAATTTATCGTTATAAATCCGTGTGCGGTAGCTTGTGCGCGTGAGAAAAGGTTTATAACCTTAATTATATCAATATCACCGGTACACCAAGTCTGATGAACATTTCGTAGAGTATGTGAATCAACTCCATTAAACACAGAAAAAATGTTAGAGTTGTCTCTAATCACTTTTTGTTTAGATAAACAGTCTTACGTATGGATATTGGATCATATACATTTGGCGCTTATGATAATTCTAATATCTGATTATTTTTGTCATAAATCTCATTAATTTAAACATCACACATGAGATGCACAATTGTCTGGAAACTCCCTCTTGGCGTCAAGAATACGTGCGATCAAAATATTTGCCGGATCAAACAGATCTCGCTTCGATAAGTCAGGTGTTATTCTGTCATGGTCAAATCTGGATTCATGAGATTAAATCTTCAAGGTTTGATTATAGATAATCTCTCAAACTCTTCCATCCTAAAATTCTGACAAATATATATTTTAACTAAAGTTATATATATATATATATATATATATATATATATATATATATATATATATATATATATATATATATATTGTTAAGTGCTTAGGCTCGAATAAACAGTAACATAAAAGACTGAAAATAACAAGCTGTTAAAAACATAATAAACAATTTATTAAGCACAAATATTTTCCAGAAATTTAAAATAAACTTACGGTTTTAAGAATCAATTCCAAAATTATTTCAAAAATAATTCAAAATATTAACCACTAGATAAATTGCAAAATCCTGGTAATAAAATGTCCAAATAATTCCAAGTTCGAATCCCAGCGAAGTACGAAGTATCCAAGATGGAAGACGATGTCACTTGATGAAGTCAGTTCTTGGTAATACAATTCAATGAGCACTATTCTTATCCAGATAAATAACAAAATAATTCCTCTTGATCGAAACGGAATGGCATAATTTCCAGTACAAGGTACTTTAAAATAAATCAAAACTACACACAACTGAGTAATGTAACAGCCTAACTTCTACTCTATAGATCGCTCTCAAAACATAAATTATATATCTGTTTTTAGGTAAACAAGAAAGGGGTCACGTGATCTCCTAGAATCCTTTAGAATAAATTTAAGTTAAAAAACTCACGTACCCACCATATGACCCAACTAAAAATAGAAAGATGTTTATACTAAACTCTAAAATGTCCTTGAAACAAATCGATCATTTTAAAAGCTTGTTTACAACTCTGAAGCCAGGTCAGAAATGAGGTCAACACCTGGTGTTTATTCTGTAAAGTACAGGTCACCCCCACCCCCAATGAACGAATCTTAAACTTAAAATGCTAAATTTGAATGTAACAAACATACAAATTTAAAAATAAATATAAATGACTTATATCAAATATACTTAACACCTTCCCCCATAAAATAGAAAGAAAGGTTTATATGATAAAACTTTCTTTTTACCACAAACCAATTTACACCTGAGGTTTAAAGAACTAGCATAAATTATACAGTGTATATGATATAAGATATTGTTATACACAGGAAAGAGTGTCTGCTATTATATTATCATTTCCTTTGATGTGCCGGATGTCAAGATTATATTCCTGCATTAACAAACTCCACCTTAGTAATCTTTGATTTTTATTTTTCATCTTGCCGATGAAAGTAAGAGGGTTGTGGTCACTAAAAACTATAATCGAAGAAGGAGCTGAACTAAGATAAACTTCAAAATGTTGTAAAGCCAAAATCAATGCCATACATTCCTTCTCGATAATTGAATAATTTCTCTGGTGCTTATTTAATTTCTTTGTAAAATAGCACACTGGATGTTCAATACCATTTTTGTCTTCTTGAATCAAAACTGCTCCAACACCATCATCACTTGCATCAACAGATAATTTGAAAGACTGACTGAAATTTGGAGCTGCAAGAACTGGTGCTGTTTCAAGTATGGCTATTAAGTGTCAAAAGCCTTCTGACAATTTTCAGTCCAAAAGAACTTGCTCTTCTTCTTTAATAAATTTGTCCGGGGTTCTGCAATTATAGAAAAATTGGAACAATACTTCCGATAGTATCCGGCCATACCTAAAAACAGCATTAGTTGCTTTCTATTTTCAGGCACAGGGAATTTAGAAATAGCCTCAACCTTAGCATATATTGGTTTAACTTGTCCATGTCCCACAATATGTCCTAAGAAAGTCACACGAGCACGACAGAACTCACTTTTAGATAAATTAACTGTCAAACATGCATCAGTGAGTCTGTAAAAGAATTTTCGAATTGTTGCTCTAGACGTTCTATCCAGGCGTCGTTGTAGATAATGACGTCATCTATATAGGCATCACAATTTTCTAGACCAGAGGTGATCATCTTCATGAGACGTTGAAATGTACTTGGTGACCCTTTCGTCCCGAATGGAATTACTTTATATTGGTAAAGTCCATCTGGAGGAACAAATGCCAAGATATGCTTTATTTCCGTTAGTGGAATCTGTCAACACCCTTTCAGAAGGTCGAATTTGGTGACATACTTGGCATTCCCGATTTTATTTGTTTTGTTTTTATGGTTTAACGCCATTTTTCAGCACAATATAGGCTATATATGGTTGCCGGTATTAATGGTGGAGGAAGAAACCGGACAAATCCCAGAAAGAACCACCGACCCACGAGAAGCTACTGGCAAGCTTTCTCACATAACTACATTTGCCGAACCTTAGACTCGAACACACGCAGACAGAGGTGAGATGGCAGTGGTCCGTAACGGACAGCGCTTTAGACCACTCGGCCACTCGGGGCCCCTTCCCGATTTTATCAATACAATCATCAATTCTTGGTAATGGGAATGAATCTTGTTACTTATATTTGATTTAAATCATTTAATTTATGTTTGTCAGATTAAAATTTGATATTTGGGGTTTAAAATTCGTTATTTGGGAGATATTTTCTAGAAATGGATGACCTATATACTTTACAAGTAAACAACAGATGTTAACCTCATTTTCTGACCTTGCTTCAAAGTGTAAACAAGCTTCTAAAATGAATGGTTTGTTGATTTTACGGAGATAAGATCTATATTTTAAAAATATTTGTTAATTCCAAGGACATCTTTCTAAATAATGCTGGTTACTTGATTTCTTGAACGTGAGATTGTTCTGAGAGATTCTGGAAGGTCGTGACCCCTTTCCTGTTTACGTAAAAACAGGTATTTAAATTATTGTTTGGGAGAGAACAGTTCAGTAGTTAGTCTGGGCTTTGTAATACAAAAATGTGTTTCATTTTTTAGTGTAAATCATTTCAATTTGTTTGGGATAAAGAGGAAATTTATTGTGTTATTTATCTAGAAATTACTTTTGCTCATTTGGATTTTGATAAAATTAAAACTGACTTCATCACGTGACATCCCCAAGGAATAATGATAATGTCATAACCAGTGTGCTGTCGTGTACTCATGATACTGAGGGACAGGTCAGAGCTTTCTAAACATGAAAAGCAATGATATGATGTGTCTGAATTTAAGTCGGAATAATAAATCATAAAGCGTTATAAAAAGAGCAAGATGGGGGATTTAGATTGTTATAAATGGTGTGCATGTATGTGGTTTGGACTTTTAATGTAACTTTGACCATTTGTCCGCTATATTGCTTTGCTGTCAGTGGTGTGACAGGATTATGTGATGTATAGCATTGTGGCATTATGCCTCCGCAGACATTTAACATTATGTCCCACCCAGTCACATTATTCTGACACCAGGCCGACCAATCCTAACACTAACCTTTTAATACTGGCCTCCAGTCGAGGCATTTGCTAGTTCTATGTTTTGTATGTCTTGACTGGGTCTTGAACCTGTGACCTGCCGCAACCGAGGCTTTTCCTCTAATCACTTGACTATTGATAAATGGCAAAACATATTTAAATGCAGAACATGAACTCTGGCACTTGAAATAAATGTATATTAATGATAAATTATTGTGACCTGTTTGGATTTTGTTATTCAAAGCACCTGCTCTATCTTCATGTATTTCTTCATTTTTTCGTTCTTATTGTTATTGCATATTATTGTTCATTATTCATTCATTTGTTTATCTGTGCTACATTTGAAAACCAGGTTATATAACTCTTCACTATTTGTTCTACTGAAAAATACATGAGCATATAAAACAATTAATATCATGGCTATTTTGATATTTGACTGCTAAGAAAAACATAAGGGAGGCGAAGCTCGTTTAAAAATTCCAAGTTTGTTCAGTACGAAGTTAAACCTTTTCTTAGAGGCAATAATGTAGAGAAAATACTGAATAAAGAAATTTCGGTATAGGATGGCTGCAAAATATTTTTAACCAATCGATATATCTACCTAATATACCTCGTGTTATAATATACTTATAATTACTTACCACCCAGTGTTTTATGCAGATTCAAATTCCAATAACAGAATTTAAAACAAGTTAATATTTTAATAGATGAGTTGTGATCTCTAAAGTTTATTATACAATACTCTAGTCATAATTTAGGCTAACACATTTCTGATATTTGGAAGAACACTTCCTTGTGTTGGGCAGGTGTAATATTCTAAATTACTTCATCCAACTGAACCCGTGTTTATATATGACTAGGAAGAAAGAATACATGAGTGGCTATGCGACCAAAGGCAGAACCAAAATCAGAACCTGTGTTTTGATATGACTAGGAGGAAAAAATACATGAGTGGCGATGCCACCAAAGGCTAAACTCGATATGGTGATTTGTAATATACCTGAACCTAAGGCTTATAAAAACATAATTATTCTATAGGATCCTCTTTGAAGCAATATATTTGTAATTTAGGCTAATTTGTCACTTTTAATTACATACATATGAGCTATTCTGGACTTTTAGGAACAAATTGAAGCTTGGATTAAGAAATCTGAGGATACCAAATACCTGAGTTTGACAACTACCCCCAAATCAGCCCAACTTGTATTATACAATCAATAAGTCTTCGCTAGTCTATTGTTTAACATCTGGTTCAAACCAGCAATATCTGGGAGGTTTAAATTTTACCTTTATGTTGTCAGCAAAGCTTTTTACCACTGGGAGATAAAGTACTTCAACATTTTCTGATAACAAAAGGCACCAGAAGGTTTCGCACTTCCAAATACAGAAGCGAAATATATATGTAACAGTTTTAAAGTATAATTGTCTCTTGTTCACCTGTATCAGTTTACAGCAAATGTCATGATGACCTACCCTATTTTGAACCTCACACATGTTTTATATTTATTCTATTCAGAGATCACCACTTAATGACTGGGAAATATTGAGCTACAGGACAATGTATGTTGTACACAGTTTATTTCAGATATATTCCTTGTTCTCTCTAGACTGGGTGTCATAGGGCATCTTTAAATGCAACACACTTGCTAAAATGGTTTGGGGAAGTTTGGTTTGGAAAACAAATAATTAAACGTAAGAAAGATGGAAACATCCGAGGTGTATCATAAAAGGATAGGACGGAAGAAAAATTACACAAGTGATACAAGTCCAAACTTGATTTGGTGATTTCCCCTAAATCTTCGGCTTTATCGAAACTTAATTATTATATGATATCATTTTGGAAGCAATAATGTTTTAACATAAACCCATATAGCACTATTCCATATATAAATAATGGCTACGTTGCTATTGAAGAATAATGTGAACTATAGAATTAGGAAATATGAAAATGAGAAATGCATTATTCTAACCAGTACCACACAAGCTACTAGGTCAACAAGTTTGAGTTGGTCAAAGCTTTCACTATCAGGGTTTCGAGAAGGAACAACTGGGTCAGTAATCGGAACATGTTCATTCTTGATGAGTACTTGCCCCTTTTATGTAACCCTTATGATATTAACAAATTGTTATCACTGGGGAAGAGAGTGCTCATGTTGGTTCACCGAATAAACTCATGAGTTATGAAAACCACGAGACAGAGAGTATAAGATGCATATACTTTACAATTGCTTTATCGAATAACCGCTCAACCTACTCAATTAAATTAGACGTTCTTTAGAAAACCTAAAATAAACGGAGAGACTACCTGCATTGCAACACCTCTGATTGGATTTAATACGAACCAGTAGTATTCAAATGTCATCAATATTTTGTAATTCAGCTTAATACTGAAACATATTTATGCAACAAATATAACACACGTCATGCAAATAAAATTATGTCTTGATTTACATTAATATTCAAACACACCTACAATATAAAAAAATATCCTAACTTAGAACTGACAGAATGATTTACAATTGATTTACAATGCCCAGTTGGACTCGGGCACCAACTATTTGCCCTATATAGTAGGTAAATTAGCTTCTCAGTTGTAAACTTTTCCATTCTTTCAAATCCTAATAAATCATATGTTCATGTTAAGTTCTTGTCACAGATTAACAGGCAAGTGTGGAGAGATTTAACTGAAAGTAAAACAATATGGGCTACATCTTACTTTGGAGCATTCTTCAATTCCAAATTACGACACACACTGGCCAAAATACTGTCATTCAAGCAAACCGTAGTGTTTATGCTATAAAGAACAACGATATGTTTTTATACGAATACTAAAAATAACTCAATTGAAGCGAAGGATTATCACCAATAAACATTAGGCCATCTTGTTAATAGCCAATATTAATCCAACCCTTATATTAGCATGTCACACATATTGTAACGTTACTCATGAAAACGCTTTCATTTTTATGGTAAACAAGGATCGCAACAGTAAGAAAGTGTAATGACAGCAAGAAGTGTAACAACTGTATGATAGTGCGACAAATGTAATTAAGTGTGACAATTGTAATTAAGTGTGAAAACTGTAAGAAAGTTACAACTTTATAAAAAGTGTGACAACTGTAAGAAAGTGTGTCAACCATAAGAAAGCGTGACAACTGTAATAAAGTGTGACCACTGTAAGAAAGTGTGACCTGTAAAAAAGTGTGACCACTGTAAGAAAGTGCGACTACTTTAATAAAGTGTGACCACTGTAAGAAACTTTGAAAACTATAAAAAGTGTGACAAATGTAATTAAGTGTGATGACTGTAAGAAAGTTACAACTGTGAAAGATGCATAATTGGTGAACAAAACGTTTGCTGGAACATCATATTTGAAATAATAAAACTTAATACGTAAAAAAATAGAAGGTCAATAATGCCAAACCGAAGCCTCTAACTGACCGAGAGTTTCTCTAATTGGGTTAGATCATTTGTATTATTTTATCTTTTGTCGTTAGTGTTTCTCAAATTTGTATTGTGTTTACGCACTCAGATGTTTGATTCAGGTCACACCTTTTATGATCCTCTTTCCGTTTGAGTAATTAAATCATTATTATATCAGATTAGCTGTTGTTTCTTAAGCAAAGATTGTATCAATACCCACACGATATCGCGACCAAGGATCGTGTAAATTTATCATTATAAATCCCTGTGGGGTGGCTTGCGCACGTGAAAAGAAGTTTTTCAGTTTGATTATATCCATATTCCCTGAACACCAAAAGCATCCACCCCACACAGTAGATTAGCAACAAAAATAACAAAAATAAAAAGCGCGCACTTACTGGCAAGTGTGTAAAATGTGGTACAAAAATATAAAATTACTGGAGGTGGTTTTATCACTGCATCACGAACATTTCTAGGAGCTCTATGGGCCCAGGAGAAAAAACAGTTCAAAGGGCAACCCACCTCGACTTAAAAGGTCCCATTAGCTAAACTAAGGTCTCTTACATAAACAGAAAATTACGCCAATAACGTCAAACGCTGTCTCTACCTCGCCGAGAATCTCCAGTATGGGTTAGTTAATTGTGTTACTGTTTTCTGTCGTCGTTATTATGCGCGCTAGTTTACCCGACATGACACTTATTCGTGGCCACGCCCTGACTGCTGCTATTAATTAGATCGGTCTCTCAACCAAATATTTTATCAAGACCTAAACGATATCTTCATCTAAGATCATGTAAATTTATCGTTATAAATTCGTGTGCGGTAGCTTGTGCGCGTGAGAAAAGGTTTATAACCTTAATTATATCAATATCACCGGTACACCAAATCTGATGAACATTTCGTAGAGCATGTGAATCAACTCCATTAAACACAGAAAAAATGTTAGAGTTGTCTCTAATCACTTTTTGTTTAGATAAACAGTCTTACGTATGGATATTGGATAATATAAATTTGGCGCTTATGATAATTCTAATATCTGATTATTTTTGTCATAAATCTCATTAATTTAAACATCACACATGAGATGCACAATTGTCTGGAAACTCCCTCTTGGCGTCAAAAATACGTGCGATCAAAATATTTGCCGGATCAAACAGATCTCGCTTCGATAAGTCAGGTGTTATTCTGTCATGGTCAAATCTGGATTCATGAGATTAAATCTTCAAGGTTTGATTATAGATAATCTCTCAAACTCTTCCATCCTAAAATTCTGACAAATATATATTTTAACTAAAGTTATATATATATATATATATATATATATATATATATATATATATATATATATATATATATATTGTTAAGTGCTTAGGCTCGAATAAACAGTAACAAAAAAGACTGAAAATAACAAGCTGTTAAAAACATAATAAACAATTTATTAAGCACAAATATTTTCCAGAAATTTAAAATAGACTTACGGTTTTAAGAATCAATTCCAAAATTATTTCAAAAATAATTCAAAATATTAACCACTAGATAAATTGCAAAATCCTGGTAATAAAATGTCCAAATAATTCCAAGTTCGAATCCCAGCGAAGTATCCAAGATGGAAGACGATGTCACTTGATGAAGTCAGTTCTTGGTAATACAATTCAATGAGCACTATTCTTATCCAGATAAATAACAAAATAATTCCTCTTGATCGAAACGGAATGGCATAATTTCCAGTACAAGGCACTTTAAAATAAATCAAAACTACACACAACTGAGTAATGTAACAGCCTAACTTCTACTCTATAGATCGCTCTCAAAACATAAATTATATATCTGTTTTTAGGTAAACAAGAAAGGGGTCACGTGATCTCCTAGAATCCTTTAGAATAAATTTAAGTTCAAAAACTCACGTACCCACCATATGACCCAACTAAAAATAGAAAGATGTTTATACTAAACTCCAAAATGTCCTTGAAACAAATCGATCATTTTAAAAGCTTGTTTACAACTCTGAAGCCAGGTCAGAAATGAGGTCAACACCTGGTGTTTATTCTGTAAAGTACAGGTCACCCCCACCCCCAATGAACGAATCTTAAACTTAAAATGCTAAATTTGAATGTAACAAACATACAAATTTAAAAATAAATATAAATGACTTATATCAAATATACTTAACACCTTCCCCCATAAAATAGAAAGAAAGGTTTATATGATAAAACTTTCTTTTTACCACAAACCAATTTACACCTGAGGTTTAAAGAACTAGCATAAATTATACAGTGTATATGATATAAGATATTGTTATACACAGGAAAGAGTGTCTGCTATTATATTATCATTTCCTTTGATGTGCCGGATGTCAAGATTATATTCCTGCATTAACAAACTCCACCTTAGTAATCTTTGATTTTTATTTTTCATCTTGCCGATGAAAGTAAGAGGGTTGTGGTCACTAAAAACTATAATCGAAGAAGGAGCTGAACTAAGATAAACTTCAAAATGTTGTAAAGCCAAAATCAATGCCATACATTCCTTCTCGATAATTGAATAATTTCTCTGGTGCTAATTTAATTTCTTTGTAAAATAGCACACTGGATGTTCAATACCATTTTTGTCTTCTTGAATCAAAACTGCTCCAACACCATCATCACTTGCATCAACAGATAATTTGAAAGACTGACTGAAATTTGGAGCTGCAAGAACTGGTGCTGTTTCAAGTATGGCTATTAAGTGTCAAAAGCCTTCTGACAATTTTCAGTCCAAAAGAACTTGTTCTTCTTCTTTAATAAATTTGTCCGGGGTTCTGCAATTATAGAAAAATTGGAACAATACTTCCGATAGTATCCGGCCATACCTAAAAACAGCATTAGTTGCTTTCTATTTTCAGGCACAGGGAATTTAGAAATAGCCTCAACCTTAGCATATATTGGTTTAACTTGTCCATGTCCCACAATATGTCCTAAGAAAGTCACACGAGCACGACAGAACTCACTTTTAGATAAATTAACTGTCAAACATGCATCAGTGAGTCTGTAAAAGAATTTTCGAATTGTTGCTCTAGACGTTCTATCCAGGCGTCGTTGTAGATAATGACGTCATATATATAGGCATCACAATTTTCTAGACCAGAGGTGATCATCTTCATGAGACGTTGAAATGTACTTGGTGACCCTTTCGTCCCGAATGGAATTACTTTATATTGGTAAAGTCCATCTGGAGGAACAAATGCCAAGATATGCTTTATTTCCGTTAGTGGAATCTGTCAACACCCTTTCAGAAGGTCGAATTTGGTGACATACTTGGCATTCCCGATTTTATTTGTTTTGTTTTTATGGTTTAACGCCATTTTTCAGCACAATATAGGCTATATATGGTGGCCAGTATTAATGGTGGAGGAAGAAACCGGACAAATCCCAGAAAGAACCACCGACCCACGAGAAGCTACTGGCAAGCTTTCTCACATAACTACATTTGCCGAACCTTAGACTCGAACACACGCAGACAGAGGTGAGATGGCAGTGGTCCGTAACGGACAGCGCTTTAGACCACTCGGCCACTCGGGGCCCCTTCCCGATTTTATCAATACAATCATCAATTCTTGGTAATGGGAATGAATCTTGTTACTTATATTTGATTTAAATCATTTAATTTATGTTTGTCAGATTAAAATTTGATATTTGGGGTTTAAAATTCGTTATTTGGGAGATATTTTCTAGAAATGGATGACCTATATACTTTACAAGTAAACAACAGATGTTAACCTCATTTTCTGACCTTGCTTCAAAGTGTAAACAAGCTTCTAAAATGAATGATTTGTTGATTTTACGGACATTAGATCTATATTTTAAAAATATTTGTTGATTCCAAGGACATCTTTCTAAATAATGCTGGTTACTTGATTTCTTGAACGTGAGATTGTTCTGAGAGATTCTGGAAGGTCGTGACCCCTTTCCTGTTTACGTAAAAACAGGTATTTAAATTATTGTTTGGGAGAGAACAGTTCAGTAGTTAGTCTGGGCTTTGTAATACAAAAATGTGTTTCATTTTTTAGTGTAAATCATTTCAATTTGTTTGGGATAAAGAGGAAATTTATTGTGTTATTTATCTAGAAATTACTTTTGCTCATTTGGATTTTGATAAAATTAAAACTGACTTCATCACGTGACATCCCCAAGGAATAATGATAATGTCATAACCAGTGTGCTGTCGTGTACTCATGATACTGAGGGACAGGTCAGAGCTTTCTAAACATGAAAAGCAATGATATGATGTGTCTGAATTTAAGTCGGAATAATAAATCATAAAGCGTTATAAAAAGAGCAAGATGGGGGATTTAGATTGTTATAAATGGTGTGCATGTATGTGGTTTGGACTTTTAATGTAACTTTGACCATTTGTCCGCTATATTGCTTTGCTGTCAGTGGTGTGACAGGATTATGTGATGTATAGCATTGTGGCATTATGCCTCCGCAGACATTTAACATTATGTCCCACCCAGTCACATTATTCTGACACCAGGCCGACCAATCCTAACACTAACCTTTTAATACTGGCCTCCAGTCGAGGCATTTGCTAGTTCTATGTTTTGTATGTCTTGACTGGGTTTTGAACCTGTGACCTGCCGCAACCGAGGCTTTTCCTCTAATCACTTGACTATTGATAAATGGCAAAACATATTTAAATGCAGAACATGAACTCTGGCACTTGAAATAAATGTATATTAATGATAAATTATTGTGACCTGTTTGGATTTTGTTATTCAAAGCACCTGCTCTATCTTCATGTATTTCTTCATTTTTTCGTTCTTATTGTTATTGCATATTATTGTTCATTATTCATTCATTTGTTTATCTGTGCTACATTTGAAAACCAGGTTATATAACTCTTCACTATTTGTTCTACTGAAAAATACATGAGCATATAAAACAATTAATATCATGGCTATTTTGATATTTGACTGCTAAGAAAAACATAAGGGAGGCGAAGCTCGTTTAAAAATTCCAAGTTTGTTCAGTACGAAGTTAAACCTTTTCTTAGAGGCAATAATGTAGAGAAAATACTGAATAAAGAAATTTCGGTATAGGATGGCTGCAAAATATTTTTAACCAATCGATATATCTACCTAATATACCTCGTGTTATAATATACTTATAATTACTTACCACCCAGTGTTTTATGCAGATTCAAATTCCAATAACAGAATTTAAAACAAGTTAATATTTTAATAGATGAGTTGTGATCTCTAAAGTTTATTATACAATACTCTAGTCATAATTTAGGCTAACACATTTCTGATATTTGGAAGAACACTTCCTTGTGTTGGGCAGGTGTAATATTCTAAATTACTTCATCCAACTGAACCCGTGTTTATATATGACTAGGAAGAAAGAATACATGAGTGGCTATGCGACCAAAGGCAGAACCAAAATCAGAACCTGTGTTTTGATATGACTAGGAGGAAAAAATACATGAGTGGCGATGCCACCAAAGGCTAAACTCGATATGGTGATTTGTAATATACCTGAACCTAAGGCTTATAAAAACATAATTATTCTATAGGATCCTCTTTGAAGCAATATATTTGTAATTTAGGCTAATTTGTCACTTTTAATTACATACATATGAGCTATTCTGGACTTTTAGGAACAAATTGAAGCTTGGATTAAGAAATCTGAGGATACCAAATACCTGAGTTTGACAACTACCCCCAAATCAGCCCAACTTGTATTATACAATCAATAAGTCTTCGCTAGTCTATTGTGTAACATCTGGTTCAAACCAGCAATATCTGGGAGGTTTAAATTTTACCTTTATGTTGTCAGCAAAGCTTTTTACCACTGGGAGATAAAGTACTTCAACATTTTCTGATAACAAAAGGCACCAGAAGGTTTCGCACTTCCAAATACAGAAGCGAAATATATATGTAACAGTTTTAAAGTATAATTGTCTCTTGTTCACCTGTATCAGTTTACAGCAAATGTCATGATGACCTACCCTATTTTGAACCTCACACATGTTTTATATTTATTCTATTCAGAGATCACCACTTAATGACTGGGAAATATTGAGCTACAGGACAATGTATGTTGTACACAGTTTATTTCAGATATATTCCTTGTTCTCTCTAGACTGGGTGTCATAGGGCATCTTTAAATGCAACACACTTGCTAAAATGGTTTGGGGAAGTTTGGTTTGGAAAACAAATAATTAAACGTAAGAAAGATGGAAACATCCGAGGTGTATCATAAAAGGATAGGACGGAAGAAAAATTACACAAGTGATACAAGTCCAAACTTGATTTGGTGATTTACCCTAAATCTTCGGCTTTATCGAAACTTAATTATTATATGATATCATTTTGGAAGCAATAATGTTTTAACATAAACCCATATAGCACTATTCCATATATAAATAATGGCTACGTTGCTATTGAAGAATAATGTGAACTATAGAATTAGGAAATATGAAAATGAGAAATGCATTATTCTAACCAGTACCACACAAGCTACTAAGTCAACAAGTTTGAGTTGGTCAAAGCTTTCACTATCAGGGTTTCGAGAAGGAACAACTGGGTCAGTAATCGGAACATGTTCATTCTTGATGAGTACTTGCCCCTTTTATGTAACCCTTATGATATTAACAAATTGTTATCACTGGGGAAGAGAGTGCTCATGTTGGTTCACCGAACAAACTCATGAGTTATGAAAACCACGAGACAGAGAGTATAAGATGCATATACTTTACAATTGCTTTATCGAATAACCGCTCAACCTACTCAATTAAATTAGACGTTCTTTAGAAAACCTAAAATAAACGGAGAGACTACCTGCATTGCAACACCTCTGATTGGATTTAATACGAACCAGTAGTATTCAAATGTCATCAATATTTTGTAATTCAGCTTAATACTGAAACATATTTATGCAACAAATATAACACACGTCATGCAAATAAAATTATGTCTTGATTTACATTAATATTCAAACACACCTACAATATAAAAAAATATCCTAACTTAGAATTGACAGAATGATTTACAATTGATTTACAATGCCCAGTTGGACTCGGGCACCAACTATTTGCCCTATATAGTAGGTAAACTAGCTTCTCAGTTGTAAACTTTTCCATTCTTTCAAATCCTAATAAATCATATGTTCATGTTAAGTTCTTGTCACAGATTAACAGACAAGTGTGGAGAGATTTAACTGAAAGTAAAACAATATGGGCTACATCTTACTTTGGAGCATTCTTCAATTCCAAATTACGACACACACTGGCCAAAATACTGTCATTCAAGCAAACCGTAGTGTTTATGCTATAAAGAACAACGATATGTTTTTATACGAATACTAAAAATAACTCAATTGAAGCGAAGGATTATCACCAATAAACATTAGGCCATCTTGTTAATAGCCAATATTAATCCAACCCTTATATTAGCATGTCACACATATTGTAACGTTACTCATGAAAACGCTTTCATTTTTATGGTAAACAAGGATCGCAACAGTAAGAAAGTGTAATGACAGCAAGAAGTGTAACAACTGTATGATAGTGCGACAAATGTAATTAAGTGTGACAATTGTAATTAAGTGTGAAAACTGTAAGAAAGTTACAACTTTATAAAAAGTGTGACAACTGTAAGAAAGTGTGTCAACCATAAGAAAGCGTGACAACTGTAATAAAGTGTGACCACTGTAAGAAAGTGTGACCTGTAAAAAAGTGTGACCACTGTAAGAAAGTGCGACTACTTTAATAAAGTGTGACCACTGTAAGAAACTTTGAAAACTATAAAAAGTGTGACAAATGTAATTAAGTGTGATGACTGTAAGAAAGTTACAACTGTGAAAGATGCATAATTGGTGAACAAAACGTTTGCTGGAACATCATATTTGAAATAATAAAGCTTAATACGTAAAAAAATAGAAGGTCAATAATGCCAAACCGAAGCCTCTAACTGACCGAGAGTTTCTCTAATTGGGTTAGATCATTTGTATTACTTTATCTTTTGTCGTAAGTGTTTCTCAAATTTGTATTGTGTTTACGCACTCAGATGTTTGATTCAGGTCACACCTTTTATGATCCTCTTTCCGTTTGAGTAATTAAATCATTATTATATCAGATTAGCTGTTGTTTCTTAAGCAAAGATTGTATCAATACCCACACGATATCGCGACCAAGGATCGTGTAAATTTATCATTATAAATCCCTGTGGGGTGGCTTGCGCACGTGAAAAGAAGTTTTTCAGTTTGATTATATCCATATTCCCTGAACACCAAAAGCATCCACCCCACACAGTAGATTAGCAACAAAAATAAGAAAAATAAAAAGCGCGCACTTACTGGCAAATGTGTAAAATGTGGTACAAAAATATAAAATTACTGGAGGTGGTTTTATCACTGCATCACGAACATTTCTAGGAGCTCCATGGGCCCAGGAGAAAAAACAGTTCAAAGGGCAACCCACCTCGACTTAAAAGGTCCCATTAGCTAAACTAAGGTCTCTTACATAAACAGAAAATTACGCCAATAACGTCAAACGATGTCTCTACCT
This sequence comes from Unio delphinus, assembly GCA_029339505.1. NCBI lineage: Eukaryota > Metazoa > Mollusca > Bivalvia > Unionida > Unionidae > Unio > Unio delphinus. Next base: position 6,835,021 of record JAQISU010000044.1, on the reverse strand, counting down.
CGCCGAGAATCTCCAGTATGGGTTAGTTAATTGTGTTACTGTTTTCTGTCGTCGTTATTATGCGCGCTAGTTTACCCGACATGACACTTATTCGTGGCCACGCCCTGACTGCTGCTATTAATTAGATCGGTCTCTCAACCAAATATTTTATCAAGACCTAAACGATATCTTCATCTAAGATCATGTAAATTTATCGTTATAAATCCGTGTGCGGTAGCTTGTGCGCGTGAGAAAATGTTTATAACCTTAATTATATCAATATCACCGGTACACCAAGTCTGATGAACATTTCGTAGAGTATGTGAATCAACTCCATTAAACACAGAAAAAATGTTAGAGTTGTCTCTAATCACCTTTTGTTTAGATAAACAGTCTTACGTATGGATATTGGATCATATACATTTGGCGCTTATGATAATTCTAATATCTGATTATTTTTGTCATAAATCTCATTAATTTAAACATCACACATGAGATGCACAATTGTCTGGAAACTCCCTCTTGGCGTCAAGAATACGTGCGATCAAAATATTTGCCGGATCAAACAGATCTCGCTTCGATAAGTCAGGTGTTATTCTGTCATGGTCAAATCTGGATTCATGAGATTAAATCTTCAAGGTTTGATTATAGATAATCTCTCAAACTCTTCCATCCTAAAATTCTGACAAATATATATTTTAACTAAAGTTATATATATATATATATATATATATATATATATATATATATATATATATATATATATATATATATATATATATATATATATATATATATATATATATATATATTGTTAAGTGCTTAGGCTCGAATAAACAGTAACATAAGAGACTGAAAATAACAAGCTGTTAAAAACATAAAAAACAATTTATTGAGCACAAATATTTTCCAGAAATTTAAAATAAACTTACGGTTTTAAGAATCAATTCCAAAATTATTTCAAAAATAATTCAAAATATTAACCACTAGATAAATTGCAAAATCCTGGTAATAAAATGTCCAAATAATTCCAAGTTCGAATCCCAGCGAAGTATCCAAGATGGAAGACGATGTCACTTGATGAAGTCAGTTCTTGGTAATACAATTCAATGAGCACTATTCTTATCCAGATAAATAACAAAATAATTCCTCTTGATCGAAACGGAATGGCATAATTTCCAGTACAAGGTACTTTAAAATAAATCAAAACTACACACAACTGAGTAATGTAACAGCCTAACTTCTACTCTACAGATCGCTCTCAAAACATAAATTATATATCTGTTTTTAGGTAAACAAGAAAGGGGTCACGTGATCTCCTAGAATCCTTTAGAATAAATTTAAGTTCAAAAACTCACGTACCCACCATATGACCCAACTAAAAATAGAAAGATGTTTATACTAAACTCCAAAATGTCCTTGAAACAAATCGATCATTTTAAAAGCTTGTTTACAACTCTGAAGCCAGGTCAGAAATGAGGTCAACACCTGGTGTTTATTCTGTAAAGTACAGGTCACCCCCACCCTCCAATGAACGAATCTTAAACTTAAAATGCTAAATTTGAATGTAACAAACATACAATTTAAAAAAAAATATAAATGACTTATATCAAATATACTTGACACCTTCCCCCATAAAATAGAAAGAAAGGTTTATATGATAAAACTTTCTTTTTACCACAAACCAATTTACACCTGAGGTTTAAAGAACTAGCATAAATTATACAGTGTATATGATATAAGATATTGTTATACACAGGAAAGAGTGTCTGCTATTATATTATCATTTCCTTTGATGTGCCGGATGTCAAGATTATATTCCTGCATTAACAAACTCCACCTTAGTAATCTTTGATTTTTATTTTTCATCTTGCCGATGAAAGTAAGAGGGTTGTGGTCACTAAAAACTATAATTGAAGAAGGAGCTGAACTAAGATAAACTTCAAAATGTTGTAAAGCCAAAATCAATGCCATACATTCCTTCTCGATAATTGAATAATTTCTCTGGTGCTTATTTAATTTCTTTGTAAAATAGCACACTGGATGTTCAATACCATTTTTGTTTTCTTGAATCAAAACTGCTCCAACACCATCATCACTTGCATCAACAGATAATTTGAAAGACTGACTGAAATTTGGAACTGCAAGAACTGGTGCTGTTTCAAGTATGGCTATTAAGTGTCAAAAGCCTTCTGACAATTTTCAGTCCAAAAGAACTTGTTCTTCTTCTTTAATAAATTTGTCCGGGGTTCTGCAATTATAGAAAAATTGGAACAATACTTCCGATAGTATCCGGCCATACCTAAAAACAGCATTAGTTGCTTTCTATTTTCAGGCACAGGGAATTTAGAAATAGCCTCAACCTTAGCATATATTGGTTTAACTTGTCCATGTCACACAATATGTCCTAAGAAAGTCACACGAGCACGACAGAACTCACTTTTAGATAAATTAACTGTCAAACATGCATCAGTGAGTCTGTAAAAGAATTTTCGAATTGTTGCTCTAGACGTTCTATCCAGGCGTCGTTGTAGATAATGACGTCATCTATATAGGCATCACAATTTTCTAGACCAGAGGTGATCATCTTCATGAGACGTTGAAATGTACTTGGTGACCCTTTCGTCCCGAATGGAATTACTTTATATTGGTAAAGTCCATCTGGAGGAACAAATGCCAAGATGTGCTTTGCTATTTCCGCTAGTGGAATCTGTCAACATCCTTTCAGAAGGTCGAATTTGGTGACATACTTGGCATTCCCGATTTTATTTGTTTTGTTTTTATGGTTTAACGCCATTTTTCAGCACAATATAGGCTATATATGGTGGCCAGTATTAATGGTGGAGGAAGAAACCGGACAAATCCCAGAAAGAACCACCGACCCACGAGAAGCTACTGGCAAGCTTTCTCACATAACTACATTTGCCGAACCTTAGACTCGAACACACGCAGACAGAGGTGAGATGGCAGTGGTCCGTAACGGACAGCGCTTTAGACCACTCGGCCACTCGGGGCCCCTTCCCGATTTTATCAATACAATCATCAATTCTTGGTAATGGGAATGAATCTTGTTACTTATATTTGATTTAAATCATTTAATTTATGTTTGTCAGATTAAAATTTGATATTTGGGGCTTAAAATTCGTTATTTGGGAGATATTTTCTAGAAATGGATGACCTATATACTTTACAAGTAAACACCAGATGTTAACCTCATTTTCTGACCTTACTTCAAAGTGTAAACAAGCTTCTAAAATGAATGATTGGTTGATTTTACGGACATTAGATCTATATTTTAAAAATATTTGTTAATTCCAAGGACATCTTTCTAAATAATGCTGGTTACTTGATTTCTTGAACGTGAGATTGTTCTGAGAGATTCTGGAAGGTCGTGACCCCTTTCCTGTTTACGTAAAAACAGGTATTTAAATTATTGTTTGGGAGAGAACAGTTCAGTAGTTAGTCTGGGCTTTGTAATACAAAGATGTGTTTCATTTTTTAGTGTAAATCATTTCAATTTGTTTGGGATAAAGAGGAAATTTATTGTGTTATTTATCTAGAAATTACTTTTGCTCATTTGGATTTTGATAAAATTAAAACTGACTTCATCACGTGACATCCCCAAGGAATAATGATAATGTCATAACCAGTGTGCTGTCGTGTACTCATGATACTGAGGGACAGGTCAGAGCTTTCTAAACATGAAAAGCAATGATATGATGTGTCTGAATTTAAGTCGGAATAATAAATCATAAAGCGTTATAAAAAGAGCAAGATGGGGGATTTAGATTGTTATAAATGGTGTGCATGTATGTGGTTTGGACTTTTAATGTAACTTTGACCATTTGTCCGCTATATTGCTTTGCTGTCAGTGGTGTGACAGGATTATGTGATGTATAGCATTGTGGCATTATGCCTCCGGAGACATTTAACATTATGTCCCACCCAGTCACATTATTCTGACACCAGGCCGACCAATCCTAACACTAACCTTTTAATACTGACCTCCAGTCGAGGCATTTGCTAGTTCTATGTTTTGTATGTCTTGACCGGGTCTTGAACCTGTGACCTGCCGCAACCGAGGCTTTTCCTCTAATCACTTGACTATTGATAAATGGCAAAACATATTTAAATGCAGAACATGAACTCTGGCACTTGAAATAAATGTATATTAATGATAAATTATTGTGACCTGTTAGGATTTTGTTATTCAAAGCACCTGCTCTATCTTCATGTATTTCTTCATTTTTTCGTTCTTATTGTTATTGCATATTATTGTTCATTATTCATTCATTTGTTTATCTGTGCTACATTTAAAAACCAGGTTATATAACTCTTCACTATTTGTTCTACTGAAAAATACATGAGCATATAAAACAATTAATATCATGGCTATTTTGACATTTGACTGCTAAGAAAAACATAAGGGAGGCGAAGTTCGTTTAAAAATTCCAAGTTTGTTCAGTACGAAGTTAAACCTTTTCTTAGAGGCAATAATGTAGAGAAAATACTGAATAAAGAAATTTCGGTATAGGATGGCTGCAAAATATTTTTAACCAATCGATATATCTACCTAATATACCTCGTGTTATAATATACTTATAATTACTTACCACCCAGTGTTTTATGCAGATTCAAATTCCAATAACAGAATTTAAAACAAGTTAATATTTTAATAGATGAGTTGTGATCTCTAAAGTTTATTATACAATACTCTAGTCATAATTTAGGCTAACACATTTCTGATATTTGGAAGAACACTTCCTTGTGTTGGGCAGGTGTAATATTCTAAATTACTTCATCCAACTGAACCCGTGTTTATATATGACTAGGAAGAAAGAATACATGAGTGGCTATGCGACCAAAGGCAGAACCAAAATCAGAACCTGTGTTTTGATATGACTAGGAGGAAAAAATACATGAGTGGCGATGCCACCAAAGGCTAAACTCGATATGGTGATTTGTAATATACCTGAACCTAAGGCTTATAAAAACATAATTATTCTATAGGATCCTCTTTGAAGCAATATATTTGTAATTTAGGCTAATTTGTCACTTTTAATTACATACATATGAGCTATTCTGCACTTTTAGGAACAAATTGAAGCTTGGATTAAGAAATCTGAGGATACCAAATTCCTGAGTTTGACAACTACCCCCAAATCAGCCCAACTTGTATTATACAATCAATAAGTCTTCGCTAGTCTATTGTTTAACATCTGGTTCAAACCAGCAATATCTGGGAGGTTTAAATTTTACCTTTATGTTGTCAGCAAAGCTTTTTACCACTGGGAGATAAAGTACTTCAACATTTTCTGATAACAAAAGGCACCAGAAGGTTTCGCACTTCCAAATACAGAAGCGAAATATATATGTAACAGTTTTAAAGTATAATTGTCTCTTGTTCACCTGTATCAGTTTACAGCAAATGTCATGATGACCTACCCTATTTTGAACCTCACACATGTTTTATATTTATTCTATTCAGAGATCACCACTTAATGACTGGGAAATATTGAGCTACAGGACAATGTATGTTGTACACAGTTTATTTCAGATATATTCCTTGTTCTCTCTAGACTGGGTGTCATAGGGCATCTTTAAATGCAACACACTTGCTAAAATGGTTTGGGGAAGTTTGGTTTGGAAAACAAACGATTAAACGTAAGAAAGATGGAAACATCCGAGGTGTATCATAAAAGGATAGAACGGAAGAAAAATTACACAAGTGATACAAGTCCAAACTTGATTTGGTGATTTACCCTAAATCTTCGGCTTTATCGAAACTTAATTATTATATGATATCATTTTGGAAGCAATAATGTTTTAACATAAGCCCATATAGCACTATTCCATATATAAATAATGGCTACGTTGCTATTGAAGAATAATGTGAACTATAGAATTAGGAAATATGTAAATGAGAAATGCATTATTCTAACCAGTACCACACAAGCTACTAAGTCAACAAGTTTGAGTTGGTCAAAGCTTTCACTATCAGGGTTTCGAGAAGGAACAACTGGGTCAGTAATCGGAACATGTTCATTCTTGATGAGTACTTGCCCCTTTTATGTAACCCTTATGATATTAACAAATTGTTATCACTGGGGAAGAGAGTGCTCATGTTGGTTCACCGAATAAACTCATGAGTTATGAAAACCACGAGACAGAGAGTATAAGATGCATATACTTTACAATTGCTTTATCGAATAACCGCTCAACCTACTCAATTAAATTAGACGTTCTTTAGAAAACCTAAAATAAACGGAGAGACTACCTGAATTGCAACACCTCTGATTGGATTTAATACGAACCAGTAGTATTCAAATGTCATCAATATTTTGTAATTCAGCTTAATACTGAAACATATTTATGCAACAAATATAACACACGTCATGCAAATAAAATTATGTCTTGATTTACATTAATATTCAAACACACCTACAATATAAAAAAATATCCTAACTTAGAACTGACAAAATGATTTACAATTGATTTACAATGCCCAGTTGGACTCGGGCACCAACTATTTGCCCTATATAGTAGGTAAATTAGCTTCTCAGTTGTAAACTTTTCCATTCTTTCAAATCCTAATAAATCATATGTTCATGTTAAGTTCTTGTCACAGATTAACAGACAAGTGTGGAGAGATTTAACTGAAAGTAAAACAATATGGGCTACTTCTTACTTTGGAGCATTCTTCAATTCCAAATTACGACACACACTGGCCAAAATACTGTCATTCAAGCAAACCGTAGTGTTTATGCTATAAAGAACAACGATATGTTTTTATACGAATACTAAAAATAACTCAATTGAAGCGAAGGATTATCACCAATAAACATTAGGCCATCTTGTTAATAGCCAATATTAATCCAACCCGTATATTAGCATGTCACACATATTGTAACGTTACTCATGAAAACGCTTTCATTTTTATGGTAAACAAGGATCGCAACAGTAAGAAAGTGTAATGACAGCAAGAAGTGTAACAACTGTATGATAGTGCGACAAATGTAATTAAGTGTGACAATTGTAATTAAGTGTGAAAACTTTAAGAAAGTTACAACTTTATAAAAAGTGTGACAACTGTAAGAAAGTGTGTCAACCATAAGAAAGCGTGACAACTGTAATAAAGTGTGACCACTGTAAGAAAGTGTGACCTGTAAAAATGTGTGACCACTGTAAGAAAGTGCGACTACTTTAATAAAGTGTGACCACTGTAAGAAACTTTGAAAACTATAAAAAGTGTGACAAATGTAATTAAGTGTGATGACTGTAAGAAAGTTACAACTGTGAAAGATGCATAATTGGTGAACAAAACGTTTGCTGGAACATCATATTTGAAATAATAAAGCTTAATACGTAAAAAATAGAAGGTCAATAATGCCAAACCGAAGCCTCTAACTGACCGAGAGTTTCTCTAATTGGGTTAGATCATTTGTATTACTTTATCTTTTGTCGTAAGTGTTTCTCAAATTTGTATTGTGTTTACGCACTCAGATGTTTGATTCAGGTCACACCTTTTATGATCCTCTTTCTGTTTGAGTAATTAAATCATTATTATATCAGATTAGCTGTTGTTTCTTAAGCAAAGATTGTATCAATACCCACACGATATCGCGACCAAGGATCGTGTAAATTTATCATTATAAATCCCTGTGGGGTGGCTTGCGCACGTGAAAAGAAGTTTTTCAGTTTGATTATATCCATATTCCCTGAACACCAAAAGCATCCACCCCACACAGTAGATTAGCAACAAAAATAACAAAAATAAAAAGCGCGCACTTACTGGCAAGTGTGTAAAATGTGGTACAAAAATATAAAATTACTGGAGGTGGTTTTATCACTGCATCACGAACATTTCTAGGAGCTCCATGGGCCCAGGAGAAAAAACAGTTCAAAGGGTAACCCACCTCGACTTAAAAGGTCCCATTAGCTAAGCTAAGGTCTCTTACATAAACAGAAAATTACGCCAATAACGTCAAACGATGTCTCTACCTCGCCGAGAATCTCCAGTATGGGTTAGTTAATTTTGTTACTGTTTTCTGTCGTCGTTATTATGCGCGCTAGTTTACCCGACATGACACTTATTCGTGGCCACGCCCTGACTGCTGCTATTAATTAGATCGGTCTCTCAACCAAATATTTTATCAAGACCTAAACGATATCTTCATCTAAGATCATGTAAATTTATCGTTATAAATCCGTGTGCGGTAGCTTGTGCGCGTGAGAAAAGGTTTATAACCTTAATTATATCAATATCACCGGTACACCAAGTCTGATGAACATTTCGTAGAGTATGTGAATCAACTCCATTAAACACAGAAAAAATGTTAGAGTTGTCTCTAATCACTTTTTGTTTAGATAAACAGTCTTACGTATGGATATTGGATCATATACATTTGGCGCTTATGATAATTCTAATATCTGATTATTTTTGTCATAAATCTCATTAATTTAAACATCACACATGAGATGCACAATTGTCTGGAAACTCCCTCTTGGCGTCAAGAATACGTGCGATCAAAATATTTGCCGGATCAAACAGATCTCGCTTCGATAAGTCAGGTGTTATTCTGTCATGGTCAAATCTGGATTCATGAGATTAAATCTTCAAGGTTTGATTATAGATAATCTCTCAAACTCTTCCATCCTAAAATTCTGACAAATATATATTTTAACTAAAGTTATATATATATATATATTGTTAAGTGCTTAGGCTCGAATAAACAGTAACATAAAAGACTGAAAATAACAAGCTGTTAAAAACATAATAAACAATTTATTGAGCACAAATATTTTCCAGAAATTTAAAATAAACTTACGGTTTTAAGAATCAATTCCAAAATTATTTCAAAAATAATTCAAAATATTAACCACTAGATAAATTGCAAAATCCTGGTAATAAAATGTCCAAATAATTCCAAGTTCGAATCCCAGCGAAGTATCCAAGATGGAAGACGATGTCACTTGATGAAGTCAGTTCTTGGTAATACAATTCAATGAGCACTATTCTTACCCAGATAAATAACAAAATAATTCCTCTTGATCGAAACGGAATGGCATAATTTCCAGTACAAGGTACTTTAAAATAAATCAAAACTACACACAACTGAGTAATGTAACAGCCTAACTTCTACTCTACAGATCGCTCTCAAAACATAAATTATATATCTGTTTTTAGGTAAACAAGAAAGGGGTCACGTGATCTCCTAGAATCCTTTAGAATAAATTTAAGTTCAAAAACTCACGTACCCACCATATGACCCAACTAAAAATAGAAAGATGTTTATACTAAACTCCAAAATGTCCTTGAAACAAATCGATCATTTTAAAAGCTTGTTTACAACTCTGAAGCCAGGTCAGAAATGAGGTCAACACCTGGTGTTTATTCTGTAAAGTACAGGTCACCCCCACCCCCCAATGAACGAATCTTAAACTTAAAATGCTAAATTTGAATGTAACAAACATACAAATTTAAAAATAAATATAAATGACTTATATCAAATATACTTAACACCTTCCCCCATAAAATAGAAAGAAAGGTTTATATGATAAAACTTTCTTTTTACCACAAACCAATTTACACCTGAGGTTTAAAGAACTAGCATAAATTATACAGTGTATATGATATAAGATATTGTTATACACAGGAAAGAGTGTCTGATACTAGTATTATATTATCATTTCCTTTGATGTGCCGGATGTCAAGATTATATTCCTGCATTAACAAACTCCACCTTAGTAATCTTTGATTTTTATTTTTCATCTTGCCGATGAAAGTAAGAGGGTTGTGGTCACTAAAAACTATAATCGAAGAAGGAGCTGAACTAAGATAAACTTCAAAATGTTGTAAAGCCAAAATCAATGCCATACATTCCTTCTCGATAATTGAATAATTTCTCTGGTGCTTATTTAATTTCTTTGTAAAATAGCACACTGGATGTTCAATACCATTTTTGTCTTCTTGAATCAAAACTGCTCCAACACCATCATCACTTGCATCAACAGATAATTTGAAAGACTGACTGAAATTTGGAGCTGCAAGAACTGGTGCTGTTTAGAGTATGGCTATTAATTGTCAAAAGCCTTCTGACAATTTTCAGTCCAAAAGAACTTGTTCTTCTTCTTTAATAAATTTGTCCGGGGTTCTGCAATTATAGAAAAATTGGAACAATACTTCCGATAGTATCCGGCCATACCTAAAAACAGCATTAGTTGCTTTCTATTTTCAGGCACAGGGAATTTAGAAATAGCCTCAACCTTAGCATATATTGGTTTAACTTGTCCATGTCCCACAATATGTCCTAAGACAGTCACACGAGCACGACAGAACTCACTTTTAGATAAATTAACTGTCAAACATGCATCAGTGAGTCTGTAAAAGAATTTTCGAATTGTTGCTCTAGACGTTCTATCCAGGCGTCGTTGTAGATAATGACGTCATCTATATAGGCATCACAATTTTCTAGACCAGAGGTGATCATCTTCATGAGACGTTGAAATGTACTTGGTGACCCTTTCGTCCCGAATGGAATTACTTTATATTGGTAAAGTCCATCTGGAGGAACAAATGCCAAGATATGCTTCGCTCTTTCCGTTAGTGGAATCTGTCAACATCCTTTCAGAAGGTCGAATTTAGTAACATACTTGGCATTCCCGATTTTATTTGTTTTGTTTTTATGGTTTAACGCCATTTTTCAGCACAATATAGGCTATATATGGTGGCCGGTGTTAATGGTGGAGGAAGAAACCGGACAAATCCCGGAAAGAACCACCGACCCACGAGAAGCTACTGGCAAGCTTTCTCACATAACTACATTTGCCGAACCTTAGACTCGAACACACGCAGACAGAGGTGAGATGGCAGTGGTCCGTAACGGACAGCGCTTTAGACCACTCGGCCACTCGGGGCCCCTTCCCGATTTTATCAATACAATCATCAATTCTTGGTAATGGGAATGAATCTTGTTACTTATATTTGATTTAAATCATTTAATTTATGTTTGTCAGATTAAAATTTGATATTTGGGGTTTAAAATTCGTTATTTGGGAGATATTTTCTAGAAATGGATGACCTATATACTTTACAAGTAAACAACAGATGTAGCAGCAGAGAGGGTGAACAGACCACGTTTTCAAGCAAAAATAATGCTTCCTACGAAACCTTATTTTAACCAAAAAAAATAAGTCTTCATTTAGCAAACGGAGACTTTACGATTTTTTAATCAATTTTGGTCGCTACGATGTGGTCATCCACCCTCTCTGCTGCTGGAACTTTCAGTTCTGGTTAACAAAAATAATAAATGATTTCAACCGAATATTTGATCGAGTCCGATACGATATCGTGTCCGAGGATCATGTAAATTTATTGTTACAAATCCATGCGGGGTTGACTGAGCATGACTAAAGAAATTTTTAAATTGATTGAAGTCCATATCGGAACACCATGTCTGCCAAATATTTCGTAGCGTATGTGTATCAACGCCGTTAAACACAGCAAGAATATTACAGTTATCTCTGATCACTCTTGGACTCTGAGTGTAGCGTTGAGTGACATATATCACATCAGTGTTTTTGTGACGCCCCCGGGAAAATATTCTAGCTGGGTTTTTTTGATTGTCTAACATCACATCGTCGTATACGACTAAATTGTTAATACTCCCATCAAGGTCATCCACGGATGGCGCCTCGTCAATATCAGTTATAAAATCAATGGTATTCTCACCTTTAATTTCTGATGCATTCTCGTTAAAATCCTTTAACACTTCATAGCATCGTTGATCATCTACGCTAGGAGCAATTAAATACAACTTATCCCACTTCATCCATCTCATTATTAAATTGAGCAACAATTGAGTCTTGCCGGATCCAGATGGCCCGATTATAATTGCACGGATAGAGTTTGGTAGCGCTGCATGATGCTTAACTGGTTCTTTTATTTTAGTCGCTGAAAAATCAATTATATTCATATCTCTATACATAAATTATGGATCTATATTGTGTCAAGTGTAAAACGCGTACTAGCACAAATCATGTGACGACGGTTACAACTAAAAATAACAGATCAGCACTAACTGGTAGATGTGCAACATGTGGTATAAAAAAGTTTCGATTTATTTCTACAAAATCAAAGATTTTACAATCCGGAGATGTTTTAAAAAAAAACGAGGAGGTGATATCGCAGCCAAATTGGCAAAGCTCCCTGGAACCCCATGGGCAAAGTACCCCGGAGAAAAGCACCTTCCAGGATATAGCTACTGTGGTCCCGGAACACGATTAGATATCAGACTTGATGATCAAAATCAACCCCGATCCGGCGAGTATCCGATAAACGCTATTGATAAGGCGTGTCATGCTCATGATGTTGCATATAAAAGCAGCAATCTGCAAAACAGGCATCTCGCGGATGTGAAATTAATTCATGCGTTAAATACTATTCCTGATAAATCTTTTAAAGAAAAGTTGGCTTCATGGTTGGTAAAATCAGCTATGAAAGGCAAATTGATGATGGGTGCTGGTAATTAATAATATGGAATCAATTTATTATTCCCCAAGAGGATACTGGAGGGGTAAATCAGCAGTCCATAAACTCGCTAGCGCTGCAAAAGTGAAAAAAACTACAGCGGCGGATTGGTTATCCAAACAGGCACTATGGCAAATTTATCTACCACCACCTAAACAAATTCAATTCTCGCATTTTGATGTGACTGCTCCTAATGAAGTTCATCAGGCTGATATATTATTTTTGCCACATGATCGTGGTTACAAATATGCGTTAACCGTAGTTGATATTGCAAGTCGATACAAAGAAGCAGAACCGTTAAAAACAAAATCAGCCACTGAAGTTGCTTCTGCACTTGAAAGGATTTATCGACGAGGTCCTCTGCACTGGCCAAATCTATTGCAGGTTGATCCTGGCAAGGAATTTCAGGGTGCGGTTCTATCTACAATGAAAAATCATAATGTCACCATACGACGAGGGCATACTGCGCTACATCGCGATCAGGCCATTGTCGAACGATTTAATCGGACGATTGCTGAGCGGTTATTTGGATATCAATACGCAAAAGAATTCATTCAAGAAAAGCGATCCCGTGAATGGGTCAAAAGGTTACCAGCTGTGATTACCGCACTGAATAATGAGATCACTAGAACAATCAACATGAAACCTAGGAACGCTATTAAAAAGAAGTCTATACCCGTACAACCACAAAAAGATTTCCCTAGAAACGCTAGCGTTTCCCAACCAATTCTTGGTAGTAATGTCACTGTTAGGTACTTATACGAACCAGGAGAGCTTGAGGGTGGTAAAAAAAGGGCTACTGATCCTATTTGGAGTGTTACTGCACACAAGATATCTAGTATAACACGATCAACTGGTAGACCAGCAATCTATAAACTGGATTCAACTGCTCCTCAGCGAGGATTTACTCGACAACAACTACATGTAATTCCCGAGGATACTCAATTACCACCGCGGGGTCTTAATTAGCACCCGATGCCAGAGGCATTGTGCTGGCACCCCGGCGTCTGTTGCACTCAAGACAAGTCAACATCACATTGTTTCTGACATGACCGAGACTGTTATTTTTTCTGTCTACGGTAAATTGGCGAGGATCTTTATCCGAATACTGCCAACGCATTATACAATTGCAACTCGCGCAGTGATTATTCTGTTGTTGTTTCAGCGTAATTATTAATTTAGCATCAATGTCAAATTCTCGTTGTTTTTTTTTGTCTTGTTGTTTGTAACCGGAGAGTTTTTTATTAATGATGCTAACATCAACGATGCTTGCATCATCCATTGTGGTGTCATCATCGCCACAAATGATTTCATCATCGCCACCTGACTCTGTCATGACGACAATTCTTCGAAGCTGATTTATTCTTCGTACTCTGGATACTGCGAGATAGACTAAATTCGACCATTCGATGCGATTATCTACCATCCAAACAATTGTATCCGATATAGTTAATCCCTGTGAAGAATGTATCGTCGCTGCGTATCCTAGCGTCCATGGGGATTTATTAGCACGCAATGCATTATCGACGACGCTGATATTAACCAGCACAATATCATTTAACACGAGAATCTGCTTTTCACTCTTCCCTGGAATATCAACTTCAATATTCTGCTTTCGTGTATCCGAAGGCCTATAACACAACGGTACTGGAAGTGTTGCAAATTTTTCTTTATGCGTTTCAAATAACTTCATCTGAAGTGTGTCTCTGACTATTTTTCTACTTGCTACTATCAAATCATTTGGTCTCCACGTTTCCCAGAAATCATTCATAGGAGTTTCTGAAATTATTTCACGCGCTATTTCGCATTGGATTTTATCCGGTTGTAATCTAATCAGTGCTTTGAACTCGCGTAATTGTTCATCAAGTGATCTATGGTCGGTATTAATTTCTTCATAATAGTCTACAGAACCCTTAAGCCATTCATGTGGAGATCCACCGACAAATGGTGGTGGTTGGCCGTGATCACCGCACATGACGACTTTTGTGTTTTTGTTTAACAACCACTCGAGAAATGTTTGTAATACTCTCAACGATACCGTGCATATTTCATCCCAAATTATGATTTCAGGAATGAATTTATCACCCATTCGATCAGGGGTCCATTCATCGCCTTTCCATCGAAAGAAACTATGATAAGTACAGGCATTTACCCCTCGCTGTATCATCTCTCTGGCGAGTCTGTGAGTCGGTGTTAACACAATCATGTTAGAAACGCTAGCGTTTCCACGACGATATAATTCAATTGCACGAGTTGTCTTTCCTGACCCACCACAACCGTTTAAATAAACTGTCTTGCATCTACATATTGGATCAGATACCGGTGGTGCATTAGAAAATTCTGATTGAATCTCATCACATTTTAAGTACTTTTCATCCATGGTAACATCTGCCGATTCACAATACTCATGTAGCGTCTCCTTTTTAAATCTCCAACATCCCCACGCTTCCTCCTGGGATGTGAATTTAGCTACATCTGATTTGTATTTATTGTGTATATACATCGAATCAGTAGCTACTCTAACCGCGGTATTAGGAAATCTATTTATCATCGAAAATAAATTGATAGAAGCATAAGCTAGCATAGAACTTCTCAAATGTGTGTACTGGGAATTATATCCATCACAGTAGGTAACAACCGTACCCAATTTCTCACCATTGGATAGAAAAGCATCCTTACGGGATACAAGTTTTCCCTGTTTCGTTAAATCCGTTACAAGAAAATCGTATTCAGCGACGTCTATGATCAACCGCGAGGAAAATTTTGTATTGTCGTATCTTCCACCCTGGGTAAATTTACCGATTATTCTTCGTCCAAAATCCTTTGCTTGTTCTTTTTTAATTTCAAATAACTTCTTAGACCAATTCATGATTTGTTCTTCATTGAAATCAGGGAATTGTTTTCGCAATTCGCTAATTATACGATCTAGATCGGGTTGTGGTAGCCAAACTTCTTTCTGAGCTCGATAGCATATAATAGCTTCGGAAACAATCAACGATATCAGCATGCCACAATCAATCATATATCGTAGTAACACTATTAGCATCCAGGCCTTTTCAGATATATGTCTACCAAGCCAAACATAACTACACGGATGTAACCCTGTAGCGAGTTCAAATGATATCACACGAGCGAATCCGGTTAAATCAAAATCAGGTAATGGCCCATTAATCGCAACACGAGTCATTTCATGCGTGGGGTGTCCAAATCGTTTAAAATAGTTACTACATTCTCCATACCCGAGAAAACTTCCAGGATAACATATCAATTGAAATCATACCGTCACGATGGTATTTTGTATTCCACAGTCCTCCATGACCAAATTCGATGAAACTCAATTTAACGTCCTCGAGAAAATCACTTCGTGTTGGACGCCATGAGTTTTTTTCTCTTGCAAAGTGAGCTACCACTGATGGAATAGTAAAACTATCCGTCAATAGTTTTTCATGGGAACTCTCCGGTGAAAAATCATTAGCGATTTTTCTCATTCTGTTATCTAATTCTTCAACGCGATATAATTCACCATTTGGTCTTACAAATTGATCAAATCCTGATTCGGAACCAGCACTACTAAGTAACTACACTGACACAGGATCATCTTTACACAACGCGTGAATAGCATCAAATAATTTCTCTTCATAGAAAACATCCCCGACGAATTCCCCGGAAAATTCCCCGGAAAATTTCCGGGGGATATATCTTACGGTTCTATCTCGTGGAAATATTGTTACTGCAGGTGTCCACGCGTGTTCGTTATGATCAATAATTTGTATTGGAGCCCCTCGCGATTGATATTTCGGTTCGTATAATACTTCTCTGGTTATTGTTGTTACTGATATTGGGAATTTTAATGATGCTTCTAATTTAGCTGTATCAGAAATCTTTGCACCGTGCTGTTTCACTGTCAGTTCCCATTCGGTTATTTTCCTACGTCGCAGATCAGTTAGTTTATTTCCTCGGGATGCATTTGTGAAGTGTTCCATTACCCGTGTTGCTACACAATTGAGCCTTGACGAAGTTAACGGTGAATATTTCATAGGAGCTAGTTGTGCAATATCGGGTTTATCATTTAACGGATATAACCCATAAACAATTGCTGTTACGGGATAAGATCTTTCGTAGTATGGTTTGTCAATTCCAGTTAGAATTCCTGGTTTGGAATCTTTACTTACAATGACAGTTTTTTTATCCTTGAGGATTGGTTCAAATTTATCCCTAATAATCCATTTGCCTTCGACTTCGATAATGAATTTTATTCTGAAAAAATACTTCTGATTGGAATTGCTTTGTTGGGAATTGCTTTGCAATTTACCTTTGGATTTTCCACCTTTGGATTTCCATCTTTGAATTTCCCCTTTGGATTTCCCGCCAAGGTGTGAAATTATCTCAGCTGCTCTTTTATCGTTCATAGAAGCATCGAAGATGGGTACATTGACATCTTCATCAATAATTCGAAATGTCGACCAACAGTATGCTGCACCGTCTCGGTAGAATTCATTAAAACACTCCCTGATTTTACCGAGTATAGTTCTATCACCGATTAGACGTTTTGGTGTATCAGAGACTCTATCGAGATTGAATTTAGTATTTCTCCAAGGCTTAATTTTCGATAATCTTTGGAACTCCTCATCGAGATTGAATTTAGTATTTCTCCAAGGCTTAATTTTGGATAATCTTTGGAATTCTTTCATGGTATAATCAATGAATTTAGTATTTCTCCAAGGCTTAATTTTCGATAATCTGTTGAATTCCTCCATGTTATAATTAAAACAAGTATTTAAATAGAAAAATATAGTATAATGAATCACTGCAAGTGGCTAATGATTGGATCAACAACCCCGTGTAACAAATCATGCAGAAGCGAATTCTGTGATTATCATTTACAAAGCGTTAGGCGAGGAAGTTTTGGCCCTCTCCCATGCCTCCAATGTGGGGTGGGCGTTAGAGGAAAATCGCAGTTGTTTCTTGCTTGTGGGGGTAAACGATACAGGGAACTAAAACGCTACTATGACAAACGAATCATTGACCCTAACGTGCTTGATAAAATCAAGGACAAAATCATCAAAACCCCTCAAGACTACATTGATAGACTTATAATTAAAGCAAATAATAAATTAGACAAGTAGTATTATTATACAAATGAGCCAAGATTTCAGACCTCATCCAGTGCTCGTTAATTACGAAGCCTCCAGTGATGGTGTTGTCAGGCACCGCAGACTAAAAAACCCGGTTGGATAACTAAATAATATGGGGTATTTGTTGTTTAGTGCTAGAAATAAAACATATCTCTGTCACAGAATTATTTTTGAATGTCATAACGGATTAATTGAAGACGGATTTGTGATTGATCACATAAATGGCGTGAAGACTGATAATTATCTTGAGAATCTTCAAGCCGTCTCACAAAGTCTGAATGCAAAATTAGGTGGAACTGGCAAATATGCAAAACGTCCTAGGGGAGTTAAATCGTTTGATTTAGAAACCAGCGAGGAGAGAATCTTTCATTCGATAAACGAAGCCAGTAGATACTTTGACATTTGCATGCCTTCAATTCGATTTGTTGCACAAAATGTAATTAAAACTGCTCTGTCTAAAAAAAAGGGTCATAAAATAAAATTCGTATACACCTAAAACTATTTAAGGGAGATAAATCCTTTATGGATAAATCCACTGCAATTCACACTCTACCTACTAAGTTCCCTTGTATTATGACGTCAAAGGAATTTGTCGCCTGCTATATTACCTGTACTTGACTAGGCGCGCCCACGTGACTGTAATGGAGATATAATGCATGAGTTTTCGATAGAGAATAAAACTTTTTATTGTCGCTTGTGGGCTAAAACTGCATTATTTAAATAGTTGTATTTTTATTTATCTACATATCTCATGTGTGGGGGTGGGTGGACTAGCAGTAAAGCAGACAGCTAACTCGTTCTTTTCAGTACAAAAATTCTTTATAATCTAACGCATTACCTATGTTCGCTCAGCCGGAACGCGAGTGTTTCCTATTCATTGAAGTAGGTGGGCGTGGTTAAAATTCCTTGTATATAACAGCTCTTTGAATGTATTTTATCTAGAGAATTATAACAGAGTATAAAAACGCTGTTTTATTAAACAACTGTATTATTTTGTTTAAAATATTTCTCATTGTTGCAGCATAAAATTGTCTATTTTAAAAATCTCTTATTGTTAAGTATATCAGAAGATATATATATTAAAAAATCTCTATTCTGTATGACTATTCCGTGGTGTAATGGTATCGTGTTTGTATTGTAAACATAGATCTATCAACTACGTGTTCGGTCCCCATAGCAGATACATTATTTGATGGCGAAACGGAAGATGTTTTTTCTATTAATTGGGGGGAGAGAGGGCGGTCCCCCTCAGCCAACATGGCAACCCATGCTATCGCATTCTCGGTAGCGTGGGTTGGTGTTTTTTCTAACTCATGCAACCATGAATTCGATTTCATGGGTTGCCATCTTGGTTTGGTTTACCACGCCCACATCATTACCATCATCGTTCCATTGAATTATAATCCATCCTTAATTAAGTTAATTAAGTACATGTTATGCCTAAAATTTGCCACAACACTCGAGTGGAAATATATATGGCTTTGTGCCGTCCATGTTGTGACGTTACCCCAAGCATATCTTCTGGGCGGTCTAAGATGGCGTTTGCCACCTTAGGCCTCCCTTCCGGAGATGTATGTTTCGGGTCCCCTTGGGCTTACTTGGATGCGAAGGCAACCAAGGAGTTCCAAAGATGTGTTGTCGTTTTAGTGTTATTTTTTTTTTTTTTTAATAATTAGAGATACAGTATACTATATTTATATAAAAATATAAATAATGGATATCGAAGATGTAAATGCTATAATTGCCGAAATCTCAAAGTTAAAAAATAACGGTATAGTATTATCTGAAGGTCTCGACGTTGACAAGATTACCTCGGAATATGAAGACATAGAGTATCAGTCTAGTAAGGGTCGTTATGTTTTACCCAAGATGTACAGGCTCGTGAAAGGAATTCAAAAATCCATCAATGCTTGTTTGTACGGAAACGACATTAATTTATTTATAACGCTATTTAACACCGTTGAAGCAATACGTCAAAAGCTCGGCCAAGAGTATCAAAAACGAGCTGAAATTAGTTCTAAAGTTCGTGATCTTAGAAAAATGTTAAACGAGGAAAATCCAGTATCTTAACCACGTGGGTGTTACTAAAAAAAAAATAATAGGCTTTCGTAAATAATTAAAATAATTTATTTATTTTTTTTAGCGTTTTTTGTAACACTTGTTACACAAGTTACATAGGATTTTCTCCTGAAAGGATACTCATCAGTCTGGACTTGCTCATGCAGTTATGTGCATAATGGATGATCTGGTTGTAGTAGCAAGTAATCACCGCGACGCCTCCATTTTCACGTAGTTGTTCTTGTTGCCGCGTCGTTAACACAAATCGTTCATCGCCATTCTCAGATATTACAATTCTGAAATCCCCAGCGATGTTATTTCTGAAACACTCGTGGATAGCGTCGTACAGTTTAACCCTGTCGAAGATGAATACGTTAGCTTGATGGTACATTATTTAATAACTAAGTTATTTAATAACTAAGCTTTTAATTATGATAGTTTTACATTTGAAAATTTAGTTCACAAACAATATATGGTTGGTGAATCGCTTACAACTAAATTAGCCCGAGAGCGGCTAGCAGCAATTAAAAAGTTTATACCGGTTCGAGACAGACTTCGCGAGAAACTTCAACAACGACAACAAGCGCAGACTGACTTTTCTGTGTCAAGTGAACAACTGTTTACTCCGATAACAAGTGCGACCAAAGATGTGAAAACAGCAACTGAACGAGCAATATACGGAGATATTCCTAAGGAAGGCAAGCGACGAGAAGTGCCTGTTCTTGGTGTGCTTGAAAAGATAGCAGCAGAGACCGGACAAACACGCGCAGGGATACAACAGTTATCCAGTGATATAAAAACTCAACGCGAAATTGAAGAACGCGAAGGTGCAGCTGCAGGAAGAGACTATTCACCTGAAAGTATATTTACAGTCGCAGCATTAAATGAAATTGAAAAACTCAGTACGGATTACGAATTAGCTGATTTTGCTAGAAACAATTTTCCAAAGGGTATAAGAGAGAATTTTTTAAAGGACGAGTTTAAAAGTTTTATAAAAAGCAAAGACACTTGGGCATCAAAAATATATTTAGCGAAACACGGCGGGGATAAAATCTCAGCGTTGCAGCACCCTGGTTATAATAACTTTCTAGCTGTGGTTAAAGGCGGTCTACAACCACCACCTTATATGGAGGATCCAATCCCGGAACAAATAGACATAAAAGCAGAAGCCGGTTCTAAGAAAACAAGCGGAAAAGGATATTCGATTAAAAATCCAAAGGATGTCTTTGACTCTACCGTGACATGCCCTGGTAACATTCTCAGTGATATATCACGGTTAGAGGTTCTCATCGGAGGGAAACGAGCCGGAAATAACTCACCGGAAGTAATTAATGAAGCAGCTGATATCTGTAGACGATTATTTGCTGGCGGTATCATGGACATTAATGTATATCGAGAACTTATTGCTGAATTAGTTGAAAATCACAACGATGACAACGTCATTGATGACAACGTCATTGATGATGAAAATCTTATGGATGTAAGCGATTGATCATTAATTGAAAAACTACTAGTTTTATAACAAGATGATTATCCACTACAACCATGATAAACCAGTAAGCGTCTACGTGGTGAACTCACGATTGCCTGTTTATAGAGCATATTACGGAGATGGTTTCGGCAATACCATTGCGGGGTTATTTACAAGAATGGCTCCCAAGGTAGCGCCGTTAGCTAAACAATTATCAATGAAAGCCATTGATGCTATCCGTGATAAGGGAATCAATTTCGTTGGAAATCTTGCCGGAAAGGCATTTTCTGCCGCGAAAGATAAAATAGCATCATTGGTGCGAAAGAAACCAGGAATGACTTCGTCAGTGGTGAAACCACCAGTGCTGCCATCAACTACAGTGATGCCTGCAAAAATCAGCAAAGTAATAAATAACGCAGTGGAAAAAAAACTAGCGCAATTGACTTCGTCACAATTGACAGCTTCACCGGTAACAGATAGCGCTATCATGAACACGATAGCAGGAAGTGGTTTGAAACAAAAAAGAAATTCGAAGAATTTTCAACGACGATGATTATAAAGAATTAAAACGCTAGCGTTAAACTCTTCGAGTTTCACAATTGAAAACGCTAGTAATGTTATAAACGTTTAAACGAACAGCTGATCCCGCGTTAGATATGGAAGCAAAGATGCGCAAAGATGATTCCGTCCGCGATTATCAATACTATTCCTATCATGCAATACAACCCGACCTACGATCGCGAATTGAACTTCAAGTTCAAGATACCAGTAAATACTTTTTACCATGTGAAGCATTTATTGAAGTAGAAGGAAAACTTGTAACAAATGTTGCAGCTGATACCCCATATGCAAATGATTCAAATATCCGAGTTGGCTTCTTCAACAATGGTATAATGGCGTTATTTGAAAGTGCAAGATATCTCATTGATGGAAAAGAAATTGAATCAATAGACCGCGAGGTTGATGTTGCAACAACAATAATCAGACTAGCAAGATACTCCGATGATTATACAAGATCGGCTGGTCCATCTATGATGTTTGCAAAAGATACCTCTGATAACGCTGACCACCTTCAATACATTAAAGTGTTAACACCGCAAGACACTTCAGTTGATAATCAACGAGAAGCAACTAATCCAGAACGTCGAGCTAGACCCGGAGCTGCGTTTGATATTCTTGGAGGCGTTAATGGTAATTTCAATTTAGGATTTGCAACACGAAAATTAGCATTCGAAGGACAAGAGAAAAAGTTTTCATGTGCGATTCCACTCCATCACATATTTGGATTCTGCAGAAATGTCAGAAAAGTCATCTATGGAGCCAAACACACAATCGCATTAGTGCGAAAAGGCAATGACAATGATGCAATTTGGCGTACTGGTGCCGATGAAGGTAAAGTTGTTTTGAGTAAAATAGTATTATGGATGCCAGTAATGACTCCATCAATTATCACGGAAGAGCGGCTACTTTCATTTATGGAAACCGGTGGTAAATCATTGCTAAGTTGGCTAACAACAACGACTGATGCTAAAGAGGATAATGTTAATGGTACATTTACATAGCACCTGGTATCAAAACAAGGCGTTTCAGCTCCACGTCATATATTTATAGCGCTGCAGAATCGGAATCGATTAGGTTCCCAAGAACGCAGTCATATGATATTTGATCGGTTAGGGGTAAGTGAGGTTTCACTGAGAATAAACGGACAACAAGAACCATCTGAGGATATACAGCTTAATTACGGAAACAACCAAATAGCACGTGTGTATCATCGGATGCTGTCATATATGGGTCGTGATCAAAATGTTGATACTGGTTTGCAAATATCGCAGCTCGATTTTAAGAACTTGTATCCAATTTATTACTTTTCACTGGAACATCTTGATTTAACAAGGCAATCCGTTGTTGATATACATTTTAGGGCTCGTATAGATCATGGTGGTGTTGATTATAGAGCGGTTGCTGTTATTCTCAGCGACAAATCAATGTTGTTAGAAGGGGCTGGCGGACGAATGAGACTCGTTGATGCACCAGTGGAAAATCTGTAAATGTAAAATCCATAGGATTTTCCCAATTAGATCAATTGAAAGCATAAATGTGTTTTACAATAAAATGCCATATAGTGTTGTTAGTGTCAAGCTGACTGATGGTCAGGTCAAGAAATTAAAATCAAAATCCGCTAAAGAATGTGGAACAACAATAACGTTAAAACCAGCGTAGATGTCCGGAGGTACACGTAAAATATCATTAACGGATCGTCAAATAAAACATTTCAATGATGCAATGAAAAATAAGCGAGGAGTTCAAATAGAATTTTCGAAAGCTGCAGTCGCGAACATGATAAAATCAGGTGGTATATTTCCATTGTTAGCCGCAATACCAGCATTGATTGCAGCGGCTGCCCCAGCGTTGGCGAAGGCGGCAGCGTTGGGAGCCGTTGGGACCGCAGCAGGGATGGCGTTGAAAAAGGCAACTGGGAAAGGATATAAAAAAAGGGGAAAGGGGTTGTACCTACCAGGAACCCCGTATTCATGGTACAGCGGCAAATCCGTGAACGGATCGGGTCTAAGAAAAATACCAGGAACGGTTTATTAGTTGAAAAATCTTCGATTTACAAATCTTCGATTTCCGAATCTATGGTTCCTATGTCCAATTTTGATTTAATTGTTGCTGCTAAAAAACTAGCGATAAAAAACTTCAGAGGGGTTTTTATGAGAGATCAATTACCGAGAAAACCAAATAACGTTGAAACCGGTATCATCAATCTTGATAACAGCAGCGGATCGGGAACTCACTGGGTTGCATACGCGATTGATCCACGTGGGATTGTCTATTTCGATTCATATGGGTTAGCTCCGCCAAGCGAGTTTATGCGGTATATAAATTCCTCGATGAAACTCAAAGGGTTTCCGATTTTTTATTCCACGCTGCCAACACAACAATTAAATGATCCACCGATATGCGGCCGTGAAGTATTAAATGTCCTCGCGGAGATTTCATTAAAATCCTTTGGATCTCCGTGGAAACCACCTCATATTATTGTAAACGAATACACGAGTGGGAAATTACAAGGATCAATAAATTGAAAACACAAGTTACGCTAACAATAATGATTGATATTTGGGGACAATCTCTGTCAATGTTGGAACCCACCGAGGAAACATCTGCGGGTTCTATCGAGGATGTAAAAAAAATAATAGAAGATGAAATCGCTGAGACGTTAAATTTAACAAGTGTTGACCCGAACGAAATAGTTGTATTTCAAGATCGCCAAGGTAAATTGAAAAGCAGTAATATATCCGTGAATGATATTTTGATACGGCATCGCGCTGCCGCTGAAAACTCTATTGCACTGTATTCCAACGATGGACAACTTAAACCAGGCACACTTGTGTCTACGATCACCGACAAGATTGCTACCAACGAACGTGAGCTGAATGATCTTATACGAGGTTATAATAGTTTTCGCAAAAATGTCGTACATAAATTCTTTGGAACCCCGCTTGTGGTTGGCATGACTCTCGCTGAAATCAGTGAGTTTATCGGCAAGCACACTCACAATGCCTACATCGCTAATAGTTTCTTTGGTGTCCCGGCTACATCTACGATGACTCTCAAAGATATTAATATGTTTATGGCGAGACAAACAAAACTTAATACCATCGTGGATAAATTTTTAGGGAGAACACTTGTGTCTGAAACCACAACGTTGACAGGCCCGACCCTCGCTGAAATTAAAAGCGCTATTGACGAACAAAAGCTCACAAATGAAATGGTTAATAAGTTCTTTGAGGGTTCTAAAAGTTACAATATCACGACGACATATTCTCAACTCGACAAGAATTATAGTACCGAAAAAGGTTTTGGATTCGGCCTAATTTTGGTTTCATTTTTTAAACGCCGCGATGGAACGATAATGAAAGATACCGAAATCAAAAAAACCTATCTCGACGTTTACGACGATATTCTTAAACTAAAAGAAAAATCTGAAAGGGTAAAGCATGGGACCTTTGATTGGATAAAAGACTCTAATGCTAAATTGAAAGTCAATATCGGGGAGTGGCCCCATGGTATCTACAGGATGACGTTAATCTCTAACAAGCAATTTGATATCATCGTGAAAGGTAAAACCTACTTTGGTGGCACCGCGACAGTAATTATCGCGGGGGGAGAAGAAGAATTTGAGATTGTCGCGGTTGATAACACCGTTAGAAAAAATATAGCCTGGTGTTTAGAATTCGTAGGTGAAGTAAACTACCCCCTGATCTACTCCCCGGAAGATGGTAATTAATTGAAAACACTAGTGTTTTTAAAATAACAATGATTTCATCAACGCAATGTCGCTATGATCAGGTCAGAGAATTTCAAACTAGACTCAAAACCCTCGCCGAGGAGTATCAAATAAAAATAAAAAAATACCGACGAAGAATCACCGCAATTGATATTACTATGTACTCGGTGTCAAGCGTTCTCGCTGGCGCCGGAATAATACTTGCATCGGTTACAATGATTGCCCCGGTCGTAGTTCCAATTTGCATTTCTGCGGTGGCTACAATCGGGGGTATATCAACCAGGATAGCAAAAAAGATATCATCATGCAGCCAGAGTAAACTGCAGAATTACTTACTTCAATTTCATATTGCATCAACCGCATATTCGCAGTTATCCCTGATGATATCGTCGTCACTCGATAATACAATCATATCAGATAGTGAATTCTCAGCGATGGTCAGTATTTTTGATTCCGCGATATCGAAATTAGAGAGACAACATGAATATAAAAACAATGACAACACCGACGGAATCAGAAAACACGAACCCAAAAAACAAAATGATCTCAATAATATCAACATTACCAGATTGTGAGTTCTCAGTGATGGTCAGTATTTATGATTCCTCGATACCAAAATTAGAAATAAATCATGAGTATAATAACAATGACAACACCGCAGGAATTACTTAAACGAATAGTGGAGAACACGAACCCAGTACAAACAAGCATGATATCAATAACATCAACGAATCCAGAATTCAGTGTGAATTTCCCCTCTCCGGTCCCAGTGAAGGAGATAGCGCTAGCAAAACTACGAGTGTATCACAGTTGGCCTAATATCAGATCGGTTGCATTTAGTGGTCAGCAACCCAATAACGCACTGGTGTTCTCGTATAAGAATAAACCCGATTGTACTCCAGAGTGGGAAACTGTTTCGTTACCAACTGGGTCGTACCAAATTAAGCAAATCAATGCTGAAATTCAGCGTAGAATAAAATCAATCACTGGAAAAGAATCAAAAATAGCTATTAATCTTCATCAACCGACGCTCTCGTCGTCGATCGAAATAAGCACAGAGGGATACATTGTAGATATATATAACAGCTCGTTAAGAACAGTGTTAGGATGGCCTGAAAAACCACCGGAAAAATCCGCCACCGACTTAACCACGGACATACAATCATATCATGAAATCAATCCCAGTTATCGAGATAATTTATCTCATATAAGAAAAGGAAGAATCGCCGATAGATTTATATTTACCAACAAAGACACATTGCAATGGGATTTTATCATTAAAAGAACAACCGACTCATCTGTTACTATTTCATTTACGCTAACTGACGTCCGTGGTTATTTTAATGAGATTAAACAATTATATGACACACAACTAGAACAACTACGGAAAACAAAATCGCAAAAACACGTTGAAATAATAAATCAACTTATATCTGACATGAAATATATCTATGAACTAATTATTCAAACAATAATTAATGACAACAGCGACAATAAACAACGATTCCTAACCGATTACAATATCACAGAGGACAATCTGCGTAATTTCAAGTTTCCCAAATACAACGCTGATGAACTAGCAAGAATTGTTAAAACCGATATCAAGGCGCTACAAAAATCAGATTCAGCTGTCCTCTTCAGGTATAATAATGATCCAGATGGTGGCGGTAGGCATATTGCCCCTCATAATGTGAATATTTCAACGGTGATTGCGCTCAATTTAGTATGTGATGCAATTGAAGGAAGCTATCAAATTAATCTAGAGCAATCAAATCAAGCTCAGCAGGGATATATTCTTTATTCGTTTGCACCAACAGCTCCTCCAGGATTCCTAATTATTGAAAACCCAATTAATCCTGTATACATGCGATGCCATAATAATTCGTTAACGAGAATTAATTTCAAACTCACCGACCAGTGAAATAATCTGATTGATTTACAAGAAGAGGTGTTAGCGATTAGTTTGTTTGTGAAATCCTAAATTGCATTGCAATTTCAAAGGATTTTCGTCCTAAAGACTCGATCAAATATTCGGTTGAAATCATTTATTATTTTTGTTAACCAGAACTGAAAGTTCGAGCAGCAGAGAGGGTGGATGACCACATCGTTGCGACCAAAATTGATTAAAAAATCGTAAAGTCTCCGTTTGCTAAATGGAGACTTATTTTTTTTGGTTAAAATAAGGTTTCGTAGGAAGCATTATTTTTGCTTGAAAACGTGGTCTGTTCACCCTCTCTGCTGCTGATGTTAACCTCATTTTCTGACCTTGCTTCAAAGTGTAAACAAGCTTCTAAAATGAATGATTGGTTGATTTTACGGACATTAGATCTATATTTTAAAAATATTTGTTAATTCCAAGGACATCTTTCTAAATAATGCTGGTTACTTGATTTCTTGAACGTGAGATTGTTCTGAGAGATTCTGGAAGGTCGTGACCCCTTTCCTGTTTACGTAAAAACAGGTATTTAAATTATTGTTTGGGAGAGAACAGTTCAGTAGTTAGTCTGGGCTTTGTAATACAAAGATGTGTTTCATTTTTTAGTGTAAATCCTTTCAATTTGTTTGGGGTAAAGAGGAAATTTATTGTGTTATTTATCTAGAAATTACTTTTGCTCATTTGGATTTTGATAAAATTAAAACTGACTTCATCACGTGACATCCCCAAGGAATAATGATAATGTCATAACCAGTGTGCTGTCGTGTACTCATGATACTGAGGGACAGGTCAGAGCTTTCTAAATATGAAAAGCAATGATATGATGTGTCTGAATTTAAGTCGGAATAATAAATCATAAAGCGTTATAAAAAGAGCAAGATGGGGGATGGAGATTGTTATAAATGGTGTGCATGTATGTGGTTTGGACTTTTAATGTAACTTTGACCATTTGTCCGCTATATTGCTTTGCTGTCAGTGGTGTGACAGGATTATGTGATGTATAGCATTGTGGCATTATGCCTCCGCAGACATTTAACATTATGTCCCACCCAGTCACATTATTCTGACACCAGGCCGACCAATCCTAACACTAACCTTTTAATACTGACCTCCAGTCGAGGCATTTGCTAGTTCTATGTTTTGTATGTCTTGACCGGGTCTTGAACCTGTGACCTGCCGCAACCGAGGCTTTTCCTCTAATCACTTGACTATTGATAAATGGCAAAACATATTTAAATGCAGAACATGAACTCTGGCACTTGAAATAAATGTATATTAATGATAAATTATTGTGACCTGTTAGGATTTTGTTATTCAAAGCACCTGCTCTATCTTCATGTATTTCTTCATTTTTTCGTTCTTATTGTTATTGCATATTATTGTTCATTATTCATTCATTTGTTTATCTGTGCTACATTTGAAAACCAGGTTATATAACTCTTCACTATTTGTTCTACTGAAAAATACATGAGCATATAAAACAATTAATATCATGGCTATTTTGATATTTGACTGCTAAGAAAAACATAAGGGAGGCGAAGCTCGTTTAAAAATTCCAAGTTTGTTCAGTACGAAGTTAAACCTTTTCTTAGAGGCAATAATGTAGAGAAAATACTGAATAAAGAAATTTCGGTATAGGATGGCTGCAAAATATTTTTAACCAATCGATATATCTACCTAATATACCTCGTGTTATAATATACTTATAATTACTTACCACCCAGTGTTTTATGCAGATTCAAATTCCAATAACAGAATTTAAAACAAGTTAATATTTTAATAGATGAGTTGTGATCTCTAAAGTTTATTATACAATACTCTAGTCATAATTTAGGCTAACACATTTCTGATATTTGGAAGAACACTTCCTTGTGTTGGGCAGGTGTAATATTCTAAATTACTTCATCCAACTGAACCCGTGTTTATATATGACTAGGAAGAAAGAATACATGAGTGGCTATGCGACCAAAGGCAGAACCAAAATCAGAACCTGTGTTTTGATATGACTAGGAGGAAAAAATACATGAGAGGCGATGCCACCAAAGGCTAAACTCGATATGGTGATTTGTAATAAACCTGAACCTAAGGCTTATAAAAACATAATTATTCTATAGGATCCTCTTTGAAGCAATATATTTGTAATTTAGGCTAATTTGTCACTTTTAATTACATACATATGAGCTATTCTGGACTTTTAGGAACAAATTGAAGCTTGGATTAAGAAATCTGAGGATACCAAATACCTGAGTTTGACAACTACCCCCAAATCAGCCCAACTTGTATTATACAATCAATAAGTCTTCGCTAGTCTATTGTTTAACATCTGGTTCAAACCAGCAATATCTGGGAGGTTTAAATTTTACCTTTATGTTGTCAGCAAAGCTTTTTACCACTGGGAGATAAAGTACTTCAACATTTTCTGATAACAAAAGGCACCAGAAGGTTTCGCACTTCCAAATACAGAAGCGAAATATATATGTAACAGTTTTAAAGTATAATTGTCTCTTGTTCACCTGTATCAGTTTACAGCAAATGTCATGATGACCTACCCTATTTTGAACCTCACACATGTTTTATATTTATTCTATTCAGAGATCACCACTTAATGACTGGGAAATATTGAGCTACAGGACAATGTATGTTGTACACAGTTTATTTCAGATATATTCCTTGTTCTCTCTAGACTGGGTGTCATAGGGCATCTTTAAATGCAACACACTTGCTAAAATTGTTTGGGGAAGTTTGGTTTGGAAAACAAATGATTAAACGTAAGAAAGATGGAAACATCCGAGGTGTATCATAAAAGGATAGGACGGAAGAAAAATTACACAAGTGATACAAGTCCAAACTTGATTTGGTGATTTACCCTAAATCTTCGGCTTTATCGAAACTTAATTATTATATGATATCATTTTGGAAGCAATAATGTTTTAACATAAACCCATATAGCACTATTCCATATATAAATAATGGCTACGTTGCTATTGAAGAATAATGTGAACTATAGAATTAGGAAATATGAAAATGAGAAATGCATTATTCTAACCAGTACCACACAAGCTACTAAGTCAACAAGTTTGAGTTGGTCAAAGCTTTCACTATCAGGGTTTCGAGAAGGAACAACTGGGTCAGTAATCGGAACATGTTCATTCTTGATGAGTACTTGCCCCTTTTATGTAACCCTTATGATATTAACAAATTGTTATCACTGGGGAAGAGAGTGCTCATGTTGGTTCACCGAATAAACTCATGAGTTATGAAAACCACGAGACAGAGAGTATAAGATGCATATACTTTACAATTGCTTTATCGAATAACCGCTCAATCTACTCAATTAAATTAGACGTTCTTTAGAAAACCTAAAATAAACGGAGAGACTACCTGCATTGCAACACCTCTGATTGGATTTAATACGAACCAGTAGTATTCAAATGTCATCAATATTTTGAAATTCAGCTTAATACTGAAACATATTTATGCAACAAATATAACACACGTCATGCAAATAAAATTATGTCTTGATTTACATTAATATTCAAACACACCTACAATATAAAAAAATATCCTAACTTAGAACTGACAGAATGATTTACAATTGATTTACAATGCCCAGTTGGACTCGGGCACCAACTATTTGCCCTATATAGTAGGTAAATTAGCTTCTCAGTTGTAAACTTTTCCATTCTTTCAAATCCTAATAAATCATATGTTCATGTTAAGTTCTTGTCACAGATTAACAGACAAGTGTGGAGAGATTTAACTGAAAGTAAAACAATATGGGCTACATCTTACTTTGGAGCGTTCTTCAATTCCAAATTACGACACACACTGGCCAAAATACTGTCATTCAAGCAAACCGTAGTGTTTATGCTATAAAGAACAACGATATGTTTTTATACGAATACTAAAAATAACTCAATTGAAGCGAAGGATTATCACCAATAAACATTAGGCCATCTTGTTAATAGCCAATATTAATCCAACCCTTATATTAGCATGTCACACATATTGTAACGTTACTCATGAAAACGCTTTCATTTTTATGGTAAACAAGGATCGCAACAGTAAGAAAGTGTAATGACAGCAAGAAGTGTAACAACTGTATGATAGTGCGACAAATGTAATTAAGTGTGACAATTGTAATTAAGTGTGAAAACTGTAAGAAAGTTACAACTTTATAAAAAGTGTGACAACTGTAAGAAAGTGTGTCAACCATAAGAAAGCGTGACAACTGTAAAAAAGTGTGACCACTGTAAGAAAGTGTGACCTGTAAAAATGTGTGACCACTGTAAGAAAGTGCGACTACTTTAATAAAGTGTGACCACTGTAAGAAACTTTGAAAACTATAAAAAGTGTGACAAATGTAATTAAGTGTGATGACTGTAAGAAAGTTACAACTGTGAAAGATGCATAATTGGTGAACAAAACGTTTGCTGGAACATCATATTTGAAATAATAAAGCTTAATACGTAAAAAAATAGAAGGTCAATAATGCCAAACCGAAGCCTCTAACTGACCGAGAGTTTCTCTAATTGGGTTAGATCATTTGTATTACTTTATCTTTTGTCGTAAGTGTTTCTGAAATTTGTATTGTGTTTACGCACTCAGATGTTTGATTCAGGTCACACCTTTTATGATCCTCTTTCCGTTTGAGTAATTAAATCATTATTATATCAGATTAGCTGTTGTTTCTTAAGCAAAGATTGTATCAATACCCACACGATATCGCGACCAAGGATCGTGTAAATTTATCATTATAAATCCCTGTGGGGTGGCTTGCGCACGTGAAAAGAAGTTTTTCAGTTTGATTATATCCATATTCCCTGAATACCAAAAGCATCCACCCCACACAGTAGATTAGCAACAAAAATAACAAAAATAAAAAGCGCGCACTTACTGGCAAGTGTGTAAAATTTGGTACAAAAATATAAAATTACTGGAGGTGGTTTTATCACTGCATCACGAACATTTCTAGGAACTCCATGGGCCCAGGAGAAAAAACAGTTCAAAGGGCAACCCACCTCGACTTAAAAGGTCCCATTAGCTAAACTAAGGTCTCTTACATAAACAGAAAATTACGCCAATAACGTCAAACGATGTCTCTACCTCGCCGAGAATCTCCAGTATGGGTTAGTTAATTGTGTTACTGTTTTCTGTCGTCGTTATTATGCGCGCTAGTTTACCCGACATGACACTTATTCGTGGCCACGCCCTGACTGCTGCTATTAATTAGATCGGTCTCTCAACCAGATATTTTATCAAGACCTAAACGATATCTTCATTAAAGATCATGTAAATTTATCGTTATAAATCCGTGTGCGGTAGCTTGTGCGCGTGAGAAAAGGTTTATAACCTTAATTATATCAATATCACCGGTACACCAAGTCTGATGAACATTTCGTAGAGTATGTGAATCAACTCCATTAAACACAGAAAAAATGTTAGAGTTGTCTCTAATCACTTTTTGTTTAGATAAACAGTCTTACGTATGGATATTGGATCATAAACATTTGGCGCTTATGATAATTCTAATATCTGATTATTTTTTCATAAATCTCATTAATTTAAACATCACACATGAGATGCACAATTGTCTGGAAACTCCCTCTTGGCGTCAAGAATACGTGCGATCAAAATATTTGCCGGATCAAACAGATCTCGCTTCGATAAGTCAGGTGTTATTCTGTCATGGTCAAATCTGGATTCATGAGATTAAATCTTCAAGGTTTGATTATAGATAATCTCTCAAACTCTTCCATCCTAAAATTCTGACAAATATATATTTTAACTAAAGTTATATATATATATATATATATATATATATATATATATATATATATATATATATATATATATATATATATATATATATATATTGTTAAGTGCTTAGGCTCGAATAAACAGTAACATCAAAGACTGAAAATAACAAGCTGTTAAAAACATAATAAACAATTTATTGAGCACAAATATTTTCCAGAAATTTAAAATAAACTTACGGTTTTAAGAATCAATTCCAAAATTATTTCAAAAATAATTCAAAATATTAACCACTAGATAAATTGCAAAATCCTGGTAATAAAATGTCCAAATAATTCCAAGTTCGAATCCCAGCGAAGTATCCAAGATGGAAGACGATGTCACTTGATGAAGTCAGTTCTTGGTAATACAATTCAATGAGCACTATTCTTATCCAGATAAATAACAAAATAATTCCTCTTGATCGAAACGGAATGGCATAATTTCCAGTACAAGGTACTTTAAAATAAATCAAAACTACACACAACTGAGTAATGTAACAGCCTAACTTCTACTCTATAGATCGCTCTCAAAACATAAATTATATATCTGTTTTTAGGTAAACAAGAAAGGGGTCACGTGATGTCCTAGAATCCTTTAGAATAAATTTAAGTTCAAAAACTCACGTACCCACCATATGACCCAACTAAAAATAGAAAGATGTTTATACTAAACTCCAAAATGTCCTTGAAACAAATCGATCATTTTAAAAGCTTGTTTACAACTCTGAAGCCAGGTCAGAAATGAGGTCAACACCTGGTGTTTATTCTGTAAAG
This sequence comes from Unio delphinus, assembly GCA_029339505.1. Classification (NCBI taxonomy): domain Eukaryota; kingdom Metazoa; phylum Mollusca; class Bivalvia; order Unionida; family Unionidae; genus Unio; species Unio delphinus. The sequence goes on along the minus strand of JAQISU010000044.1, from coordinate 6,801,050 downwards.
TACAGGTCACCCCCACCCCCAATGAACGAATCTTAAACTTAAAATGCTAAATTTGAATGTAACAAACATACAAATTTAAAAATAAATATAAATGACTTATATCAAATATACTTAACACCTTCCCCCATAAAATAGAAAGAAAGGTTTATATGATAAAACTTTCTTTTTACCACAAACCAATTTACCCCTGAGGTTTAAAGAACTAGCATAAATTATACAGTGTATATGATATAAGATATTGTTATACACAGGAAAGAGTGTCTGCTATTATATTATCATTTCCTTTTGATGTGCCGGATGTCAAGATTATATTCCTGCATTAACAAACTCCACCTTAGTAATCTTTGATTTTTATTTTTCATCTTGCCGATGAAAGTAAGAGGGTTGTGGTCACTAAAAACTATAATCGAAGAAGGAGCTGAACTAAGATAAACTTCAAAATGTTGTAAAGCCAAAATCAATGCCATACATTCCTTCTCGATAATTGAATAATTTCTCTGGTGCTTATTTAATTTCTTTGTAAAATAGCACACTGGATGTTCAATACTATTTTTGTCTTCTTGAATCAAAACTGCTCCATCACCATCATCACTTGCATCAACAGATAATTTGAAAGACTGACTGAAATTTGGAGCTGCAAGAACTGGTGCTGTTTCAAGTATGGCTATTAAGTGTCAAAAGCCTTCTGACAATTTTCAGTCCAAAAGAACTTGTTCTTCTTCTTTAATAAATTTGTCCGGGGTTCTGCAATTATAGAAAAATTGGAACAATACTTCCTATAGTATCCGGCCATACCTAAAAACAGCATTAGTTGCTTTCTATTTTCAGGCACAGGGAATTTAGAAATAGCCTCAACCTTAGCATATATTGGTTTAACTTGTCCATGTCCCACCATATGTCCTAAGAAAGTCACACGAGCACGACAGAACTCACTTTTAGATAAATTAACTGTCAAACATGCATCAGTGAGTCTGTAAAAGAATTTTCGAATTGTTGCTCTAGACGTTCTATCCAGGCGTCGTTGTAGATAATGACGTCATATATATAGGCATCACAATTTTCTAGACCAGAGGTGATCATCTTCATGAGACGTTGAAATGTACTTGGTGACCCTTTCGTCCCGAATGGAATTACTTTATATTGGTAAAGTCCATCTGGAGGAACAAATGCCAAGATATGCTTTATTTCCGTTAGTGGAATCTGTCAACACCCTTTCAGAAGGTCGAATTTGGTGACATACTTGGCATTCCCGATTTTATTTGTTTTGTTTTTATGGTTTAACGCCATTTTTCAGCACAATATAGGCTATATATTTTGGCCGGTATTAATGGTGGAGGAAGAAACCGGACAAATCCCAGAAAGAACCACCGACCCACGAGAAGCTACTGGCAAGCTTTCTCACATAACTACATTTGCCGAACCTTAGACTCGAACACACGCAGACAGAGGTGAGATGGCAGTGGTCCGTAACGGACAGCGCTTTAGACCACTCGGCCACTCGGGGCCCCTTCCCGATTTTATCAATACATACATCAATTCTTGGCAATGGGAATGAATCTTGTTACTTATATTTGATTTAAATCATTTAATTTATGTTTGTCAGATTAAAATTTGATATTTAGGGTGATGTTATCTATTTACAGCTTTCTTTTCTGATTATGCCAAGACATTACTATTTGACAAGTCCATGCTTTTTGCATGTGGTCCATTGTTTCCTATAAAATTAAGTGGGTTCAAAGCCATGACATGACACATATATATATCCGACATTCCAACAACTTAGTTAACTGATACTCGCTAAAACGCTAAGGTAAAGAAGATTTCTCGCTGTCTGTATTGTGTATCTGGACGTTATATATATATATATATATATATATATATATATATATATATATATATATATATATATATATATATATATATATATTAACAATATACAAATTTGTGTACAACATGAAAAAAATAAACCATAGCAGTTGCATATAACCTTTTTTAACGGTTATATGAAGAAGAATAAAACTGACCAAACTTTGTATTTAATATGTTTATTTCAAATAATGTAAATGATACAAAAAATGAATATATTACAGATCTATATGGTAGTTTTTTAAATTATAACATTGGATTTGGAATATTTAAATTGAGTTGCAATTGCAAGTATGAATGTCAAGTACTTTAAAATATGTGTTTTACTTCATATTGATATAAATCATCATTGTAACTTGAACTTTCAGAAATGTTTTCTTTATCACATTTACTAAATGAAAGAATAACTCAATTTTCCTAAACCTTTAATATGTTACCTATCTTACCCTCATTTTCGACGTCGTCGTGGTTTAGCAAATAACTTTAAGAACAAAAACACATTTGAAATTGAGACCTGCCGGATCTAAAATCCATTAACTGTTAACGTCTGCTGTTTTCAATGGACCCATTTTGAATCAGATTTCCTAATATATTATTCGATTTACTTTAGTCGTGTTGCTATTAACTTCTTACACAATTATTGACACTACTTCTTTAACGTGGATGTAATATTTGTTTTTTTAGTGCATTATCTATTTTGTTTACATTACTTAGACATTAAGACAGTGTTGAGAGAGAGAGAGAAATCAAATCGAATAAACAAATTAGTATATATATATATATATATATATATATATATATATATATATATATATATATATATATATACATATACACTGAAAAATTCCTCTTATATCCCTTTCGTCCGTAACAGATAAACAATTTAAAAATTCTGCCGTTAATTTTTTTAAACTGGTTCGATTTGCTCTTAAATCGTCAACCGTCGTGTCAACTGTCCCAGGAATACCACTTCGTATTGCATTATTAAACGCTGAATCAGTAGGATTAAATAGTTAATTTTATCATCGACCAGAATATCGATGTCTCCTTCCTGACCGAAACATGGTTAAAACCATCAGGCGATGAACCCAGGTGTGCTGATTTAACACCCAGCGATTACTCCATCAAGTCGTTTCCCCCGCAACTCTCGCAAAGGTGGAATTGCTCTTATTACAAAGAATTCCATGTTCAAATGCCTTATGTACAACACACCATTCAATTTCAGTCTCAAATCGTTTGAGGTTGTCCAAACAACACTCACACTGGAACAAAGGTCAATCCTTTTTTATATCTCTACCGCCCTCCTCCTAGTAGAAAAAACAAGCTGACTGACTCTCTCTTTTTGGAGCAGTTTCCAAATCTTCTGGAGTATGGAAATTCTAATTCCTGGAGGACCGTGTGCACACAGAATCCGACTTCTATATTTCCTCGTTCATTTTATCGCTGTGTATCATCTTGTCACTATTTTCGCCAGTATGTTTAAACATGACTGTGAGCACATGCACAGACACACGCATGCACACGCACGCATATATATAGTTTCTTCACTTGGACTGTATTCGCTGTGAGTAGCTGTGTTGTTTAAAGAACATGGTTTTAGCGGTCACTGTCATCTCACCCTTTGTACTCCATTCGGCTAGGTCAATCTCGATATCTGAGGAAACTTGTCAGCAGTTTACCGTGGGTCTGTGGAGCTTACTGGGTTTTACCCACGTTCTTCCTGCACCAGGTACACAGGCTGTAATTTATAGCCTACCATGTGCTGATAAATAGCGTTAAACCCGTGAAGAAGAGGAAGAACAACAACAACCATCGAGTTGACATTCATTTTAAAACGTGACGTTATTTGTTAGCTATATCGTATTTGGATGGCCATAGTGTGGGGCTCTCAGTTTTTTTGCATGTTAGGATTCAATGTGTTAACCTACGGAAAAATGAGATGGGTCGGGGTTCATTTTTATAACTGATATCTAAGGTTTACCGATTTCCGTGTCTTGAAATTAAGTATTGACATTTGATATCGTCCCTAAGTATCCCCCAGCCAAGTAAAATAAAGATTACAGAGGTTTAAATGAAAAGCTTATAGATATGGATTTCAATTTTCAGGTTTACCTATATGTTTTGAAGAGAGTAAAAGTAACAAGTCAGTCACTTTCCAGTCAGTGATTTAGATTTCTTGTTTATTGTATGCGAAAGTTTTGAAGTCACTAAACATAATACATTATTCAGGTATGTGTTGAGATTCACCAGTTTTCATTACTTTCGTTGTAGCTAGAAACAATCGTCTTAGATAGAGACCCATGAAACAGTTTCTTTCCTGTGGAATGAATAGCACTGATTCATGTGGAATCAATAGGTCTCACTAATTTGAGTTCCGACACAAAATTACATTTTTCACAAAGTCACCAACACATCTAATTTTGATAATAAATGAATTCATAATATTTGCAGAAACTCCTGTACCAGATATTATGCGAGAGGAGATTGTAAATAACATGAACCATTAACCTCAAAGATACAGGAATTTTTGAAAAACTGATGACGATAAAGTTACCTAATGATTTCGTTTTATAACGCTTCAAATTCATCAATATTACCATATCCTTATTGGCAATTTGTTATTATTTTGATAGCATTTTTACATATTGTACTATCCATTCATGTAAAGTATTATTTCCTTTGTTCATACTCTTATGATAACCAGGGATTTGAAGAAGAACAAAAAATTTCATTTGCATACATATTTATCAATATTGGAAAAATTAGAGTGATGCTAAATAAATAAACAAACCTCTACTATTCATCAACATTTAAATCTTCTAGCATTCACGTTATGTTATAAGATGATATAAAATTAAGCAATTATTGATATTCAGAGAAATTTAAGCAACACACATATGCACTAGTTGATGCCAATAAAATACTGTTGTGTTCATTGGTACTTTCAAGACTGGACTATTGTAATTCAGTTACAAGTCACAGTATCTACTTGATAAACATACAATGTTCAAAATACAGCTGCTTGGATCATCCTTAGAGTACCACAATCAGATCATACCTTTCCGCTTCTCATTACCCTATTCTGGCTATCCATTCAATACAGAATCAAACACAACATTTGTTCTCTGCGCTACGTTTCATTGACGGACTCCAGTACAACATACCTTTCTGGGCTCACCGTTGCGTACACACCAGCAAGATATTTACGATCCTCTTCTGTTAATCGTATAATCATTATTCCTACTATGAAAGCGAAGTCATATGGACAACATTCTTTTGCATACCAGGGCCAAAGACGTGGAACGAGGTGCCGTTTGAAATTTAACACAAACATGCAGTGATCCCTTTCAATAGCGTTCTTAAAACTCACCTTCTTTGCCTGCAAGAACAAACTTCAAGACCTCATAATCATTATATTTGTTGTAAAGCGCATAAAGCTTCCAAAGATGTTACGCTATAAAAAGTCCTCATTAATATTTTTTATTTATTATTATTATTATTCATATTATTTTTATTAGTATTATTATCATAATTATTATTATTTATTATTATTTATTATTATTATTATTATTATTATTATTATTATTATTATTATTATTATTATACCCAGGGTTACAATCGTGACAAATGAATATAAACAAATATTTGTCTCTAACGTTAGACTACAGCCTGTCGAGTAAAGTTTGGTTTAACACAATAAGGATAAAACACCGTTTGTTAGAAAGCATATCTGTCTGGGATAGACCTTGAATCGATACATTATGTAAGGTTAAACAAGTACTAACTTATATGATTACAAAGATTATCACGTACGTTTTACGATAGATATCTGGTAGTCTAAATTATGTGCAGGTTTGTTAAAGGGGAAAGATGAAGGTGACGACAATCGGGATTATTATTTCATTTTCATGTTCTAACACAAATTGGAAGCATCCACTAATCTCTAAACTTTAAAGAAATTCTGCTTAGATTTGATTTAGTTTTTTTATGTGCATGTTCTTAACAAACAATGTCTTATAAAAGTGATGGTTTCATACAACTAATAGTTAGTTACAGATTTACATGAAGCCAAACTCTTTTCAAATTAATCACCTAACTGATACGATTAATCAGTTGGATGTTTATGAATCATTACTATGTAAAACATATGTCGGTACATTCAACCAGCGCACACCTGTTTCCACCAACCAATACTCATCCATTCAAATATACTTTACAAGGATAAAAATTGTTATATGTTAGAAATTTTAGATACGATTCCTATATCACAAAGATAGCATACCACTGACCATGTAAGTAATTATTTATGCAGCAGCTTGAAAAATTAAACTTACACAGCTGTCTTCTAGGTAGATATTATATTGTAGTTTGTGGTTTTAATGCCCTTAAGAAAGAAGAACAAGGTTAGAGCATTGTTTGAATAACAAACAACTTAACCTTTACGTGTTTTTGTTATATTACTTTTCTTGCGTCCATTCTATATATGTGAATAGTTGTACGAAGTTTATCAATTAAAGTGTTATGCCAATATAAATGTTTAATGTTGCATTTCAAACAATGTATCCTATCGTTCTAAGAGTCAAGAGACGGTAACAAATTTTTCACAGAGCTAATGCTTTCGGAAATACGATAGATGACGAGCACATGGAAAGATATTCTCAAGAATGTCTCCATTACAGATTTTACCACAGTATGTCGGGCAATCACAAATAAGTCTCATTTATGTTTTTTGATGATTTGTTTGTTGTTTTGTTTTTGTTTAAAATAAAACGTTTTCATTATCTGTTGAGACACAAGGGAGATTTTACACATCATATCTAGGGTAAAATTATCACAATTAGAAAGCGCAAAGCAAAATGTCTGCAAGCTATCTTTCTTTCCTTGCATTTTGAAAAGTACATAAATCGGATTTTAATGCACCCGTTCGCTATCGTATCTTTCCTGGATGAAGAAGGCAAATTTTATCAAAAAGTATAGTCGGATCATGCAAAGAGGGTTTGCTTCGTTTGCTAATAAATACACTGAGATATCAATTTCAGACTTGATATTATGCATATCCTATATCATGACTAAATTATAGACTGTGTTCACATACAAAATAATAGTATCCTTAAGACGTTCAGCAATATCACCGATGTAATTATTAAACAAATATGTTTGCTATCTGACGAAGCAAATGCATTTTAAAAGTTGCATGGTTGCGTTTTCACTGAAGATTCAATGGAATGCTCAGAATTGTCATTTTGTTGGTAATGATGAATATGCCAACGTTTGGGACTTGTCCTCAAAGTAATCTATAAGTTAAATACCAAGGTCTAATATTAAAAAGACATAATCGAATTATTTCATACTATTAGAAACAAACATTTGGAAGATCCCGAAAAATTGATTAATTATAAATGAGGTCCGGTGAAATTCAAACTTATTCGACTTGGAACATAGTCTTGAATTTCCTGGTTTTATCGCATACATGTATAGCTGAGCCATTTTAACACGAACGGTTACTGCATGATCTGTTGCCTTATTAGTATAGCTGATGAAAATTGTATGTGTCTGTCCCTTTATTAGCAATCGTAAATGTTGCATTTATTCATTCACACAGCAGGAAAGTACTTGAGATCAAGTATTATCTCCATTTGCTAACTTTAACTCATAAACATTGGAGTAGATATAATTGATCACGATTAACATCATATTTTTATTTTTATTAGGAATACGGCAAGTAATATCTAGTCAAGACAATTACGCTTAAAAATGTAAAAATTCTCTTTTTATATTTTACAATCACCATAAAAATCTGACAATACTATCAAAAAGGAGATTATTTCAGTCCTTTCAAATTCACAACAGTAATAAATCTGGGTTAAAAAAAATGGGAAAGGATAAACGAAAGGAACTCTAAGTGTATGAAAATCTGCACTCTGCTGACGTTTCATAATTATTAGTGCATTCATTGAAATATTCATCATTGCATTTTTACCCACATTTCCAAACCTGACTTTCTTCGTTCTATGAACGTCAAGGAAATCAACTAAAGGTAAACATTTTATACTAACATAAGATTAAAGTTTCGGACACTTATACTAACAGTTTTCTCTATAATCAGTAATATAAAGTTTCAACGTAACTTTCGATAGGAAAGTAATTCAACTGGTACAAAATATTTTAAATTGTTATCAATAAATTTAATATATTTCGAAACGTTCCAAATATATACGTTTAAAAGAAAAGAAAGTTTTATATAAATGCCTTACCATAAAAAACGGTAAATCTTACCGATATAAGCACTGTCTTATTTTATTGAAGAATGGAAGTTATATACAAGCTACGTGTCAAGCTGTAATTCCCTCAGAAATGAGTGACTGTACAAATTGGAAGACCAAGTCAGGTCACTGATTTCAGATTTCATCATCATGAATAACAAGTGTGTGTGTGTGTGTGTGCGTGTGTGTGTGTTATAAATCAAATGTTTAAGAGAGAGAGAGAGAGAGAGAGAGAGAGAGAGAGAGATAGAGAGAGAGAGAGAGAGAGAGAGATTTAAATAAACTAAATATATGGTGAAATCTGTGTCAATATGTGTTTGCACGAGAGTTTTTTTAAAAACAAAGATCAAATGTCTTAATTTTATGTTCACAATGTCAAGAAATGTCTGTGTAAACCCGTCAGATTAGATACACATATACCGATGAATGATATATAGCGTGAAAAGAAATTATGTTACAAATTTAGTATGATTTAATTTTGATGTGATGCTATGTGAACAAATAGAGGCGGTAAATGAAACTGGTGCATGTGTTAATTCTTTTGAAATTTTATACTTAATGGTTATTTTGACATGCTATTTTCCGGCTCGGTAATGTCAGTATTTAAAACCGTATTTACTCAGTATTGGTTCTTTTCCGCTTTCATGGGCCTTAAATACACATATAAACTTCTCCGGGATTTTGTTGGCGACATTGTCATATAATCGTTTTGTATCTACAAACTTCTTGGCACATGATAGAATCTTTCCTTGAATATCCGTGTCCTCGAAAGGCAATGTCAACGACTCTGCCTTGTGACGTGCCCATCCGTTGTCATTGTCTGGATCGTACGTTTCCATTTCTTTTAGTAGCTCATCCTCTTCCACAATTATAGGTATCTCTAGCCTATTGACGTTTAAGTTGTCAGTATTCTCTGTTTCGTCTGATAAGACATCAACAGCAATTCCATTTCTACCACCTTCTCCTACTTTCGTGTTTGAGTCGTCACCGCTGCTTCCACTGTCATATTTGACTGTAAGCATCCTCATTAGATTGTCCATGAAACGTACTTCTTTCTCCAGTTTTGAAACATACCTGCCGAGAATATCAGTTGAGAATGGCGAGTTGTTATGCTTTAGCAGGACCTTTCCTATTTGTTCTGATTCTGAAGAATCTTTCTCAGTCTTAGGAATACTTATTATCTTATGCAACTTCGTCTGCAGCCAGATTTTGTGCTCATTCAACATAGTTGACAGTTTTCTAGCCTTGTGCTGTATTCTTGGCTCTCTAGAAGCGATATCAGAAGTCTGTATACCACTTAATGCCATTTCTGAGTTGCCTATGTCTTCAAACATTGCTGTGACACAATTCAATAAGGTTTCGTTAATGTGACTGCTTACCTTAGGTAAAGATGAACATATAGTTGCCAGCGGAAGAAGATAGACTGTCATTGGGCATTCTTTGCCTTTCACCAACTCTGGGATTATTTTATAAATCTCTATGGCGTCTTCAAAGGAAACAGGGTTTGATGGAATCTGTACATTGCCATAAATATTAACATTGAACTCGTGTAGCATATGTTTTTCGTTTAGTTCATACGATCCTTCGCCTGCGCCTTCGCTTTGTAAAATGGCATTAGGAAATTTAACTTCAAGTTTTCCTTCCGTTTTCATTTTCTCCTCTTTACTTTCACACCTTTTCTCTAACATTATGAAGAATTGATACCCGTATGTGATTCTAACAACAACATGTGTTGCTCCACTGTTTCTGATACATTTATGATCAACATATTCCTTTGAAAAGTCTTTCTTTGATAAGAATACATCCTTTGTTGTGCCGCTAGTCTTAAATACTATCCTGGCTTGCGTGTTTGAAGTTTTCTTATTGTTGAGATATGCACCGGAGCCTTTGACTTCCAATGTGTTTGCTAGGGCTCTGATTTTCAAATTGCCTCTAATGTCAAGATGATCCATCTTTGAATCCAACGAATCTAATGTTGTCACATCTGTGTTATGTGTGATGTTGCTACGCTCATATACTTTTGTGTCTTCCCATAGTACAATTGCTGGAACTATTTGGTTTCTGTTCGCATTATATAATGTACCAAGCGTGAACGGAAGTCCTAGAGCCGGTAACATTAAAAGTTCTTGTTTTTCTGCCATAATCTAAAAGGAAATTAAAAATGTATTGATATGATCCGGAAACTCTTTATTTCTTCCTATACTTATTATTAAATTAAACGTTTTATTAATGATATTTTCATCCATTTCCGGAGTAGTTAAAGTGAACGTAAATTTTTTTATAATAAAAAAATAACTGTGAAAACAAAAACAGATCATTAGAAATTTCCATTAAAACGTGAAATTTGATCTGATTGCCATTAATAGTAAACTAGTTTTAAAATTATTTTAATTTTGTTTACATTAAAGGACGGCCTTAGATGATAAAAGCGCTAAACAATGCAGCATAGTAATAACAAAACTCATTAGTTTTTTCAAGAAAACATGTCCATAATATATACTTATAGTCAGTATTATACAAACTGTGTAGTAATTCTTTCCAAAGCGATTATATACACTTCCTGAATCAAGTCTTCACTGAATACTTTTCCAAATCCTAGTTTTAATTCTTTCGAAACAAAATCGTTGCAAAGGTGACATGCTGTGACACGTGCAAGTAATACCTATGCAGTTCTACGGCTGTGTATCATATAATTGAACTACGAGTGGGCTTTTTGTTTCATTATCTGTACTAGACGAGTCTATGGCTGCTAGGTAGACGAAGTTTAATGGTATAACGGTACCAATTGCGCATGACCAGGTGGGCGGTGCTTAAAGTGTAGGGTCCATTGCAATCCGAAATGAACAACAACACAAGCTTTGACTGGTGGATTATGTAAGAGTTGTACTTTCTGTTAGGCTGAAAAAAAAGTTTAGCCTCTTGGCAACATGTGAATTTATGCTAATTCCTAAATAGATCAAATTTTGTATTTTTTATGATTTTTTGAAAATGTAATGCACATGACTGAAAATAGGTATGTTGTGACTAGATAACTCATACCCCTGTCTAATTCCAGCAGAGTTATCTCTCTTAAATGCAATGGAGTACCTGGTTTTGTCATCATCAAATTGACAATCTAACATTGTTCTCTATAACAGTGTGTGAGATGCACGCTAAATTAGGATAGAAAATATATTTATCTCTCCAAATATTAGCATTGAGGTCTATGGAAAAACAATTAGTACCGTGATACCTAAAAGTAGTGTGCACAATTTACTGTCAAATACATTTGAGTTTGAAACTATCCCATTCCGCATAGGTACTTGGTCGATGATAAACAGACCGAAATATAATTGGGTAATCTCTCTCTCTCTCTCTCTCTCTCTCTCTCTCTCTCTCTCTCTCTCTCTCTCTCTCTCTCTCTCTCTCTCTCGTCCCTAAAAGTATGTGAGAGTCTCTCTCTCTCTCTCTCTCTCTCTCTCTCTCTCTCTCTCTCATGTCCCTAAAGGTATGTGAGAGTCTCTCTCTCTCATGTCTGTCTATCTGTCTGTCTGTCTCTCTCTCATGTCCCTAAAGGTCTCTCTCTCTCTCTCTCTCTCTCTCTCTCTCTCTCTCTCTCTCTCTCTCTCTCTCTCTCTCTCTCTCTCTCTCTCTCTCTCTCTCTCAAATCCAAATGGATCCCTCTCGTCTGTTACAAAAGTTCCTTCACCTCGCGCTCTCCAAAACGTATATTCACTTTGATTAAGAAATATATGAGCAGTAGCAGCATGAGGGAGATTGCCAACTAAAAATAGTGTCGACAACCGTTGGGGTGGGTGGGAGGCCTCGTCAAGGCCTCAGTGCTGTAATCCGGCCTAAACAAATGTCGAAGATAGTTAATGACAAACATGAGACAAATTACCACCAGCCAACAAGGAACCGTACATTAAAAACAGGTTGTGAAAAAAAAGATATTACGCATTACACTTATGTGGAATGATTGCTTCAGCGATGTGTAGTTACAAGTACAGCAAGTATGATTAGGTCACGAAACATCGTCTGCGTAATTACTGAAGCACCAAATTGAGGTTTTCAACATCTGACACCAATCGACGGATATTTCTTGATAGTTTTTGTTGTTGTAGGGTTTAACGCCATGTTTCAGCACACGATAGGCTATACATGGCGGCCAGTATTACTGGTGGAGGAAGAACCTAGGAAAAAAACCCTTACGCAACCATCGACCGACGAGAAGCTACTGGCACGCGTTCTCACGTAACTACATTAGCCGAATTTTAGACCCGAACACACCACACAGACAGAGGTGAGATGGCCGTGATCCGTAACGAAGAGCGCTTTAGACCACTTGGCAACTCGGGGCCCCAAATATTTTCTGACAGAATAACAACGTACACCTTCGGCGTTAGCGATTGGACAAGGATTCATATTGGGATTGATTAGTTTACTATTTAAAATATCCAAAGCAGAGGGATTTCATTAACTGCTTTCAGAAGAGTAGTTTCAGTACTGTGGCAAGGGCGATATACAGCCTGTACATTGCTAAAATGACTGTTTGAATTCAAATCAGATACAAATTGGTTTAGAACAACTTTTTCCAAGATTTTTTATTTAAACAATTTGTCACCATAATCGGGTGTCTAATGTATGGCCCATCGCGCATCTGACTTGAATGAAACATAACAATACATTTTAGCACAAAACTTTATAGTTGCCAATATCACCATCACCATGTAGTACCTACTCGCCATGATCTTCGGCAACTATCACAGTTTTCTTTTTTCTACATCTTTTGTTACATTAAAAGTTAGCACCTCAGCAGTTTAAAGTATAGTGTACCATAGAAACGGAGATGTTTATCGTTATTATGACAAGTTTAAAGGATAAGTGCTAACATGAAAGTTGCGTACCTTAAACCATTGGAACAATAAACATACTGTTACACATGTATTTGAATACCATATATAAAAAACATAACTAGATATGGATATGCCATTAAATCGAAAGGACAACTATTTTAGAACTTATATTATTTATCCCACGTATCATCATAATCATTGTCATAACATATCGACATCACCTATTCGTCACTGTTTAACAATCGACACCCTAGAAATATACTAAAAAAAGACATTTTCCTAAACATGGAAATAATATTATTTCTTTTAACAATGATTCATTTAAAGGCAAGATCCGTCAATATAAACGTTGACAACAGAACTCTAATCAATGTTTTTGGACTCTCTGAAAATATATGTGTACTTAACATTTCGTTAAAACTGAACATGTAATGAACTGTAAAATCATCCATGTCATATTTATGCAAAGTTACATTTGTATGATGCTCTATATATTGTATGTAAAAGTACATATCTATTTCAGATGCATTGGATATGCTCCATAAACCGTATCTTTAAACGAAAACAGAAGCATAAAGGCTAAATACAAACTAGTAACTGAATGACATTACCAAATCGGATAAATCTAGTTATTTTCTTCTTGCGATAAATGAGAAGCAAAAGGTGTTATCTCTTATTTTACTAATGAAATGAGAAACAAACATTAAATTATTAATTGTATGAAACTGTACAACATAAGGGTTTTATTTAAAAAAAGGACACGATGTCAAACACTTCGTCAGATCAATCGCTGAGTCTATCTGCTGCCGGAAGAAAATTTAAGCTTGGAATGGTGTATGATGCAAATACGGATAACCTTTTTGAATCTATAAATGTACTCAATAAATGCCCCAGCGTAGGGAGAAAAAAAAGACTTTGTCCGTCTCAAATTCTTGATTTAAAGTCTTCCTACACCATAGACGAGAGGATGGAAGTTTTTCAGTTAAACGGCCATATGAAAGTTGGAGTGGCTTTTGGATTTATAGAATTGGGGTCGGCTTCGGGAAAATACGTTAATAACATGAGTTCTTCAATTGGACAGTCTAGAATGACACTTCAGTACAAACAAACGACACGATACAAGGAACTTGATACGGCAACAGTAATACTTCATTTGTTCATACTCCTATGATAACCATCGATTTAAACAATTTTGTTTCTTTTTCATCGGCATACATGTTTTCTATCTTGCAAACATTAGAGCAATGCTAAATAATTAAACAAACCTCTTCTATTCATCAACATTTAAATCTTATAGCATTCACTTTGTTATAAGATGATGTGAAATTAAGCAAGTATTGATATTCACAGAAAACTAAGCAACACACATAGTCACTAGTTGATGCCACTAAAATACTGTTTTGTTCATTGGTACTTTCAAGACTGGACTATTGTAACACAGTTATGTCTGGTTCGTCGCAGTATCTACTCCACGAACACACAATCTTCAAAACACAGCTGCTTGGATCATCCTGAGAGTACCACGATCAGAGCATACCTCTCCGATTCTCATTATCCTACACTGGATATCCATTCGATCCAGAATCAAACACAAAATGTGTTCTTTGCGCTACGTTTCACTGACGAACTCCAGTACAACATACCTTTCTGGCCTCACCCATTAAAAGTTCTTGTTTTTATGCCATAATCTAAAATGAAAATTAAAAATATATTGATATGATCTGAAAACTCTTTTTGTCTTCCTATACTTATTATTAAATCAAACGTTTTAATAATGATATTTTCATCCATTTTCGGTGTAGTTAAAGTGAACGTAAAAATGTTTATAATAGCAAAACTAACTGTAAAAACAAAAACAGATAATTAGAAATTTCCATTAAAACGTGAAATTTGATCTGATTGCCATTGATAGTAAACTGGTTTTAAAATTATTTTAATTGTTTTGTTTACATTAAAGGACCGCCTTAGATGACAAAAGCGCTAAACAATGCAGCATAGTAATAACAAAACTCATTAGATTTTCAAGAAAACATGTCCATAACGTATACTTATAGTCAGTATTATACAAACTGTGTAGTAATTCTTTCCAAAGCGATTATATACACTTCCTGAATGAAGTCTTCACTGAATACTTTTCCGAAACCTAGTTTTACTTCTTTGGAAACAAAATCGTTGCAAACGTGACATGCCGTGACACGTGCAAGTAATACCTATGCAGTTCTGCGGCTTTATATCATATAACTGAATGACGAGTGGGCTATTTGTATCATTATCTGTACTAGAAGAATCTATCGCTGATAGGTAGACGAAGTTTAATAGTAGGGTGCACTATTTACTGTCAAATACATTTGAGTTTGAAACTATCCCATACCGCATTGGTATTTGGTCTATGACATACAGACCGAAATATAATTGGGTAATCTCTCTCTCTCTCTCTCTCTCTCTCTCTCTCTCTCTCTCTCTCTCTCTCTCTCTCTCTCTCTCTCTCTCTCTCAAATCCAAATGGAGCCCTCTCGTCAGTTACAAAAAATCCTTCACCTCGCGCTCTCGTAAAGGTATATTCACTTTGATTAATAAATATATGAGCAGTACCTGCAGGAGGGAGATTGCCGACTAAAAATATTGTCGACAACCGTTGGGGTGGGTGGGAGGATCCCTTCATCAAGGCTTCAGTTCTGTAATCCGACTTAAATAAATGTCGAAGATAGTTAATGACAAAAATGAGACGAATTACCACCAGCCAACAAGGAACCGTACCTTAAAAAATGTTGATTGTTTGTTACAAAAGACGAATCAGAGACTTGTTGGCAAGATTTATTGCGACTCGTTACAGTGTAGTCCTAGTGCTGTGCTTTGGAAGTAATAAATAAATACCGTACATTACTATATATACTGGAATTTTTCCTTTCCGCTGACCTGTGATTCGTAATTAAATCTCTGTCCTAATAATAATAATAAGTGATTCAGTGCTCACTATGTAATCTCATACGGCTAAAAAAATTCGACACCAAATAGATGCAATTAAGAAATATTTTCCAGTCCGTGGTTATGTCCAAAAGCAGTTACAATAGGATTCTCAAGTCGAATTTACAGAAGGTACATAGCAGTTATCAAAAAAGTCACAAACGGTATAAAGGTCTTCTTCCGTTGCTGGAACAAAATCTAAAGCAACTGGAGAAATAGATGAAAGAACTACAAAATTAGAACAAAATCCAAAAGATTCTCCTAAAACTTCCATCTAAAATAACTGCTACTTAACCACAATTACAGAAAGTAATTGCGGGCAAGGATCAAATCCATGACGAAATCGGTGATGTAAAGGAACTTGTTGCAACTGAACCAGAACCTGTTAAAACCCCACGTGCACAATTTATCAAAGCGGGTTTCTTAACACTCGCAATAACCCCATAACGATTGCTGCAGATTGCTGCAGAGGGACATTCAGCTCGTAGTACTTTATTAGACCCAGAGACCACTAATGTTAAAACAAGCTGGACTGGTTTTGTGTTTCGAAAGTATCATGATATAAGTCTTATTAGCAATAAATATAAAGTTGTATTTGATAACTTTGTGAAAAAAAAAGCACAATTGGAAATATGTTATCGCCCTTATTAGCACCATTCTGACCACCTCATATTGATGATGATAATGACAAAGAAACAATCGGACGTAGCCTTGCCACTCGCAATGTTCAAATATATCGAAGTCGTAAATAAATAAACATCCATCTTTGCTGATGTTGTACAACTAGAAATTATGATTGGTGAAGAACGAGACGGCAATAATTCGCACAAAATCATCAATACACCAGCTGAAATTTGTCTGCGTTTATTTAGCGGTGGCGTGATAGACAAAAGAGTCAATATAGCACTAATATATCGAAGGAATTACCGACGAATACTTTAGTGATTGAATAATTAGATCGGCTATAACAAACTAGCATGATTATACACATTATTCAACGCGGACCTGAAAACATCAGGGTGATAAATTCACGATTACCGTTTTACAAAACGATCTACGGAAATGAGCTCGGCGATGTTATTCAATGTTTATTCAGAAGGATTGCCCCAAAATCTATCCAGATTGCAAAGCAATGAGGTATGAAAGCCATCGAGGTTGTTCGTGATAAGGGTATTTTCACAGTTATTGATGCTTCTCCTAAAGATTTTCAGCGATCAAAGGGAGACTCATAGGCGGTAAAAGTTTCGAGCACCGAAGTACTGATGGCAAGTGTTAGTAAAATAATAAATCAAGCTGTAAATACACGATTGACAGAATTAGCTCGAGTACTATCTATAACAAAACAAGCCTCATCCGAGATGGAAAAAATATAACCGCAAAACTAATAGCGGGATGTGGTCTGGACCGTCGTAGTCACTGATCAGCTACTTATTAATCGGTGTTAGAACATCTTTTTAGACAACAATGAAAATAATTAAAAATGTTCAAGCATGTGTCTGATCGCGCATTTGACATGTATTCACCATTGCTCAGGGATCAGTCGGTGCGTGATTATCATTGTTATTCTTATGAATCATGAGAACCAAACCTATTGAACTACAAGTCCAAGCTATGTCAAGGTATTTTATACAGACCGAGGCATTCATTGAAGTTCATGGTAAACTTATGAAAGATGATGATAACCGCATAAGCTGCAAATTAAAAATGTCGATTCGTTAACAATGGCATAATGTCATCGTTTAGCAGTGCGAAATATATAATTAGTGATAGAGAAATCGAAGCATGCCTCGATAACGTTTATGTTTCTGACACAATTATCGGACTTATTAGCGATGACTATTCACGGTCCGCCAGTCTGTATATGATTTTCGTGAAGAACATTACTAACTACACCGACGATAGGCATCAGCTAATGGCACAATTAACACAGGCTAGTACGGTTGATCCACAACCAGCTGGAATGATACCCCGACAAATAGGTGGTGGTAATGTGACACTGCAAAATACTAATTCAGAATTCAACTCTGAATTTGTAGTACGACGATGGTGGATTTTCATGTGTGATACAACTGTCACCTATCTTCAGACTCTGTAGGCGTATTAAAACTGTTATCCTCGGAGCCAAACATCGGTCGCACAAGTTCTATAGGCTACCGACAACGATAAAATCTGGCGTTCATTATGGCTGTAATGATGACTACATCAGTCAGTGATAGAAGAAACGTGGTTGTTACCGAGTATGGATAATGAAGGTATATCAACGCTATCGGGGCTGACAAAAAACACAAACCATTTACGCGCATAACAGAAACATTTTCACGTCAGATCTCATCACAGCAAAGAATTCAGCACCACGACATATATTGGTGACATTATATCGTGCTACCAGGTTTAACTATCAGACAGCAACCCCAGTGGTGTTTGATATATTAGCAGTATTTACTATTCCACTGACGATAAATGGACGTCAAATACCATTCGAAGATATAATACTGAATTTTGATTAAACCAAGGTTGCACGGGCATAATATAGTTGGATGAGATTCATGGGGTATGATCAAAATGTCTACTCAGCCCTGAATATATCTAAGCGGGATTTCTCGACGTTGTATCGGATCTATTATTTCTTACTGGGTCACTTGGATGTTTGTTTCGACAATCTGTCGTTGACGTACACGTTTGAGCTACTGTTGGTCATACGTCAGCTGGTGGTTACAGAGCAATCGCTGTTTTATCTTCAAAACAAAACAATGTTGCTTGATCAAAAAGCTGCCATCAGCATCAAAGAAGAAAACCTATATCTGAAATCAACGGTGTTGCAAGGCCCAATAAAATTACCTTTGACAGAACTACAAATGCTACAATGACGCCCGTAATCAAAAACTGGAGTGCAACCTCACCTTTCTAGCGGCGATACCAGTGCTGATTGCCTATGTAGTTGCAGCTGTCGCAAAAGCATGTAAACTCGGTGCCGTTTGAACAGCTGCTGTCATGGCACTAACGAAAGCGACAGGACATGGTTCAAAACAATTTTAAAACAAATGAATGGGGTATAAGATTACCAGGAACGAAGTACGGTCAAGGCATGCGACTGCAATGAAAGTTTATTTCTAGAACGCCACATGTTGGTTAGAATTAAGAAACCTGGTCTCGGGTACTGTGATTTTTCAAACTATAGGACACGAGACGTACTTTGTTGATCTCATGACTGGCCGAAGTTGACTGGGATAAAGATGTCGTTTTTCAGGATCAACATGGCCGGCAAAATACTAACAATATTAAGTGGACTGATATTGTCAGGATAGTTTTAGGTGCGAACGTAGATTACATCCTGGTGTTTACTGATGGCAGACGAATCAGAGCATCAATCTTATCAGAAACGAGACACGTAATATGGCCAATAAAAGCAACGATATAATGACGGGTTAACTTAACATGAACCAAAATAGAATTAATTTTGTTCTGAAAGAACCAGCATCAGACGCTGACGCTGCAATAATGAAATACGTGGACGATAAAGACTGCCGCGATCAATGCCACCGTAAGAACAAAGTGTGGTATATTAAACACATTGCGATCCGTGTATGACACTCATGTGGGCGCGTTTAAAATATTTCGCAGAACCATAAATATATTGGCCAATGATTTTCTTGGAGCTCCAGTGGTAGTATACGTTCAGTTCGCTGACATCGATGAACACATCATAAAGATCGGCACGCGTGAGATTCATACGACTTATCAATGCCACATACACGGTGGGGTCTGGATCAGAAAAATGGTCAAAATAAAACAATTCCATCAAAGATATCGGTGAGATCACCAGGGCGTACAGGTTCTGCATGTTTAGCTCTGCTAAAGTTTATAATATTTACCACATTTACATGGAATCATTACTCTTATAGATTTTCGAGAACCATGTCAGTTGTGTAAATCAACATACTAACACTTACAGTATTGTGAGGTAAATACCAAGTAATCCTACATGTCCTATAACAAGTCAAAAGCTAAAGAATGTTCCGAATGCATTTCAATATTCGTAAATATCCTGATGTACTTGAATGATACAATCAGAATATCTTTCAATGAGTTTTCAACAATTCCAAAATAATGTGTTAAGCAAAGTCTATACGTACTTACTAATTTGCCACGAACAATTAAAATAAAGATTTCCTCTCAAATTGAATCTGAAAGCAAATGCTAATTCTGATCATTTATTCGCACTGACTGATATAAAGCAGGAATGAATTTAGAGGAAAACTTAGTCTACCTATAAGTAGACTGACGACCTTAAACTCTGCTCTTACCAATCATAGAGAAAACATGTTGTTAACAACATACCAATTTCTTAAAGAAGAATATATAAATATGAAGAAAAAAAAAACGTTCAGCATACAATACAGATTTAGATAACACCGATATGTATGCGTTACTATGACCTCTATTGTGTGACAACTGGTCGTACATGTACAAAAACTGACACAAATTTGCATTTGAGCGGAATATACGAATAACAAAGGTGCAAGAAAAACTAACATACTTGCATTACGTTTTGTTCGAGAATGCATGTATTGCATCTGGTATTGCTACAGAAGCTGATGAGTATGTTCGTAAACAGGATAGTTTTGAGGCCGCAAATACATGTACCAGACGTTACGTTTCACAATCGTAGTGATGAATTCGAATATGACTTGGCAATCACACGGCACATTTAATCGAGTCGAGAATGGATTTAAGATTGCTACATCGTGGATTCACATAAATTGGCTCATAGCTACTATTTTGTTTTGTGTAGATAGAGTCGTTCCTGGTTGCATTACGGACACAATAAATATGAGGGTAAGAAATTTCCTTGCAGCGGTTAGATACATATATTTAGCACGCAAGAACTCGTCGATGACCATGACTTTTAATGTTGTGGAATTAGTGAACATGAGCAGCATACAAATATGCCAGAATCTGGTAAAACACTCTACAGTTTACAGTGTTGCAACGAAAAATTAAATTATTACATATCATCTATGCATACATCGAATGTTTCAACGTTCTTGTGAATGATCAGAATCAAACGAATCGAACAAAAGTTGTTGAATATCCCATGCATGGCTTTGTTATACTTTTGTCGGGTGTGTCAATCGGAGCCACCAACTATATATCTTTGCAAGGATGCAGGCGAGTTGCTTAAAAATCGCCCGAGATTACATCAAAATGGATTCGACAACTACTCCACTCTCCCACTGATATAATTACAAACAGTGATACCACTAATGAAGTTTATATGGTAATTCATTGCTTGATCTGTGATCGCACTTACATTGAGAGGTTACTACTGTCCATTTCCGACTTTTAAGATCACTTTCACATGACTGGTGCTTATATTGGAGTTGATCGCAGCTCATGCAGTTTAGTTTCTAATTAACCCTAGTAAAAACATTTCTGTAGTGTTTCATAGCATGCGTGAATTTGACGGCCGTTTAATAATGCATGCAGTTGCATCATCGTCAAAAGCTACCAATTAGTGATATTCCAAAAATATTGAAAACATGTTTAGACTCGGACAATTAAACGTCATCAATGCACTACAGATTTTGAATTCATCCATATACAAGCATATTAAATATTTAATAGCAGAACTGTTTTAAAAATAACTAGTCTTATTTTACCACTAAAACTGAAATGTTAACTAGAGATGAAACGTATCCATAGCAGTACATTAGGGATTGGGATGGCTGTGAATTCACTTTTAATGTTGTACAAATTCGAGTTCAAATTGTTGGCTAATATTGATCTGCATCTGTTTATTGAGAGCTCATAATACCAGTTCATTAAAATGCTTGCGCAAATAACCCAAGCGTAACGGGTATGACCCCACTATTCCAAAGGGTTACATTATTTTATAATGCATCAATAATCTTTATGATTCAGCAATGATTCAGCCCTAACATGTTTGTTGATTTCAAAAGATCCCTAACATATTGATGAACAAACTACGTACATAATTACAACAGCAATATTTATTACAACTATTTCTTTTGAAGCTTGTTTAGAATACCCTGAAGATCTTCACCACTTTGAAAATGATTTTTCTTGAGTGGTTGGCACTGTATTTGTGTGCACCCCTCTATAGATAAGTTTTAAATATAGCGAAATTGTGGTTTAAACGAAAAACATTAAACAAAATGAAAGAAGTTACACAGGTTGTGTAAAAAGATATTAAGCATTACAGTTATGTGAAACGATTGCGTCAGCGATGTGTAGTTACAAGTACAGCAAGTATGAGTAGGTCACGAAACATGCGTAATTACTGAAGCACCAAACTGAAGTTTTCAACATCTGACACCAAGCGACGGATATTTCCTGATAGAATAATAACGTACATCTTCGGCGTTAGCGATTGGGCAAAGATTCATATTGTGATTGATACGTTAACTTTTTAATATAGATATTGGTGGTAGTTCTGTATTCGCTTGTACGCCTTGCAATACATCTCGCACAAATGCTTTGATTGTGGTTGGATCACTCTGCTGTCTCCTGGTTACTTATCCACATCCGCCACATTAGAATGTGCTGGTTGTCTTGCAAATTCAATCCTATCTAAAATCGGGAATACATTAATGGACCATAATATGTCAGTTGGCCGATCTTGCCAACCTGCTAACTCTTCTGGTTTATATCAATACCGATCAAAATTAATCCGAAATGGTTCTAACGGCGGTGGGTTTGAATTAAAATTGACGGTGACATTTGTCACCAAAGTGCATTGGCTGGTTTAAACTTAATTACACTTGCAATATCGTTGTTTAGTACATGTGTGACTGTTCAATGTTAACTATTCGCGCGATCGGGTATGGGTTCGTATTAATAATCCTGGCTCATATTGATGTCCAAATAACAGTTCGACAAGTGTACCATGAAATCATTCTGCAAGAGTTGGTTACCATGCACATTAATATTTACAACACGACCTCGCATTTGCTGGTTTCTTAAAGTACAGTGACAGCTTTAACAATTTCTTTACCTGAATTGACTTGTAATCATCGTGGTCCATCGTACTCATGGTAGATACGTTAACTTGCATCAGCGATACTTTCAGGATCTACAAAAGTTAACAGCTCAGCATATATGTATCGAATTGCATCATCTACAAAGATTAATGTGTATTCCCCGTCCCCAGCAGTATTTGGCATTCACAATAAAACCTTATTGTGGTTCAAGTCCTACTTAATCAAGAGAACACAAATTGTATCTGCAAATGAAATACACTCCAGTCCAGGTGATCTATGTTGTGGTATGTGTGTGCAACCCTTGACACGATGATGTGAAATAAATAAACGTTCAGCCTGTGTAACCTCCTTTGATATGTGGACAAAACCAACAGTGTGAATATTATCTTAGTACAATTGAAAATATTTGCTACAATGCTTTTTTTTGACCAAACATGATCTACATATCCATTTTTTAAATCCATCTCGCTATTCTTTCTCCTAGAATCAAATTAATTGCGTTCAAATCATGGATGATATACATATATATATATATATATATATATATATATATATATATATATATATATATATATATATATACATATACATATACATACATATATAGATATATATATATATATATATATATATATATATATATATATATATATATATATATATATATATATATATATATATATATATATATATATATATATATATATGAACGTTTGCGGACGTGGATATAGTTTGTTGCTTTATAAACGAGGTAATGTCGGTAGCATGTAGAATCAACAAAATTAATAGGTGCTTTACCATGCTGTGGCTGGTTGTTAGAATCAAGCTTTATATCACTTTAACAGTAATATCATCCACATATATTTTTTCACCAGGATATTTACTGAATAGTAAGTTTGGTCATTTTGTTAATATATCAGCGACATCACCGTCGACGTTAAATGAACCAGTCCTGCATACATATTCCAGTAATCGCCTTTTGACCATTACGTGCTTGACATTGAGTGCAATAGCAGTAAAAAGATTTTAGCGAGAATATGAAGACATAATTGTATTATGCAGCAATGGTATTTTCGAAATAGATTTTCAATACCATTAATTTATCTGCGGAAGCATCACTTAAACCATCCAAGCAAAGTTACGATGGAACCAGTCCCATATTTGAAAACTCAGTTCGGGCATTAACCGTTATTCAGCTGTATCAGGAAAACTCAGTTGTTATTGAAATATGATTTTGAGATTGCTAAGATGGCCACGGTTGGACGTGATTCCACCGTAGGCTGATAAGCCAAGTGATATGATGTTATCAAAGATTGTAAGCAACTAATGAGTGGCAAATTGTTGAGTTGTAAAGCTACTAGCATTGATCCCTTTTTCACAATAGATGAAGCTTCTACCATTGTCGAATTCGATTCAAGTAAAACTAATTATGTTGCTCACATCGATGTGATGCTTAAACCTGACCAACAGAAACTGATTTGTAATGTTATAGAAGGCTGCAAACGTGAGATTGACATATTACAGTCAAGACACACTGCACCAAAAGATCTCGAAGAACTCACTAGAACAGAGTCAAATTAGCAAAATAATAATAATAATAATAATAATAATAATAATAATAATAATAATAATAATATAATAATAATAATAATAATAAATAAATAAATAATAATAATGAGGACTTTGTATAGCGCCTAATCTTTAGAAGCTCTAAGTGCTTTACAACATCTAATATGATATGACTACAAAACAAAATAAAAATAACAAACACCATGAAATTACAAAACATAGCACATGCTGAATATATTTAAGGTAGGGAAGTAATTAAGTGTGTTATTGCAGTCGGTAAAGGTAAGTTTTAAGTGCTTGAAAGGGATTTCTGTGTCTTTGTGTCTAATTTCAATAAGAAAATTTCGTTCCACGTCGCTGGGCTCTGGTAGGCGACATAACGTTGTCCATATGACTTTGATTTCATAGTGGGAATAATAAGTATACAATTTTCAGAAGAGGAGTGTAATTAGTTTGCTGGTGTGAAGACATGAATGAGGCCAGATGGGTATGTTGGACTGGAGTCCGTCAGTGAAACGTAGCACAGAGAGCACACTTTGAGTTTTATTCTGAATCAAATGGATAACCAGTGTAGGGTACAGAGCAGCAGGGAGGTACGCTCTGATCGTGGTCCTCTAAAGATGATCCGAGCATCTATGTTTTGAACGTTTTGAAGTTTATGGAGTAGATCTTAAGACGAACCAGACTTAATTGAATTACAATAGTCCAATCTTGAATGTACTAATGAACACACACGTGTTTTAGTGGCATCAATTGAAATATATTTGCAAATGGAGCTGATGTGACCCAGCTCAATATATGCAGCCTTGCATATGTTCATGACATATTGGTGGAATGTTAAAGTACTGTCTAGAGTAACACCTAGATTTCGTCCTTAATGTGTGAATTTAATGTTCGCGTTGCTGATATTTATTATTGAGGTAAAGGATGTGAATGATAAAGTCGTTGTGATGTGATCAGAGTGCCCTCAGTTTAATCGTCATTTATCTGCACCGTATTACATGTCATTCATGATTTCACACCAGAAATGCACATTTCTACTCCTTGGATGGTATCATCAACTTCAGTTGGGTGGCTCTATTTGTTGATTTGAGTGACGATCTATGACTCTTGAGAGTGTCTGAGTGTGTAGAATGAATAAAACAGGTCCGAGAACAGACCCTTGTAGAACACAACATACATCAACTGGACTAGAGTGTATTCCATTTGGAGATACAATTGGTGTCCTGTTGAACATGTAGGAATTGAACCACAGTAAGGATTCATTTTGAATGCCAAATACATGCTTGAGACGATAGAGTAATATATCGTGGTCTATCGTGTCAAATCCTTCAGACAAATTAAGTAGTGCGAGGACTGTAATCTTTCCGCTCTCCAAAGCAGAGAGAATGTCTTTAACTACTTTCAGAAGAGTAGTTTCAGTACTGTGGCAAGGGCGATATACAGCCTGTACATTGCTGAAATGACTGTTGGAATTAAAATGAGTTACAAATTGGTTTAGAAAAACGTTTCTAAGATTTTCTTATATGAACGCGACATTAGAAACTAGGTGGTAGTTGTTTAAATCGTTATGGTCCAGTGTTGGTTTCTTCAGCAGAGGCTTTACAATGGCAGTTTTGGAAAATTACGAGGATTCCACGGAGAGAGAGCGAGAGAGAGGTATTAATAACATCAGTTAGTGAAGTCCATATTGGTTCTAAGCACTCAAGCCGCAGTGATGATGGGATTGGATGAAGTTCACATGACTTTGGTGCACTCTTCATCTCGATTGTCCGTATTAAACCGATATAGACAGGTTCGAATTCTCATAAAGGTTGTCGCTAAAATTCTGTATCGTAACTGTATGGTGCCGGCTAGTCATTTGAAGCTTTGTTGTCAGTCTTATTTCTAATGGTTTTACTTTGTCACGGAATATATTTGCAAATAGGTCCGGAAGGTCTATTGAAGAGAAGGTAGTTGGAAATGTAGTAAATTTGTTCCTTGACATTAGTCTGTTTGTGATATCGAAGAGCTCTCTGCAGCTGGAACGCACGGGTCTCTGTGATCTTAGTAATGTAGTGAGATAATTTGGTTAAATGTTTGTGACGTAGTCCAAATAGTTAAATGCACCAAAGATATCATAAAGAAACAAGATCAGAGTAGAGGCGATTGTATACTACAGGCGATTGAGGAAATCAAGTAACACATCAGATAAATTGGATAGGTAAAAGAAGAACTAACCATTTAAAACGTACATCAAATGATTCACCACCACCACCCGCGAACCAGTCAATGCTTAAAACACCAAAGCAGCATTGTAATGAATACGGTCGCCAGTGAGACGGTGCATATATATATATATATATATATATATATATATATATATATATATATATATATATATATATATTTCACATATTTCATTTTGGGATTCCGTTATATGTGTACACATAACGTATTATCATTAGCTGCAATATAGAAATCGTATGATATACGTTGGACGAATACAAAATTACAGATAGTTTCGCAGGCTCGCTACAGTAATTTCGTTATCAATTCAACAACCTTAAATATGTCATAGTCCTCTTTTAGAGAGAAAAAGTTAATATTATGAATATGCCAGGCACGTCATATATGATATTTGGTTATAATAGTTCTAAAAGTGTTACCATAATTTGGTGTCTAATGTATAGCCCATCATGCATCTGACTTGAAAGAAACATAATATATTTTAGTACAAAACTGTATAGTTGTCAATATCACAATCACCTTGTATTACCTCTCTCGTCATGATCTTCGGCAAGAGAGATGAACAACATGTGACTAACTATCACACTTTTCTTCTTTCTGCATCTCTTGTTACGTTAGAAGTTAGCACATCAGCAGTTTAAAGTATAGTGTACCATAGAAACGGAGATGTTTATCGTTATTATGACAAGTTTAAAGGATAAGTGCTAACATGAAAGTTGCGTACCTTAAACCATTGGAACAATAAACATACTGTTATACAGGTATTTGATTAAGAACAACGTGTCATATTTATATAAAGTTACATTTGTATGATGTTCTTTATATTGTATATAAAAGTACTTATCTATTTCAGATGCATTGAATGTGCTGCATAAACCGTGTCTATAAACGAGAGCAGAAGAATAAAGGCTAAATACAAAATAGTTACTGAATGACATTACCAATGCGGATAAGCTAGTTTTTTTTCGTCTTGCGATAAATGAGAAGCAAAGGGTGTAATATCTTATTTCACTAATGAAATGAGAAACAAATATTAAATTATTAATGGTATGAAACTGAACAACACAAGGGTTTTATTCATAAAAGGACACGATGTCGAGCACGTCTTCTGATCAATCACTGAGTCGATCTGCTGCAGGAAGAAACTTTCAGCTCGGAATGGTGTATGACGCAAATACGAATAAACGTTTTGAATCTTTAAATGTACTCAATAAAAGCCCCAAAGAAGTAACAAAATCGAGACTTTGCCCATCTCAAATTCTTGATTTAAAAGTCTTCCTACACTATAGACGAGAGGATGGAAGTTTTTCAGTTTGACGGCCATATGAAAGTTGGAGTGGTTTTTGGATTTCTACAATTGGGGTCGGCTTCGGGAAAATAAGTTAATAACATGAGTTCGTCAATTGAACAGCCTAGAATGACGCTTCGGTACAAAGAGACGAAACGATACGAGGAACTTGATACGGCGACAGTTCTAAAACTGTGTGATAATCTAGAGCTACTCAAAATGGCGAGGGAACATGAGGCGACACACTTTGTTGCTGGGATGACATATGGTAATCAGGTACTTATGGATTTTAAATGTACCAGACAGCGTGATACAAAAAATGATCTATTGGATATCCAACTCAAAGGAATATTTTCTATCGGACAGTTCTTAGCTGATAAATTCAATAAAGATAATAAACGAATAATTACCTTTGATGACATTCAATGTAAGATTTTCTGTGAAATTAAGGATATAAAGGAACACATGTCTTTCAAAGAAGCCGAACAAATATGCAAAGACCTTCCCACAGTTCTTAAGAATGTAGAAGCTGTGGATTGTGTTTACTTGCTTCCACTCTCCATCATCGACAAAGATGCAAAGGAATTCAATAAGAGTGATATTGATGAAGTAGTAATGAAAAAATTAGTTCATATCCGTGATGATCTCTACGAGCAAGAAATGCGATGTGACGATTTTGGAAAAAGGAACATTAATGTTTCGAAAATTAAGGCTTGCATACAAAAGCACACAGAGGAAATGAAGCAGAGTCTGTCCTCTAACACACCTAAAGACTGGAATAGGGAGATCATCAAACACAATAGTTCCGATTTTGAGAGAACTAAACTTCGTAAACGGATGAAAGAGTCTCGACCCAAAACAGGTAAATCAAGTAAACAGATGCTTGTTGTTTCGTTTTCTAAAATCAGTACTGTTAAGTGCATTATCAAATTTGAGAACATTTATTTACCTTAATATTATTGTTAATTTACCTAGACATAATCAAGGCTACGTTCTATTTCGTCTTTTCAAAACAAGTTGTGGTAAAATAAACATGTTCTATAATGAACCTTAACATTTCAATGCTTCTACAAATGTCACTTTTACAGTTTAAGGTCAGTTTGTATATGTATAAAAGAAGCTAAGTTTGCTTTGCAATTATGTAAAACTATTGTCCTATTTGGTTTGTAAGTGAACAAAAGACAAACACTGGTATATAGCTGTATTGTCTATATATCTACCCGAATGCTCAATTACTAGATTAATGGAATACGCTGGGTTTGCCAAAACCAATGTTCCCATTTTTCACACTCAGAACATACAGAAAACATATATTCTAACGTTGTGCCCGCAAGAATATTTGATTAAAACAAATATATTTTGTTAAAAACATTTCAGGGTTATTTGTTGAGAGAAATGTATAGCAAATCTGTCATTTCCTAATTCATATCGTCATTCATATGGTCCACAGCTGGGAAAGTTCCAGTAAAATTATTTGGATATGCATACAAACGATGAGTAGTTGAAACTGATCCAAAACGACTTTACATTTCATACAGAATGTTAGGACGTGCAACATCTAGTGTCCTAGATTGGAGTGGGAATCAAATATATATTTTATCAGACACTTGCTATCACTGATAGTTTTTAATTCTACTTAGTGAAGAATATCAACTGATTGGTTGAAGCATATTGTATGTAAATTATGCAAAAGGGATCGGCTAAACGAGGTACAAATACAGAAGAAACATATTTAAGGAACGTAAAAAGTGATGTTATCAAATTAAGAAAAGATTTTTGTTAAGTATGTAATGCACCTACATCACTATAAACTGGTTATTATACAGTCTTGGGGAGAGTATTATTATTAATATCAACAATTTTTTTATATTTTCAAATCTAAGGAAGAAACATTACTTTAACGACTCGTATCATTAAAGTAATTGAGACAGCTTACAGGTATTCATAATTTGCTCAGTGTCAAGTTTATGTATGACGCATGACGTGCGCTTGTAGATATCGGGACGGACATTTCTTTAAGTCTTCAGTATTAGAATCTGCATTTGGAATATGCATTGAAAGTTTACGAAAATATAATGATATGAAGTTTCTGCTTCTGCCCCATAGCTGTATAAGGGATTTTCTATCAGACGATTGTTGTACATTGGTTTCTGATCCTGGTATAAATATTATAATATTTGCTATCCAGAGTAAGATATTAAGAAACATTATGTTATTTAGCGGTTAAATATATCTTTAAAACATTCAAAAAGTTCTTTCCGATTTGAAATTGTCAGTAGGGTATGCATCCGACAAAAGAAGAGTTAATGAAATATATAATTTGTTTGTTCAAATTTAGAATTTAGTATAGAAAAGTTTTGTCGATTAAGTAAACAGTATTTTGTCGTTTCTCCCACGAACGAGAGTAACATTTCTCATAACTATTCCGTGTATTGGTACTTCTGGCTAGAAGCATGACTATTTTTCCAGCATCTAACTGCAATATATCTAATCTAAGTCTACTGTTGAATATCCAACCCTTAAGACCTCTGCGTATTCTAAAATAGGCCTTATTTCAATTATGTAAATTATATCGAAAGATTTTCTACGCAGTTTGTAATTGAGGAACCTTAACATATTGATTCATTTAGATGTTTTATTAAGTATATTTCCAATATGTATTTCCAAGTACACTATATTGGCTAGTTTGCTTACGTCTACTGGTGTAAGAAAATCATATGGTGAGACTAAGTAGATTAGAAGCAATATATTTGACCAACAGCGATAAATGTCCTATAATTGCACCATCGAGCAGCTTGCCTGAAACACTGAATTATGGACTGCGTTTTACACGACCGTTTATGTTCTATCGAAAAGATAGTAAACGAAATAATCCGATATAACTGTTTCACAACTCTTAAGTTTGTGGAAAAGACCTTTTCGACAGACTCAGTCGAATGCCTTCGAGCCATCGCAAAATATTACACACGTCTTCTCTATGATCGAGTGCATCACTAATAATATGAGATACATCTAACCGTACACAGTTGAATGATTTGGAATAAAATCTACTTCATGCTTGTAAATAACATCATTTTGCTCTAAGTAATTGCATATTTGTTTAAAAATGATTCTTTCTAAGATTTTGTCTACACAACTAAGTAAAGAGATGAGTCTTTATCTGGTGGGATCTTATTAAACCCAGCTTGTTGTGCCAGGGTGGTAACATAATATTATTTGATACAGCAAGTGGTGGATGTTGAATATTTTTCCTTCCAGACTCAAATGACTCTCGGAGTTGCCAATCACTCTTGATGTATTAGGATTCTCTCGTAGCAGTACTTTGTGTATGCAGGCTGCAAACCAAGCAAGAGAGCAGAAACATCCAAACCGTTACAAAGCTGCTACTGATGTCGATCATACTTTATGCACCACAAAGGTTGTTTCATCTTTTCATAGGATTCCTTCATATAGACAGCCTGAACAATAGGAGTTGATAGTAAAACAGATTTAAGACTCGTCTTCGATGAATCAATTAACAGTCTCCACTCATTTGCAACAAGGTGAATAATGTTAAGAGCTGCCACCGATTTTGCTGCAGACTACATGATCGCCTTGAATTATGAAGAATGGACCAATACCATTTTGACGGTCGCGGGACATGGAAACTCTAACTTCACCTGTCTGGAGCCAACCATCTCTGCCTTACCCTTGGATACTTCCGAGTCCCGGAAGGTCAGCAACGTCATGAAGTTCAAATTCTGTTCTGAGGTGTGGTTCAGAGGAAGAAGATGGAAGAAAATATGGGTCATGTGACATTGTTCGCTCAGAACTAGAAGTTTCGTCCTCTCCCTTCTCCTTGGCTGACACAAGTGAGAATGATTCTGTCTCATTAGGAACCAACGGTCCTTTTCCGTGAGGTACTGGGTGTATAGTCGATGAAATGATTGGATAATGCTTAGTCCATTTTTTCTTCCTTGACACACCTTGTCCAACTGGAGTCACAATGAAATAGTAACAATTGCTGCCTCTCTCCAAATAATTGGCACTGCAAATGGCAAATATTTTCTTTTCCTGTTCAACCCTTGTTGAAGATTTGTTAACCGTCCTACTGTCCAAGTTTGCAGACAAAATAAAGGTGTTGAACTTTCTTAACCAACATGGTTATACTACGTTTTGTGATGCAGAAGTCACTTCACAAAAAACATAGCAGAAGTTATCGGCATTGTTCACACAAGTACAAGTCATCACTGCTCACTTTGACTACACATAAATGTGTCCCATTGCAAAACAAAAAACTGATAAATAAGAAAGCACGACACTGTATGATATTTACAGCTGATATAGGGCAATTTGTCCAGGAATAACATGATGCACTTCATATCGTGTATGATGCTATATCACCTTCAAATGACATCATTAATTGTTTTGCCTACAAAGCAAGTACTGTCTAAACATAGTCGTAGATTTTTTCACAGATTTAATCAAAGATGTATTTGAGTCATTTCTGGTTTAAATTGAAATCCCTTCCCATTATAACTCACTTATCCTCCACCTTTCCAAGTCAATGAACGAATATACTGACACAGTATCATATCTTTTAGCTAGAGCCAATCAACAGTTTTGAGCATCATTTTAGTTCTCAGTGACCCATTATTAATAATGTTTGATTACATTTATTACGGAAGCATTTTGGCTATAGACCAGTGTTTCCTGTCGTGGTGGTTATTTAAAATGTTTATCTTTCTCGGCATTTATAGCATTGATTTATATTCGATTGGTTTTCGTGTGGAGGATGCATAAGCGTCTGATCTGAGACTAAAGTCATCTCTGCTGAAAGAGTATAAACGTCTGCAGGTTTTGTTTTGCTTTTCTAATATATTTGGTGCGTTTAGACACTTAACTATTTGGCCCATGTTTTGCTACTGTTCCAGTTGGTTCAGGCACCTTTTCACGCTAGATTATGCTCCTATTCTATATACTTGGTAGGTTACGTTATCTAACAAACTGGATCAGACGCGGTTTTGTTTCGTTAACGCTGCCACCTGTACGACTGATATCTTTAAGGTCATTTTAATATCCTCGGCACGTTCGCACTTTCTATTTTGGTTTTAATCACCGGTGCATATGTTTGTTTTTCTTCCAACCCGGCCGTGAGGTCTTCTCGTGCAGGTTCCCTACTGTAACATATTCTTGACGTTTTAGCGACCTTCGATCACAATTCTTCAGTGGTTTTACGGCGTCTCTTCCAATACTTCTATAAAACATCACTGCCGGAAGTATTTTAAAGAATGGTTATTATTCTTATATTGAAGCATCCATTCAAATCAATCATGAGGAAAATATACAGATCCAAGGTGATCCTTGCATACATATCAAGAAATTAACCCCAAGTGTGTACAGCGACTCACCAAGTCCTAACAATGTTTTTCGAGGCCGTGTGGGAAAATGCCGCGAAAAATCACGATAGCACAGATGTCATGGATTACGTTAAATACACGTGCTTATAGTTGAGTCAAATAGACGACATCGGTGTTTCTGTGTCGAGCTCATGAACATATTTGTATGGGATTGATTGGTTTCCAAGCATCATTTCGTTCTGGATGTTACATTTGTCAAGAATCACTTTAGTCACATATGCGTATCAATGAGTCAAACACCTACCGTCCGTGATTTTGTGCTGTGATTGACTTGATTCTCATATACCACATAGTCCAATAACACAATATTGTTTCTAGTTTCATGCAAATCTTCAGTGTTGATAGTTTCGTCCATAGTGGAATACAAATCGACAGATGCGTTTGTTTTTCCACTTTTTACCGATACTTTATCACTCAAAGAGCTTTGAAAATCTTTTAAATCACCACTATATGATTGATACTAGCCGATGGCTCAGTCACGTACAACATATCCCATGTTCGCTGTCGTAAAATCATATTCAGCAACATTTTTGTTTTACCTGACCAAGCGGGACAAATGTTCGTGTACGAATTGAATATGAAAACACGGTTTCATTACCATGTATGGATGGTTCAGGTGCTACTTGCACACAAAAGTTCATGACAGAAAAATCTTTATGTTTCTCATATCTTTGCTCTTACCGATAACTTACATGAATTTTCTCTTGCGTTTTGCCAATAAATGAATGCTAGAGTATGATTTTGTAATACGATCATGTGTTCATATTTTGATGCACGTATCGCAAATCCACCTCTACTTTCAGACACGTATCAGAAACATATCGGTTACTTGAACTTATGTGTGCGGTGGAACAAAGACGTTCACCTTTCTTTTTTATTTGAATTGACGCCTGTGATATTGCTCCTGTATTTGCGAAGATAGCAGGGACACCATGGAGTAACTCTCGTGGTGAAAACACCTTGCTGGGTTTAATTACTCTGGGCATGGTACGAACCAGGATATACGGTTCAATTCTAACAACCATCCAAAGTCTGGTGAAGCACACGACAACTGCGTCAAAGCTGTGTTTTACCAACCTGATCTAGTGTCACATTTACCAATAATATATCCGTGCACATCACTTAAATAAAGTAATCGTACTATGGACCGGTAAAAGAGGTCTGAAAGCCAAAACTGTACTTGGAGGTTATACCTGTCGTGGTGGATAGACTCCACACTTGGAGGCATACAAAGGTACACTAAATGAAAGCAAAAATATAAACAATAGATACAATCATTTTATCCAAAATAACACACAGTCAGTGGGATTATTGGAGAGGCGAAGCCGTAACTCAGTGTTACCAAGGTCACTCATGGCATTGTCTAAGCAGGGTTAGCCAAACAAGTGTTGTGGCAAATTTATCTACCAGTACCATGAAAATATCGTTTGGATGGTTTGGTGTTTAAATACAAAACGAGGTGAATCAAGCTCTATTGTTTTTTTCCCACTAGATCGCTTACGTGCTAGAAAAGATAAATTGCACATAAACAAGTACGCGCTAACAATTGTCGATGTGGCAAACATATACGAAGATGTGAAACAGTTGAAATCCAAAGATGCTGCAAGTGTCGCAGACGCACTGGAACTTATTTATGCACGCGAACCAGTCACACAACCAGAACGTTTATAACTTTTGTATTGGTAAATAATTTATTGGATAAGTTGCTATTGTGCGGACCGAATTCCACTTGTTGATACGAGTCGGATATGTCAGTGTACATTGTGACCTAGTTATATGGAACAATTTAATCGTTTTCGTGCTACACGAAGTCACATTGTCACTGGAGTGGGTAGAATGACTTCCATTAGACATAGCAGTATTGAACAATGGAAACAAACTTACGACTAGATTAAAACCAGCCCGTGCGATTCGAAAAACTACTGTCTCGGTTACCCAGACATTGATCTCACACCAAACACTGTTACATCCACTCGAAGTCAGGTTGGGTATCTGTATGCACCTGGATTGTTAGAAGGTGGACATAAAATATATGCAACTGATCCAGTATTGTCCATCGATGAGTTTCCTATTTTGGATGGTTTTGAAACGCCGCCACAAACAACCCATTAATGACTGGGGCCGTCACATGGCGAACTAAAACCTACCATCCGAGCATTTATGCGAGATAATTACAAGTAGTTCTAGAAGATACATTATGTAACCAGGATTTGACTTAATAACAAGGTAAGATGTACTTATATAGTGGAGTATCCATCGGTTAGTATCAAGCGAAGACAAAACTCAGTTTGGTGCATATATAAACACGCACGTGATGTTTCTTTGATCGGACCATAATTGCCTTGCATGCAAATGCACCTCAGTCTCTAAGAACTGCCAGGTGTTAGGTCTTGCTTGAGTTATTGTTGCAAAATAACCAGTGGAATACCATTGGTATTTTAATGATTTTGTCGGAGCCACAAATCACAATCGAATATATTTTTGGTCGCAGTCCCAAACACTCTGATTTGTTACCCGAACATTCGATTTTAAATCGGCCAACCACCTTTGTGTTGGTGTTACTAAACAGCGGATGTTTTGTTCGAATATTCTCTGGCATGAAATTAATTGATCAAACCTGTGCTACGTCCGCGTCCTCATTATCTATAATGATATGCATAAAAAACGAATCAATGACGTTGTAGAGCATTTTGATTCGATCCTGATAAAACGGTTTGATTTTTGTCATCATGTTAAAACCCGTACATGAGCAACTTCGTCAAAACTAACACGGACGATCCAAGATAAACTGATTTTGTCAGCAATAGCTTTAACTTTATTCTTTGAAAGGCAAGTCCATCAATCAACTGTATGTATTGATTCAAAGGCCGAGTCCACATTAAGCCTTTGAAGTTTGTCGTGCTTGCCAGCACGGAAAATATTGACTCGAATTCGCTTGCACAGATTCTCCGTTGTTTTCCCAAACAAGGCGTTATTTATGAGTTAAAAAATATGTTTCAAATTATTGGTAGCCTTGGTGCATAGAGTGTATTCATCTGAATATACAGGGCGATCCGAGCTGGTTGGCGAAATCCTAGCATTCGATGGGTCTATGTTACATGCATACCCAAGTGCCAGTACAGCTGCAGATTTTGCGCGTGTAACACATAATTGTGTTTTGGCCGAATAATTGGGACCAGTCTGGTGCATTCAGTTTATTTGCGTCCAGGTTCATCCACAATCGCGCACTGTTAATAGAACAGCCACTTACGAATCACCGACAACGCTTCTGATGCTACCGGATAATCGTTTTGTACATTAGAAAAAGTTCGGGGTATTCAAGATCAACTTCAAAAAAGTATCCGTGGTTATGATTTATATTTATGTTGTGATCGTGCACACGTTTACGTAGGTCAATGTATGTGATATCGACTGAAATTCAGCAGCAGGAAGTGATTGAATCACTGCGCATCCCTAAAGATTTGAATCTAGATCTAGATACATGATTTACCTGTTGAACCAGTGAGTAAATACCCATCCACGTTCGGATTGATGGCATCAGCGTATATATAACTCGACATTAATAGTCCTTGAATATTACTAAAAATGTGAAGAAAAAAATTCAGATGAGGCCGTTTGGAAGAACGTTTGAACAAAAAATACAAAAATAATATTTTTTAAAACGTTTTTGATGCCGCAGACAGTTTTGAACTCGTGACGTCTTTTGATACACAAAACCCCAAATGTCGATGTTTATATATAAGTAGGCTAACTGCCTTTCCAAAGAAACGAATACCAAAAATATTTTAAAAAATAAAAAGTTGGAATGTGCGAAATTTTTAACATTAAAATGCAAAAGAATAAATTGAGACCGCCACAAGTTTCAAACTTGTTAGGCAAGCAGGACACATGCAAATGTGGGTGCTTATAAATACTATAGCAGGAAGAACATTATTCCTAAGTATAAAACGTTCTTTCCCTTTTAAATGGAATACGACCAAGACCTATGCCAGAAAATGGACGTGAACAATGAACCTTTACTGAAAATCTTATAAAACATATTCATAATGTAAAATCGTTAATCTTTTCGTGGTGCTCTTGTAAAACAGCTAAAGTTTAATCAAATAGTAAACCACCGTATTGCAAATAATAATTTGAAAATCCAATATATATATATATATATATATATATATATATATATATATATAGTACAATAAATAATACATAAAGCACAATTATATGATGAAGAAATCAAATTTCATATCTCCTTATTTGTACAGTTCGTCGTACCTGTCCCACTTGTCATACTGAATTTTCCGAAGGAAGTGAGTTCCTCACACATATGGGCACCAACCAAGGTAAGAACAAACCATTTCTCTAACTGTAATCAAGAGAGAAAAATACAATGTTTTCATTACAAAAATCGTTTAATCTTTAATCTATACAACCAAATTATTATATAAAGAAAGATTTACAGTCAGGTTCTCGACGTAAAGAGTTATCGCATCGGCCAGACTGAGAACGTTCGGAGCATCTGTGTGCATGGGTGACCGTACTTATGACATTTGAAACATATTAGCGAATTTGGGATGTATATCTCGACCTTGATCTTCAAGTATCCAACTTTTACAACCTTTGGTAGTATTTGTACGTTGAATGTAATTATGTTGTTATACAGTGCAGCAAATAACTGGACCATCCGATTGACCCATTAAGACAAAAAACATGAGGGTTACTTCATCGGGTCAATACCGACTTCTCAACTAGTAACGGGTAGTGGTCAAAGTATAATAATGCTACAGGGAGCTACTCATGGGTTTCCACTTTACTCAACTCATAGGATAGTTTTCTCCTTCAGCACGGGTCGCATGTAAGGTCTAATATACAGCGTCTACTCAGTCACCTCTTGCGAGACAAGTGTATGTTTTTAGGGTTTAACGCCATATTTCAGCATAAGATAGGCGGCCAGTATTAATGGTGGAAAATCCTGGAAAGAACCATCGACTCACGAGAAGCTACTGGCAAGCTTTCTCACATACCCTCATTGGACGAATTCGAGACTCGAACACACACAGAAATAGGTGAGATGGCAGTGATCCGTAACGGACAGCGCTTTAGACCACCCGGGGCCCTTGAAAGAAGGGGATAGATATATAGATAGATAGATAGATAGATAGATAGATAGATAGATAGATAGATAGATAGATAGATAGATAGATAGATAGATAGATAGATAGATAGATTTCAGATAGATAGATAGATAGATAATAAATACATACATACAAAACAGAACAGAAAATGCTTTTCTGGAAGTTTGCATGATAATGCTTTAGAATACTAGGATTGTGTGGCATTGGCAGGAGAGCCAGGACTCTATCATCAGGCTGAAAACTCCTTTCCTTCGAAGTTTTATGATATCTTGATTTCATTTTAGATTGAGCAGAGTGCAGATTTGCTCTTGCGACCTCACAAGCCTTTGACAACTTATATCTAAAATCAGAAACATAATCAAGTAGATTGATTTCAGTATCTTCATTAGAAAGAAGTTTCTCGTTCAATAACTTCAATGGTCCAAGCAGAGTATGTCCAAAAACCAGTACAAAGGGACTGAAGCCTAGAGATTCTTGAACTGATTCTCTAAAAGCAAACAATAGTAATGAATGCTTTCATCCCAACCTTTGTTTGTATCAAAATAATATGATCGAATCATATTGTTCAAAGTCAGATGAAATCTTCCTAATAAACCTTGGCTCTCAGGATGATAGGCAGAAGATTTGAATTGCTGAATGCCTAATTCATACATAACTTGCTGGAAAATTCCAGACATGAAGTTTGAACCTTGATCAGACTGAATAGATTTGGGAAGGCCATACTGAGTAAAAAAACTTTATCAAAGCTTTTACTATTTGTTTAGATTTTATATTCCTCAACGGAATAGCCTCTGGAAACCTTGTTGACGCACATCTAATGATCAACCGGTATTGGTTACCTGACTTGGTCTTAGGTAAGGGACCTACACAATCTACCATAATACTACTAAATGGGTCGTCAAACGCAGGAATAGTTTGCAGATGAGCCTTAGGTATCTTCTGATAGGGTTTTCCTACCATTTGACAAGTATGACAAAATCTACAGCATTTGACAACATCACATTTGATTCCTGGCCAATAAAAGTGAGTCAAGATCTTGTGGTAAGTTTTATTAATCCCTAAATGACCAGCCAAAGGAGTTTCATGGGCCAGATTAAGTATTTCCTGTATGTAAGGTTTTGGAACTACTATTTGATATTTCACTGACCACGCATCACCAGCAGGTACCTCGGAAGGTCTCCATTTTCTCATAAGAATTCCATGTTTAATGAAATAACGGACAGGAACTTCAGTGGCTTCAGTCTCATTTATGGCCCTTTGAAACAAACAGGAGATCTCAGGATCTTTTCCCTGTTTGACGACAAGTAACTGTCGTTTATCACCTTGATTAGAATAAAGAGAATGAGTTGTTAAAAGAGGATCACTATGATCAATACCTTCTGAATGATCCAAACAAGGAGTAAAAGTCACCTCATCAAAAGCCTGACCTATACACGTGTCAGCTAAAAGAATACTGCCTACTTCAGCTTCATTCTCTAGAGCGTTCTTTGCCATAGCTCTGGTAACTGCACATGCTTAAAATATCTCAGGGAATTCTTTTTCAATTGGATCAACTTTCTGATCCAAATTAGGCTTGTCAGTTACAATTGGATTAACCACAACCTTGTCCCCAGCTAAGTCGTTGCCTAGCAATAAATGGATGCCCTCAGCGGGTAAAACCAAGACTGTTCCGATTGTCACAGGTCCTGACACTAAGTCTGATTACAAATTTACACAATGGAGAGGAACATTAACAAAGTCGCACTCTACTCCCTGAAAAAGAACACTTTCATTAGAAGAAGACTTCTCAGAAAAAGGCAAAGTACCTGACAATAAAAGACTCTGAGAAGCTCCTGTGTCCCTTACAATTGTAATAGGGGTGGAATTGGCTGCATCACCCAAGAGTGATATAGAACCCTTCGATATGAATGGTTCATAATTCTCCATAATAAAATCAGACTGGGATTTATTAGACCCAACAAATGTATTGCGTTCAATACATGACCGTGAACTTGACCTCTTGAAAATAAGAGCGTTTGGAACAGGTCTATATTGATTCTGATGCCTATGTTTCAATTTGTATCAATCAGAAACAACGTGTCCTTTTTTTTCTTGCAATAGGTACACGTCGGAAGAGACATGGATTTAGAATGAAACTTCTCTGAAGTTTGATTTTTAGAAGGGTTTGAATTAGGCGGAAATACTTTTCTGCCAGAAGATGGTTGAGTTGAAGTCTTTTTAACAAAAGGAAATTTATGTGTCAAAGAATATTCATCAGCAGCTCGAGCAGCATTTTCCAAGGTTTCAATCCTATGCTCATGGAGATAACTTTTAGCGTCACTATGAAGACAGTTTTTGAACTCTTCAATTAATACCATTTGCTTGAGATTTTGATAATCGTGTTTTAACTTTCTTGGCTAAGCACCATCTATCAAACAGCTGCTCTTTTTCTCTAGCAAATTCGATATGACTTTATCCAGCTTCTTTTCTGTAATTTCTGAATTTTTGTCGATACGCCTCAGGGACTAACTCATAACCCCTTAAAAAGCATTCTTTAACACATCATAGTAATCACTTTGGTGAACTGACAGTGTAGTGTAAACCTCACTAGCCTTACCAGTAAGTACACATTGCAATAACTGAGTCCAATGCTCCCTTGGCCACTTTAAATTTTCTGCAACGTTTTTAAAATGAATTAAGTATTTGTCTACTTCTTTTTCTCTGAAAGGGGGCACTTACCTAATATTCCTTGCTAAATCAAAATTTAAATTTGGATTTGAAGTATGATGGTGATTTTCACTTGCCAACTCTAATTCTTTTATTTTAATTTCATATTGTAATTGTTTTTCTTTCTCTCTTTCCTGAAATTCCAGTTTCTTTAACTCTAATTCCCTCTCTCTCTCCTCTTTTTCATATTGTAATTGTCTTTCTTTCTCCTTTCTCTCTTTATCAATCCACATCTGCTCTTTTTGTAATTCAATTTACTTTCTTTCTGCTCTCTCTCAATCCGCATCTGACCTTTTTGTAATTCAATTTGCTTTTCTTTCTTCTCTCTCTCTCTCTCTCTATCAATCTGCATCTGCTCTTTTTGTAATTTAATTTGCTTTTCTTTCTCCCTTTCTTGAAATTCCAGCTTCTTCAACCCTAATTCCATCTTGAATTTTAATTCTAATTCCTTTAATTTTATATAAGAGTCTGATGCAGACTTACCGACCGAAATCAAAGCACTTTGTTCCAAAACATTCTCTTCTACCAAATATTGCATCAAAGTCTTTTTGATATCTTGTTTCGTTAAAGAAGCCTTGACTTCAGAAAGATCATATTTTCTGGCAAACTGAATCAACTCATCTTTTTTGAAAAGATCTAATTGCTCCTGGGTAGGATTAGAAAGAAATATTTCTACTTTAGATGTCATTTGAATACAAGCCTGTCAGTTTCACTAAAGATTTAAAATTTTCAAAAACTAGGGGAATTCAAATTTAAAACAAAAGTTTTCTGAGAAAAATTCTAGCCAAATTCCAATTTATCTCATATCCCGGTCGAGCCCCCAATTTCTATGATACCTGCTTAGGCTCGAATAAGCAGCAACACAGAAAGAGTGAAAACTAACAAGATTGTAAAACTTTAACAAACGATTTATTAAGTACAAATATTTTTATAAGAGAAAATAAATAAACTTACGGTTTTAGAGAATCAAGTCCAAAAATAATCCAATATAGAATTCACAATAATAATCCACTAATGGAATTGCAAGAGTCCTGATAAATGAATGTCCTAATAGTTCCCGGTTCGAATATCTTGACGATGTAATCCAATATGGACGACGATGTCACGTGATTTAGTCAGTTCTTGTTTTTATAATAATCCAAATATAAATCTATGGGCACATATTCGTTTCCAGATAAATAAAATAATTCCTCTTGCTCCAACGAATTGACACAATTTCCAGTTCACGGTAATTAAAATTAACTCAAAAAGAAGACACAACTTAATATTCCAAATTCCAGACTAACTACTGAATGTGCTCTCCCAGAATAATAATTTAAATACCTCTGTTTGAACAAGGGATCACGTGATTTTCTGGAAGGTCATAGAACAAACGTACGAGCATTTAAACACGTACGCACGGAAAGATCCAGATAAGAATCAGCCACCTCTCACCCCCAGAAACTAAAAATAGAAAGATGTCCTTGGAAAACAACCAATCATTTCAAAGGCCTGTTTATCACTCTGAAGCAAAGTCAGAAAATGAGGCCAAGCAAAGGTCATAGAGAATTTCTAGAATAATCTCCCAATTAACGAATTTTAAACCCACAATGACAAATTTTGATTTGACAATTAAAAATAAATGATTTTAATCAAATCTACGTAACATTAGTATCAGTCACTACAACTAGCACCTAACATAATACTTCGAAATAAACATAGTTAGTGCTTCATCTCTTCAAATACAAGTTTCGTTTTATAAAATATGATACTGCCATGTTCAAATTTGAAAGTGTAAATACTGTGCAGTCCCAGTATAGAGGAAACGTAGTTATATCATGGTTATTTACTGTTCTCATTTTGTTTATACAGAGCGAAGGCAGTATAGGTGTGGCAGGTGTGACATCCCATTTGACACGATGAATGAGTTATCGGACCATGAAAAGACTCACAAAAATAGGAATAGAGGTATTCTTGAACTGTATATTCAAGAGAAAATAAACTAAACGTTGTATTGAGAAATGCATTTACGATATATCATATATGATTTATGCTTCTTTCAGTCAGATGTTAAACCTTATTTCATATGCAAACATAACATCTTCCTCCACACGAAACAAAACACAATATCGTCCATGAAACCACTATTACATCCAAATATCATCGTCTGGGGGGAAAAGAACGACTTGCGATACTTTTAAGGGTAGTATTCTTTATGTTACATAATTAATAAAACTATATATTTGTGTGCTATACATCATACCATTTGTGATATTTCATATAATTAGGGCAATGCGTCTTCACCATGACTACCGTTAACCTGGATTGCCGACTCTCATACGCAAGGACTTCCAAACTTTATGCAACTCCTACAAACTGTATAGCTATATATATATATTTGTACTGCCATACATTGAATACTAGATTAATTATAATAACATCCATAATTTAAAACATCTAATTGATGATATTAGTCTTTCTCCATTTGAATTGTGTATTGCGAACCACGGACACCGCCAATGGCTCTTCCAATCAGCTAATCATGTCGTTTTAACCTCGATACT
Organism: Unio delphinus; assembly: GCA_029339505.1. Classification (NCBI taxonomy): domain Eukaryota; kingdom Metazoa; phylum Mollusca; class Bivalvia; order Unionida; family Unionidae; genus Unio; species Unio delphinus. The sequence goes on along the minus strand of JAQISU010000044.1, from coordinate 6,757,258 downwards.
AGCTCAGTCAGGGACAGACTGGAACTTGGCAGATGCACTTTAACAACAATTATGTAAATGGTACGGATAAATTAAGTAAATATCAAGTATCCAACAGTCAATCGTGACCTAATACTAGCCAAAGATAGTTCGATTGTTACTGGACATTTTAAAGTTTCGATCTTTTATTTTCTACCGAAGTAGACAAAACTAATCTTTGATTCATATTGAACGTTTTACCTTTTCTATATGGAACGTTCAGAATTAGTTTTAAACGTTCAATTTGCGTTGAAAATCTTACCGTTATAGTCGGCAATTTCAAATTTGTTTTGTCCTGACACTAGAGATAGAGCTGTCAAAAGTAGACTTGTTTAAGCTACATTACTGCAACTGACAAAATAATTGTACAATATTTTTTTTATCAAATAATGCAAAATGTCTATGCTCCCAAAAAAGTTAAAGAAGAAAATTACAAAGTTAATACAATTCAACAAATAATTTCTTTGTCTAGAATTCAAAGTGAAATAGAAAAATGAATTTACGGTACTGCAAATTAAATATCAAAATAATCATAGAACTACAGAGAACATTCCCAAAAAAATTAAAATACAGAATAAATTTTAGTGTAAATCCAAATTAAAACTAATGTTGAAGGTGTTGTTATACTTGTGTATAGTTTTGTTGTACCAAATTATTTTTGTTCAAACACGGTAATACAAATTCCAGCTTTGAATTCACTACACATCCCACAGCATGCCTGTGTTTAATAATGTTTTGTATTGAGCACTCTATATTTCCAGGTGGAAAAAGTCGTTGAATTCAATAATTTGAAGGAATGAATTTCAAAACGAATGATCTACCAAGCACAACAATATTACAAATTGATTATGCTAAGTCTTAAATAACGAATTAATAATGTTTTAAGTATCGAGAGTTTATAGTTGTTCACTCGATTTCAGGTCACAATTAACATTTTCGAAAGCAAAACAAATTTTCCTAATGGAAAGAAATTTTGAAACTGTTTACAAAATACAACGTTATTTTTATTAGAAAATCTGTTTCTATAGTGTATAGCCTGGACTACGTCAGGTGCACCAGGTAAATTGTAGGGAAATTTAAATAACCTAAACCAACACCCAAACAAACATTTATAATTTCATTTAATAATTATCCTGATATAGTTTGTTTTGAGTTGGGGTAGTTCCTCGACTGATTCTTCCAGATCTTTCTAGTCTACCTCTACTCCCTAACTTTATGTTTATCCGTGTCACAAAATTGTATAAACCCTTTTTATTTATTTATTAAATTCGTATAATCGAGTTTCGTTTCTCGCGTATAGCGATACCAGATGGTGATTAATGTATATTGTGTCGTATTAAAAAATAGAGAGTTTGGTCCATCCTATGCCGCACGTGCGACGTGCTTTTGATGGGATGAACCGAATACCTTCAATGCACAGACAATATATGTGTATAAATACCTCACCGCATGTAAAGCTCTATACTTTATGGATTATCGTGTCAGTCAGCTGTCTACTACAAGTTTTGCACTTCTCCAGTTGTTGAGATAGGTAAGATTATTCATTTCTTGCATATACGATATGAATATTGTAATAGCACGTAAATTTGTTTGATTGTAGTCTTACGCAGAATAATGCACACATTGATAGTTTTGTTTACGACTTAACAAAGAATTTATATTAGCAATATAAGGCTAAATTTTTTATAAATGTTTAGTACAGTATGATTCTTATCGAGCAGAGTTAGGTTTATTTCTAAACTTGTTGTTTCAAGATTATTGTATCGGTAATATAATATGTATAACTTACCGCGTATAACGTTATCACGTTTTAATGCCCGCATGTATGTATGTATGTATGCGTACATATATATATATATATATATATATATATATATATATATATATATATATATATATATATAGTTCACACAACTGGATATGTTTTCAGTTGCCCAGCATCTGGAGTGTCCAGTGTCTGGAGTATCTGGTGTTGTCCAGTGTCCGGAATTTCCAGTATATAAGTGTCTGGTTTTGTCAGGTGGTGTCCAGCATATGGTGTGTCCTGTGTCGAGACTGTCCGGTGTTATCCAGAGTCTCGATTACGGAGGATGGGAAAGTGTAAAACTGTCTGTGTCCAGAGAGGCTAGAGGGACCCGAGCGTTCCAAGTTATCGGAGTGATCGAGGTCTACGTGATGCAAGCTTAAACGCTAATCACAGGAAGTAATCGTAGCAGCTGTGAAGCTGAACTTTAGCAGCCGTGGAGCTGAACTAAAATTTCTGAAGACGGAGTGTACCTCCTTGCATATACTCTTGTTCGTAAAACCCATTGTATATCGGGACATAAACGATTAGTTATATATCTGTCCATTTTCGTTTGCATATTTTCACTATAATGAATTGATTTTACTACATGAGTACAATTTTTCATTTGTTTGCTAGCTGAGTGAACTATATCCATCTATCAATTTTTTTTTACTGTTAATTCTTTGCTCTTTGTGGTTGCATTTTGTAGAGTAATTTGTTTGTATTTTTCTGTATTACATTTATTCTTTCTTATGTTAATTAATCCAATATTTGGATTACATTTACGCGCACGTATTCATAATTGAATTGCTCAGTCAAGTCAGTCACTATTAAACATTGTATTTATATCATCGTCAAAATTGTTATGTTGTGAATCCGGATATCCAACCCGGTTATCTTTTTACAACCCGAAGGGTTATTTGTTGCGATATAAATGTTATAACTTTATAGTTAGTGTTTCTGTATTTGTCTTAACGTTATGATTAATATTGTTGGGCAATTTGTTTGGTTTGTGTAGTTGGTGGTACTGGGTTTTGTTCATTTGTACTTCTTGTTTTACATTTGTACAATGTTTGATTAAATGTCACTTTGTGTATTTTTTATTATATTTCCTCGAGAACCTCGTCATATGTCAGCCATATAAGTCTCTGATTTTATTTTCCTTTCACTTTCTTTGCAAATTGTTTGTGATTGTCTAGTTGATTAAAGACTTTTCTTCCTTTCTTTTTTCTACTTTTCTTTTGATTTGTTTGTTCTTTTTTCTGTTTTTGCAGTGAGTTCAGTTTTTTGTTATACATATTTTTTTCCTTTCTTTGTTGTTCTCTTTGCTGTCTGCTTGTTGTTGTTCTTGTTCGTGTATCTCTTTTTGTTTATCTACTAGTTGTTGTTCATGTTTACCTTTCGTTGTTTGATATTTTTTATCTGATTCTTTGGTTCCACTTGTATTACTTATATTTGATTACATTTTAGGGGTTTTCAAGCTGTTGTTGTTGTTTCCTATTTCGTGGTTTATGTACTGATCCGTACTGTTTTCTATCTTTTTGTATTTGTTGTGCAGTTTGCTGCTTGGGGAGAAGGTGACTTCGCTCGTATAGTTTGTCCTGGCATTTCGGTCTTTTGTTGTTGGACATATTTGGGCTGTATCCCACGTTTCCAGATTTTTTACACTTCCTTTTGCATATACACCAGGTATACCATGATTTAGTGAGGAATCCATGGACAAAGAACACCTTCTTCATTGTCTCAAGTTTTTCTTTTTCTATTTCTAGGATTCTATCTTCCTCTTTGTATTGGAAATCCAGGGTGTGTATCTATTATTTTGTGACCTTAGTTTGAAACTATTGCAGTTCTTTCCACTGAATCTTCTAGAGGTAATTTTAGCGGAATATGTTATGTGTAGATCAGCTGCTCTTTTCTATCTTTATCAAAAAGGCTGCTGGTTTCCTTATGTTAACCGTTTGCCCTTCAATTGCATTATTCTCATGTTCAATTATTGGTGCGTAACCTCTGGGTCTTTGCAAATGTATATCGTCTCTTTTCCTATTCAACGATTCCACAAGCTGGATTAAGTCCTTGTTTTGTATTCCCAGACTAACTATTACGCTTCGCATGCTGGGTCTATTCTCTACTGCTACCTCCCATATATTAATATCTAGTGTTTCTTGCTATTGTGAACATTTCCGAAGAAAAAGAACCCCACTTAATTGTTCGCACTCGTCTCGTATCGAAATACGTTTTTATGTCAGATAGCTTTCTATGTTAAGACGTATCAGCTCCATTCGTAAATATCGTTAAATTGATGCCGCTAAAACGCTTATATGTTTATTATTACTTTCAAGAAGACCAGACTATAATAACTAAATTCTTTCTGATTCGTATCCAGGAACTTCATAATGTTCAAAACACTGCTGCTCGGATCACCCTGAGAGTATCACGATCAGAGCACACCTGCCCGCTGCTATGTACCCTACACTGGCTATCCATTCGATTCGGAATCAAACACAAAATGTGTTCCTTGTGCTACATGTCACTGACAGACAAACATACTTATTTGGCCTCACCCATGTGTAAACACCAGGATGATACTTACGCTCCACTTCTGACAATCGTAAACACATTATTCCCACTATAAAATAGAAACCATGTGGACAACGTTCTTTTGCATATCAGGGCCCAGGAACGTGGAACAAATTGCCATGAAATAAGACATAAAGGCACAGTGATCCCATTCAAGAGTGCTCTTAAAACTCACCTTTTCTCCGGCTGCATAAACTTAAGAACCTAATAATATTTCATACCTCAAATATTTACAGCATGGTTTTGTGTTTTCTAATTTCATGGTCTTTGTGTTGGATCTTTTTCGGTAGTCCTATCATTATAGATGTTGTAAAGCGCTTAGTTTCTTAAGATTAGGCGCTATAGAAAGTCATTATTATTATTATTATTATTATTATTATTATTATTAGTAGTAGTAGTAGTAGTAGTAGTAGTAGTAGTAGTAGTAGAAGTAGTAGTAGTAAGTAGTAGAAGTAGTAGTAGCAGTAGTAGTAGTAGCAGTAGTAGTATTAATAGTAGTAGTGTTATGTTGTGACATTCTTGCTTGCCCCTTGCAATCCGTGTACAGTTCGGTTCAATGGTATTGAATCTGCGTAATATGTCTTGATTTATAGTTATGCGTTTATGTAAAATATTCCATAGATGTAATGTTCCATTCAAAACAATAATGTAGTTCTGCATTCAAAATATTGTGGTATTAAACCCATACAAATAGATAATATTTTAGTTAAGTATTGGTTGTTAACATTATAAAATACAAAAATAACAATTCAAGCCAAACATAATTAAATATGAGTGTGAACATGATAATATCCAACATGCAATGTTACATTACAAAAAGATATAATGAAATAACAAAATTGAAAATCTTAACAAACAAAGAATGCAAATTAAATATATATGACATTATGACCTGAATTTCCGATTCATAATACCAGATTTTTAAGTGTTTTTGTTGTTACCAATAAAAATAGAATTTTAACGCCATACACTGTGAAATTTAAGTTTAATTCTCCTGCCATTTGGAAACATGGGCGAATATTTGTTTTGGTAAAAAATAAGTTCAAGGACAAATATCTAAACTTCAAGATATGAAAACATTCCTCAAAGAGATATACATCATTGCCTTGCGATAGTATGCAGAATATATACGTAACACCTCTTCAAAAGTCGTAAACTTAAAAATATATTAAAGTACAGTTTCTCATGCAATTATCTGTCAATTGTGGCAACAACTTAAAGGTTAAACAGCAGAGACAATACTGTGAGATATATTATTTAGGTTGACTAAATATGCATATACTGCACAAGCAAACAGGATTAGTATTTTCATATTAATGCCTTAAGTATACAGATGACATATGACCTATATCAAACAGGCATAGTTGACATGGAATGATACCAATCATTTAACAATTGGCAAATTAGACTTTTACAGTGATATGTTTGCAAAGAAACTCCTAAAGAAATAGGGTATAAAAAGACATGCGACACTCAAGATGCTTATAGAAAAAAGACAATTAGCTGTTATATGAAGAAAATATAGTTCGATGAATGCAAGGAATACTATAACCAAAAGGTCAAGTAATTAGTGGATAACAGAGTAAATACTTTTCCACTTTCTGAAACAAGAAGCGTCTGTTAAGAATGTTTTTGATCGAAGTCGTAATACATGATATATTTCACTCAAACATTAAAAGCAGAAAAGTAAATGATGTTGACATTCAAAATAGGTCTAAATATGGATCAACATTTTTGACTTTCTATACTTTATATAATACTAAATAGTTTAAGGTCTCAAAATATAAATTATTCTATGAGAACTCTAATCCGATATCAGTGGATAAATATTTAGTATCCGGCAAGTCATTTTAGTTTAATCTATCGTATAAAAAACATCAATAGAAAGATTTAGCTATGGTAAAATTGTACGAGTTGTTTCTCCTAATGCAGCAAACAAAATGATCTCTTCAATGCTGAAAAAAAATTGAAAATAAAAACAACGTACAGTACAAATGTATTATTGATTTAGAAAGGATATTATAAATCATTTAATTATTTTGAACCTAATGCAATTATTTTTCTACAAAACGTTGAATATATTTCAAAATGTAAAGAACCACTTTAAATAAAATTAAGGTGACAGTTTGCGAAATACAGTGCTTATAACATCTGATTTTATTTCAAATGCCATTCAAACGTCTCTAGCGACGTCTGCTGGTAATTTAACACAATCGAAGACAATACAATAATTTCCATTATTTCCACCAATAACGCTCGAAATATTTGGAGTGAAATGTGCAAAAAGGTTCTATAGTTTACAAATTTATTAGTCCAGCGAGTGAATATAAATACAAAAATTGAAGATATGTAACCTTTGAATTATGTTACAACACAATGATTTTAAGAATAAATAAAATCTTTGAATACAAAACATTTTAGGGGTATACATCGATCATAACATTATTTGCTATCAATACGGTGAAAGTAATACTTGATGAGATGGAACATTGAAACAGAATATATGCAAATATTACTTGATCAAACTGCTATCATAACAGAAGTATTACACAATCAGATATAACCAGAAATAAATTTCCTACAAATGTATCAAAACTATAAAAAGCGTTTCATTATTCAGTCATGGAAAACTACATCTTATACAGACGTTTTTGATTTTGATAGCGTAGTACTGTAATAAATGATCACAAATTGCGTTATATGCAAACATAAAAATGATTCAAAAGAATAAGATTAAAGCCGTCCCTATTACTCACACTAAATCAGATTATTACAAGAATGCTTTGTGACTTATTTAGACGACATTTACACCATCACAGATATTATTAGGAAAAGATTACATAATAAAGTATTTTATTTAATGAATGTTAACCATATTTATAGAAACTATCAAGTGAACAAAATTAATCTTAACAACTGTAAATATTGGTTTAATTAATATATCGCAAATAAACAAGGCATAAATAAATATGATAGATAATTAAAGATAGAGGATAATGTTCACGAGACAGTAGACAAACTAATCAAGCCTATTAGAGTGACAAAAAGAGAATGAGATGGTGTCGTAGAAATGCTAAAATAATACATTGTTTTAAAATTGTTGTAAGAAGTAACTGAATAGTTTTATTCAGACTTACCGGCTCAAAATCACGAACATTATAGCGAAGAAATGATCTCACAATTAGCATACTACCAGATGAATTTTAAAGTTGCACTAAAAACTAAAAACTGCTTATTCTATATCAATGTCACAGAATTAAAAAGAAAAAAAACAACTTTTGTATTGCCTGAGAAATATTTAATTTGTTTGTGTTGTGCACGCTGATAGCGCTGTCTGGAATGAACAGGTGTTTTTTTCCAGATGAGCGACGGAACAAAACATATGTCTCGCCGCCTTAAACTACTGGCTACAAACATCATTATCACGATATGCACGGGTATTTTACCGTGAATATTACTCACTGTCCATTGAATTAAGCAAGATTAAGGTATAATAGAGACAGTGATCAACTGGATCTAGTGAGAAGAGCACGTATTTTCACGTGGTATTTATAAAGCCATAAGGGTGAGTGTTAAATTTATTTTATTTGATATGTGAAGTTAATTGTGTTTGTATTGTAATATCGTGTAATAATTCATTTATTACAACGCATATTTGAAACGTTGTGAATTCTGAATTTCAAGTTGTTTTTAAGACTTTACTGTATTAGTATTTTCCAGAAATCATTATTATTACCAGTTTGGTTGTATTGTAGCTTACGAGATTACGATTTTACAAGATTACGAGGCGGTTACCTGGTTACGACGTTACGTGGTTACGAGGTGATATAACGAGCTATCTAGATGTCTATATGTATGTACGTATGTCTGTACATGTGGTGAAGCCACGACTGTAGACGTAGCTAATACAAGAGTGCTGTACGCTGTCTGTTCGTGTATACGTATGACTGACTGTACATGTAGTGGACCCGTGAAGGGTGTTAACAGCCGATACAAGAGGGTGAACCCGAGGAACGTGGTGAAACTATGCGGTTTATCGATGGATCAATCGTGCGACTGTGCAAGGGTCAAGAAGCAAATGTTTATTCCCACTGTTGTTTAAATTGGTATATTTGTATTTACATAATATTATTTTGAATATTAGATGAATTCTAAGAGATTTGTGAATCTTACTGACAGTGCAGAACATTTTAAACGTATTTGAAAACTTGAGATTGTTTGAATCCCAAATCTTGTCTATACGTGAAATTATATGATTATTTTAGTGTGTACTATTATTTGAAATGGTAGTGTCCTCAAGCTGTATATCAGAGAGATATATATTAATGGTTTATTATCAATGTGTGATAGTATAGAGTGATTGAATCAAGTGTATACTGAGCATGTGTGAGAATCATTGTATTTGTACATCATTCATTTTTTTCTTTACTTATTAAGATAATACATTTTTTTCTTTCACGCATTGTGTTTGAATTATTCATTTGATCCAATACCCACTCGGTTACAATTCTGTTACAATCAAGACTAGTAAAGAAATATAGGACCAATAAGTGCAGAAACTGTATATAAAGAATGTAGGGCAAGAAAGATTCGTAATATGATATTCACGGTTAAAAAAGAAACAACAATAATATGATTCCACCAATAAATAAATAGTTGTGAAACACAGCTAAAGATGATAGGGCCAAAGCTATTGAGATGATACTACAACCACCAATAACAAAACATAAGATGATGACACCAGAGAAACAAAGCTCATGCACGTTCAGAGTGTAATTTAAATAATAAACATCCTAACTTAGTATCACTAATTATTCAAAACATTTCTCCATACGATTCCAGTGTGAAAATTACGGCTTTGGTTAAATAAAACTTTAAAAGGGTATATAATTTGCAAGAAGAAGAACCATATATAAAGATATGGCTCAAGTTAGATTAGAGACGAAAAACGTTATCAAACCAATATATGGGTTATTTGTTGGATTATATTAAAATAAGTCGTTGATGTTTATATTTATCTACATCAATAAAAAATATACAAAAACACAAATGAAAAGATTAATTACAGATGCTTATTATATTACGAAATTCATAAATAAGACACATCCTGATATTTTTCTCTCTATCTAGTTTATCAGACATGGCTTTATGATCGTTTAGGATGCTTCTAATTTTACCACTTGAATAGTTTTTTGTAATACTAATTAAACTCGTGCTTGACTATATTTTAGTTTCATTGTTTCTCTGTGTCGTCCAATGCCAATTTCAACTGTACAGATTATTTCACCTTGTTATCGAATTAGTTTTACTCTTTAACTGCTCACTAACTGTGTTTTCCTAGTTTACCATTTAGTTCATTTTTTGAGTTGGTGAATTTTTAAAATCATTTTAGTGCTTTGATGTTGTCATTTGTGTCACTGGTTGAATATTCATGCGTCGTTTACATAGATCTATCATATTCTCACTTTATTATTTATTTCTGTTTTGTTGTCCTCTACGTTGTTCAAATTATCATTCTATTTCGACGTTGTTGTACATAATTGCTCTTCAACAGAATTAATATTAAAAGGACTACAGAGTGCAAATTGCGCTATTTGATTCACAATACATCTATAGGTTGAACTCATATCACGTGGAATATATCACTTTCCTTTCTTTATATAAAATGTCAATATTCATCCTAGTTATAGTTGGTCTTTAACTAACTGAATATACACATAAAGCCCAATAGTTCAGCGATGATACATACCTTCAGTTAAGTATATTCTGGTGATATGGTTTCAACTACTTAATACAGTTGATGTCTATGTATATCAATGGGCATTGAATCAATGATATTTATTAATATTACCATTCGTTATTAAAAATGTTTGCGTTTTTAAACACCCAATATTGATATTAATTGTGATTAAAGCAGGCATTCCTTTTTGAGTACATTAAAGTAAACCTTCAAGGTTTACTGGCTTATTGTTAAAGCATTTTCAACAACTCCAAGTACATGTGCACCCATACCACAACATGTAGCCGAATACGTGTTTTCTTGCTACTATGCAATTCCTAAACCACCTAGATTTATGATATCATTCTCTACTCAGTTTAAAATCTGTGTTGTTTATACTTCTCTTATATCTAACATGTCATCGATCTCTTTAGCCAGAATGTTCTTACTTATGTTTATTTAACCAGCCTAATATTAATTCCGTTGTTTTCAGATGGTAATATATAATAATGGAATTTACATATTGCCCTATATTTACCTGTACAAAACAGACTGCCTTTGTTTTAATTTTACCTATTTGTTTGGTAGTAGTATCCAAATTGAGGTAAAAAATTCAACGTGAACTGATATAAATATCGATCATTAATTTGTTTCATCATTTATTCAATATCAATTTTGTATGCTGAATGTATAACGATTTTAAATTTCTTCACGAGTGAATGATGTAACCAGTTGTAAAAGATGCATTTAATGCTGAAAGTTGACTATATTATATGTCCGACTGGTCATTTGTTTCTAAAAAATATTTATCATTATTATAACTCGCGACGTGCAATATGTTGAATATACTTCGTTCATATTGACTTGTTTCAGCGATAATCATTTTATCTTGACCTTGTTTTAACCTGTCTACTTTAGCTTTTTTATTTGTATGAATATTTTCCAAGTTTGGCTCTATGTGGATTTCTTTCTGGAAAACTACCTATTAGGCTGTCTCGAGTCGTAGATATTTATTCAGTTTTACTTTTGGAAACCTGTTATCCTTTATCTTTACCTACTATTTTTAGTGCATCAAGATTAATACTTAGAGTAAGCAAGACTTAAAGATTAGCGATGCTTTACTCAGCAAAATATTTTAAATGCTCTTTTTCAAGAGCCGTGTTTCATTTAAAATCAATTTTAGCACGTTTTTTCAAATTGTTGAAATTTAACATGATACATCTTATGTTGCATATTTCAACTGAACATATAAGTGTAAACTAAATGGAGTATAAATCATGTTCAAAATGCAACATAAATTAAATCTAACACGGAGTCTACCGAAAACAACTATCGGAAACATTAATATAGGTCATATTTTACAAACAATTGAAGACAAACTAATAATTATTTATTTTATAAGTTCAAGACAAAGCAATAGCAAGCTTAAAGTAGAAGAATATAATGGAAATGCTAAACTGTTAAGTGTATAATAGTTTAATTTGTACATATGTCCTCTTTTCTTTATTTTATATCCGTTTTATATGCTTAATTATGTCATATATATATATATATATATATATATATATATATATATATATATATATATATATATATATATATATATATATATATATATATTCTTTTAATGACATATTTAAACTACTTTAACATTCTTATGTAGAAAATGTCTCCTTAAAGCCGTATATGGGGAGATGGTGAGGTTAAAGGTAAAGTGCAGTATACTTGCTCACGTTTGTCTCTTGTTCTCATTTTTCAGATCAAGTTTCAGATGACTCTAACTCTGGATCGAATTCTATGGGAAGTGTTGCTGTCGGTGCTGCTACAGGGGCACTTTCTGGGGTAGCTACTGGGGCAGCATATGGGGCAACGGCTGTTGCTGTTCTAGGTCCTGTCGGTGTAGCTGTCGGTGGAGCTGTCGGTGCAGTTATAGGTGGAACTGTTGGAACAGGTGTTGGAGCAGCTGTTGTAGCAGGTGTTACAAACATTTATGGTTTCTTTCCAAGACTTCGTAGAAATTAGAACGGCTAAGGAAGCATTACAGCAAGGTTAGGACTGCGTGTTTCTGTGAAACGGAAAGAAAGTCCGATATTTGCAAAATTCTGTCATTTGCCATTATTGTATTTCTTAATGTCCACTTTTATTAAAATATCATTAACAATAGAAATTACCAAGGTAAATACACGAAATTGAAACACCTCATACAGAATTATAGATAGTCGATTCAACTGTAGCAGTATATTGTATATGTTCTTGTATACGTGTAGTAACTAGGTATACTATGCAGAACAAACAGGTACAATTTGTAACCTTCCAGTAGACTAAAGAGAGGACAAACTTCGTCCCTTACTTTAACATTGGAAGCGAGTCAATCACATTTTTCATCATTCAGTCTTGGGGTTGATATCAAGGTGAATGCACATCTCAAGAAAGATAATAAATTTTGCTTCTTGAAGATATGTAATTACAATGACTCGAAGTCTCTTTAAACAAATCTGGAAATTTCTTTCATTTTAATCTCGGTTACAATGAGATAAATAATAATCAAGGATTTCAAATTTATTTTTCACATTGAATCAATCTAACTGTTACTAATACTTATCAGCTAGTTCGCTTACTAGTTCACTTACTATACTGAAATATCACATCTATCATATTTATGTCATTCTGTCTCCTATGAGACGGTGGAGACATTGAATACAGATATTTACAATTGTTAATTGTATGAAGACCTTTTTCAAGCAGGTAGATAACTGCTTTTTAATTTTTAGCAATAAACCGTGTTAATATAAAAATTAAACAAATCTAGCTTAAAATATCGGTTTATTAAATGCACCTTGCAAGTCTGGCTAACAACTTAATACTAAATGATTGTTATCAATTGTTTCGAAGCATATTGATGATGTAATAACATCGAGTTCATTGATGTAATATTTTGATATTTCATCTTATTATTTAATATAAACAAGTTCATTACAAAAGATGTATTAACTATATTCACACATGCATACATACACTGATACATACATGAATCACGTGTTCTCACGTGGATAATATAATTAGAAAAGGACAAAACAAACCAAAAGCATCAAAAGTACGTTCACGTGTACATTGATATGCATTTTACTATCTACCCAACCTCACTTCTTAATTGCGTTCTCTTCTCGTTGTTACGTATATCTGATCTAATATACATGTTTTAATTTAGTTGTTTGTTTGTCGGTTTTAAGTAATTTTTATTTTTCATTACATGCTATTCTAATGTTCATTTAGTAGCAAGAGATGATCTTGCTTCTGAACATCGGTTGACCTGAATTATTATAAGGTAAAATAGAAGTAATGTTGACCTAGATCATGACCTTGATTCAGGGTAGTGGAAACCACGTAAACGGGTTTTATTTTAATTTGAACTGACTGGTTGTTGTCAAGGTCAAGATTGGTCTAGTGAATTAAGACGTAAATAACTTTTATTTTTAAGTAACATGATTGGTTCTTGTCTGAATCGTGCTAGGAGTACGGGATATAAAATTATCATATGACTCCTTCCTCCCAGCCCTTTCTCAATTTCGCAGTTTGGAAAATGTTTAGAAACTGCGTATTAGAATACAATATAATCTTTGTTTTAGTGCAATATTCTCAGTTTTGCACTTTTATAAATGACGTAAAGTTATTTACTTTTTTTTGTAGCCATTCTTCGAATTTATGTACCTTTTTATTCTTTAATTCATTCGGATTTTTAAGTATTAATTTCTATATCTGGAATATTTGATGTGCTCATACAGAATTCTTGTACAAAGACAGACTATCAAACTTTTCTTCGGAATTACAACACTGGAGTACTAAATATTGTGTTTCTACAAGGAAGTGTAGATAAGCAGAAAACATACATCAGTGTACGTCAACGGCTTCCATCTTGGATTCTCCAAAAGGACTTATGTAATTTAATCGTTATTCTTGAAATTATTTTGATTTAACTCTTAACATTGCAAGTTCTTCTTCCATTTTTAAAATCTTTTTCCATCGAATTAAATTCTTGGTTAAAGTTTGCAAAGCTTGTAGTTTTCACTTTTTCTGTGTTACTATTTGTTAGAGGCTAAACACGTAAGAACGAATCGTGTAGCTAGTCCCCGAGATTGGAATGTTGGCTAAAATATTTCCGAACACTTTGTGTTTTTAAAACTAATTTAAAGGAATGTCAAGCTGTTTTCTAAAATGCCATTAAAAAAAACTGGTGTGTGAAATATTGTGTTTCTACAAGGAAATATAGATAAGCACAAAACAGACTTCAGTATTTGTCAACGTCTTCCATCTTCGATTTTCCAACAGGACTTACGTCTTTTAATAGATTATTATGGGAATTCGTTTGATTTAACTCTTCAAATTGTAATTTGTTCTACCATTTTAATTCCTTGTTCCAGGGAAATAAATTTTTGGTTAAAGTTCACAAAGTTTGTAGGTTTTACTTTTTCTGTGTTACTGTTTATTAGAGACTAAACACGTAACAAAGAATTGGGTTGGAATGTTGGCTAAACTATTTCCAAAAACTGTGTGTGCTTCTAAAAACATTTAAGAGAGATCAATTAGCTGTTTTCTAAAATGTCATCAAAAGTGGAAATGTTTCTTTCAAATGCTACCAAGGAACAATTAAACTTTTTCCTAAAAGGATGAATTAATTCAGACGAAAAAACGATCTTCCCGAAGCGAAAACTTTCTTAACCAAACTAAGAAATAGTTTGGTTCATTATTTGGTAGAAAAGAATGTTTGGATTTGGTTTCGATCAGTTTGTCTGAATCAAACTCTGATCTAACAGTAAAGAATTCAAAATAAAATACAATATGGAATAAGTAAGCATGCAGCAGGAAGGCTGAACAGACCATTTTTATACAAGTGTTTTTGTTGTTATTGTTATTATTGTTATTATTCTTGCATCGATTACGTCATATATCCTGTGGTATATACAAACGTTGACAGCGAGATGGCTGTTCAGATAGTTTTTATATACGAGTACAAAATTATTGTTATTTTGTGTTCATGTAGAATGCGGATCAATCACAATAATGTATCGTTGTGGTTGGATGATACCCATATCTCCCTACGGATTAAAAATACAAATCGGACGGGCTGCGATTTAACGAAATCATCGTGTTAACAATAATGATAGGAGAATCCCAAATAACCAGATTAACTAGAGAACGATTAGCCGCAATTAAAAAATATCTTCCGGTAAGAGATTCTTTCAGAGATAATTTACAAGCTCGTCAAGAAGCTCGGGTTGATTTTGCCACCTATACCGAACAGTTATTTTAAGCCTGTAACTACAGCTACTGAGAAAGCTGCGTTAGCTTCTTAGAAAGCTATATTGGGAGATATTACTGATGAACAACGAGGAAAAACGGCTCTTCTCCCGGTGCTTGAAAAAAATATCAAAAATATCGAAGCAAACAAAAACAGGCTTTAAAAGATCTTCCGGCTGGTATAATTGCTGCACAACCTCAATATCAACCTCAATCAGAGGGAGCTGTTGATGATCCTAGCGGGGAAGAAACATCTGAAACAATTCCAATAAATGAAAGATTTACCGATGATGCGATTAATGAGATTCGAAGCAGTGATCGGAATCAACTAGCTATTTTCGCTTTTATGGATTATGATCATAGAGAAAATTATTTAAAACCTGAAGATGTTATATTTTATAAAATTAAAGAGATTTGGTGTAAAAAATTTATATCGGATAAAATATAAAAAGATAGAATTTTGAATAAAGATACAACTTTTGTAGCTTATACTAGTCTAATAAAACGTTTGGATATAGGTGTTCAGGTTGAGCAGCAGTATAATAGACAACCTCGTTTACCTTCTCCTCCTCATTTTGAGGAATCTCTTTAATTACCAGAAAAATTTTTAAAAAATTTTCTTATGATACTCAACTCGGTAGTGGTGAGGGATTTTCATCATCTGGAGTTTATGGTAGTGGTCTTGTGTTTTGTCCGAATAATATTCTCGCTAACAGCACGATTGGAAGTTCTCATCGGGTCTAAACGAGCTAGAAATAATTCCAGGAAGATAATTAATGATGCCGCTGATATCTCCAGAAGATTAATTCAAGGTGGTATCGTGGACATAGGTGTATATCATGAATTTATCGACGAGTTAGTGGAGGGTTACAACAGTGACTAATATCACCGATAGCTAATTGTTGTCACCCGATTAGATACATAAAATTTAAATAAAATGATTTATACATTGTAATCACAACAAACCATTCACCTTGTACGTAGTACATTCACGGTTGCCAGTTTACAAAATGTATACTACGGAGATGGATTCGGAAATATTATCAGGAGATTATTCACTAGAATTGCTCCGAAAATTGCACCTATCGCCAAAGAGTTATCAATGAAAGCAGTTGGTGTTATTCATGACAAGGGCATAAACGCAGTTGTTGATCTCGCTGGTAACGCATTTAACACTGCTTGAGAAAAACTTATATCGTTGGTTCGAAAAAAAAAACAAACAACAGCGGTAAAACTACCATCTACTGAGCTTATGCCACCAAATGTAAGTAAAATAGTAAAAGACATAGTAATAAAAAATTAGTTCCGTTGATAAATCAAGACGGTGAATCACAAAGAAATATTGTTGCGAATTTAATTGCTGGTATCGGTTTAACAAGGTCAGCGCAATCATGATTTAGATCGACAATTATATAATAAAATGTTCAAATCGAGTCAAAATGATACTTATGATTTGGAATACTCAGAAATGATTCTGTGCGTGATTATCAATTTTACTCATATAATGCAATACAACCTAATTCCCGATCACGAATTGAACCTCAGGTTTCAGATACCAGTAAATATTTCTTACCATGCGAAGCTTTCATCGAAGTGAAAGGTGAACTAGTTGATAATACTACTAGTAATCCATTTGTTAATCTCTCAACTACCCCAATCGGGTTTGTCAATAATGGTATCATGGCGTTGTTTAGTAGCGCACAGTATACGATTGGCTCCAACAGGATCGAATCTGTCGATAATAATGTTAACGTCGCCACTACGATAATTGGACTAGCTCTATATTCCGATGACTATGTACGATCTGCTGGTCAGTCAGTGATGTTCGTGAAGGATATTACTGATCGCGCTGATAATAATCAATTTATCATAACAAGACTAATGAATCGTGGTACTCCTGCTGCTGCGGTTAATCCTGCTGTCCCTCTTGCTGCTTTTGATATCGAGAATATGAGTATTAACAGTAATAATAATTTCAATCTAGGATTTGCAACTCGTAAAGCAATATCGATGTTACATCGCGATGAGAGATTTTCATGTGCGATTCCTTTAGCTCATATATTTGGTTTTTGTAGAAATGTTGGGAAAGTTATTTTCTAAACTAAGCATACAGTAGTTCTTATGAGAAACAAAACATAATAATGATAAAATCTGGCATGATGATGGTATTCATGACGGTAGAGTAATTATATCGAAGCTTTCATTGTGGATGATAGTAATGACTCCATCATAGACAATTAGATAAATATATTATTTAAACGAAATGCCGTACAATCACGTTAATGTCACGCTGACTCCAGGTCAAGCAAAGAAATTACAAGTGTGAAACTCTACCACATGTGGCGCAAAAATAACGCTTGATTAAATAGAAAGTTGAAACACAATCTATGCCAATAGTACTCGATCAAACTGCTATCATAACAGAAGTATTACACAATCAGATAACATAACCAGAAATAAATTACTTACAAATATGTCAATGCTATAAAAAGCGTTTCATTATTCAATCATGAAAGAGTACATTTTATTCGCCGTTTTGATTGAAAACGTAGTACTGTAATAAATTGTAACAACTTGCGAGTTCTGCAAAAATAAATAAAACTCAAAAGATTAGGATTAAAGCCGTAGCACTATCAACTAAAACTAGTTTATTCTATGTAAAGATTATGATAGAATTATAGGACCCATATGTGCAGAAACTGTATATAAAGAACGTAGAGCAAGAAAAATTCGTAGTATGATATTCACGGTTAAGGAAAGAAAGAAAATGAATACGATTCCACCAATGTCTCTTGTTCTCATATTAGAGATCAACGTTTGTCTCCTTTTCTCGTTTTTCAAATCAAGTTTTGTTTCTTGTTCTTACGTGTTAGATGGCTCTAACTCTGGATCGAATTCTGTGTCAAGTGTTACTGTGATTGCTAGTACAGGGACAGCTTCTGGGGAAGCTACTGGTGCAATTACTGGCGCAGTGGTGCTTGGTCCTGTCGGTGCATATATCGGTGGAATTGTTGGTGGAGTTTAAGGAGGAATTTCGGGAGCTGTTATAGGGTTCTTTAGAAGCGATCGTCGATAGTAGAACGGCTTAAGAAACAGGACAGCATGGTTAAGACTTTGTGTTTCTCTGAAACGGAAAGAAAGACCAATAATTGCAATCTTCTGTCACTTGCCATTATTGTATTTTTTAATGTCCACTTTTATTAAAATATTTGTAACAATAAAAATTACCAAGGTAAGTACACGAAATTGAAACGCCTTATACTGAATTATAGATAGTCGATTCAACTGTAGCAGTATATGATATATGTTCTTGTATGCGTGTAGTAACTAGGTCTACTAGACAGAACATTCATGTATGTTAGATGGTAACTTTTACAATTCCTAACCTGCCAGTAGAATAAAGAGAGGAAAAACATTTTCCCTTCCCTTAACACATCTATCAAAATACACTACTGGGGTTGATATGAAGGTGAATGCGCGTCTCGGGAAAGATAATGAATTTTCCTTCTTGAAGACATATAATTACAGTGAGTCTAAGTCTCGTTAAACAGATCTTGAAATTTATTTAATTTTAGTCTCGGTTAAAATGAAACAAATAGTAATCAAGAATTTCAAAATTAGTTTTCACATTGAGTGAATATAATTGTTTCCAATACTTATCAGCTAGGTTGCTTATTAGTTCACTTACCACGCTCAAATATCACCTGTAACATATTTCTGTAATTCTGTCTCCAATGGGACGGCGGAGACGGTTGAATACAGACATTTACAATTCTCAAATGTATGAAGACTTTTTTCAAGCAGGGAGATAACTGCACATTAATTTTTTTTTTTACAATAAACCATGTTATTTATAAATTTTAAAAAAATAGCTCAAATATCGGTTTGTTAAATGCACCTTGCAAGCCTGCCTAACAACCTAATATATGCGTCTTTTTTCATTTGTTTCGAAACATATTGATGACGTTATAATATCGAGCTCAATGATGTAATATTTTCATATTTCCTCTTATTATTTAATATAAACAAGTTCATTACAAAAGATATATCAACTATATTCACACATGCATAAATACACAGATACATAAATGAATCACTTGTTCCCACGTGGATAATGTGATTAAAAAAAGTAGCAAGAAGGGTGAACAGACCGAAACTATATCAGATAAAATGAAAAAATAAATCGAAACTAATTCAGACATAAACTAATTCAGACAAACTAAAAAAGGGTGAACAGACCGAACTATTTCATACAAAATCAAAAAATAAATCTAAACTAATTCAGACAAACTAAAAAAATGAATAAATAGACCAAGTTTTCAATTAAAAATAATACTTCTACGGAGAGAGTAAATAGACCGAGTTTTCAAAGCCTTTACGGAGACCGAAACTGTTATGGTTTTAACCGAATATTTTATCAAGTCCGATACGATATCTTGATCTAGGGTCATGCAAATTTAGCGTTATAAATTCATGTGGGACCGACTTAGCATGACTAAAGAAATTTCTAAAGAGATTATAATCCATATCTCTGTCACAAAATGAGAAAGAACAAAAAAAATCAACTGTTGTTGTTTCAGCGTAATTATAAATTTAGCATCAATAGGAAATTCTCTTTTATTTTGTTATCCTGTTGTTTATAACCAGCGAGTTTTTTTCTGATTATATCATCACTGATAATTTCACTGATTGTGGTGTCATTGGCATCTAAAACAACTCTTCGAGGTTGATTTATTCTTTGCACTCTGGACACTGCGAGATAAACTAAATTCGAACACTCGGTGCGATCATCTACTATCCAAACAATATATTCAATCCCTACAAAGAATGTATCGTCATTGCGTATCCTTGCGTCCTTGGAGATTTATCAGCGTGCAATGTATCTTCGACAACACTGATATCAACCGACACAATATCATTTAATCTGCTTTTCAGTCATTGACTCTGTCAGGCCTTAATATCAACTTCAATATTCTGTCTTCGTGTATCCTTAGGCCTATAACACAATGGCACTGGAAGTGTTGCGAATTTTTCTTTGTGCGTTTCAAATAACTTCATCTAAAGTATGTCTCTGACTATCTTTCTACTTGCCACTATCACATCATTTGCTCTCCACGCTTCCCAAAAATCATTTAATGGGGTTTCTGAAATTATTTCACGCGCTATGTCACACTGGATTTTATTCGGTTGTAATCTGATTAATTTCTTAAATTCAATTCATTCTTTATCAAGAGATCTATGATCAATATTAATTTCTTCATAATAATCTACAAAATTCTTCAGCCAATCATGTGGAGACAAACCGACAAATGGTGTTGACTATGATCGCCACACATTATCACAGCTGTATTGTTCGGTTACAACCACCCGATAAACATTTTTAATATCTCTAACGACAATGTGCATATCTCATCCCAAATAATAATTTCAGGAATATATTTCTCGCCCATTCGATCAGAAGTCCATTCGTCACCGTTGCATCGAAATAAACTGTGATATGATCAAGCATTAACTCCTTGCTGTTTCATCTATCTTGCAAGTCTGTGTGTTGGTGTTAGCACAAACATGTTTGATTTTCCTCGAAATAATTCGATCACACGAGTCGTCTTCCCTGACCCGCAACATCCGTTTATATAACTGGATTTATATCTACATTTAATATCGGATAACGAAGGGGCTTCTGATTGTTCTGATATCTGATTATTTTTGTATGTAATTGTTTTCAATCGTAACAACTGCTGATTTAGAATAATCGAACAACATTTTGTTTTTCATTCTCCGTGATCCCCAACACTCGTCGGAATTTGTAAATTTAGCCACTGTTTCTTTATGTTTGATATCTATATAAAATGAATCAGTGGCGACCCTAACCGCAGATTCAGGAAATCTATTTATCAAATTAGCAAATTGATAGAAACATTAACCAGCATAGAAGCCCTTAGATGAACGTACTGGGGACAATCTCCATCTACTAACGTAAATTTATCGATGAACTCGCAGACGGTTTTACCGTCAATGGTTACCATAGTGACTAATGTCACCGGTGATTAACCACTGATTAGATAAATAGTATTTAAATTAAATGATCATACACTACAACCACTATAAGCCAACTATGACTTACGTAGTAAATTAAACGATTGCCTGTTTATTAGGTGTATTATGGAGATGGTCTCGGTGATGTTGTTCAGTGGTTATTTGCAAGGATGGCTCCAAAAATAGAACCAATCGCAAAACAATTATCGATGAAAGCTATTGATGTTATTCGTGATAAGGGTATTAGCGCTGTTGGTGATATCGCCGGTAAAGCATTTCCGTGGATAAGGACAAACTAATCAAACTGATTCAATGACGCTGAAAACCAACAGTGGTAAAATCACCAGGAAAACTACCAGCTACAGAGATTATGCCCGCGAGTATTAGTAAAATAATTTAAAAAACGCGGTAGATCAAAAAATAGCATCGCTGATAAATGAAGGATTTGATGCTCAAGGGAATATTTTTGCAAATATGATAGCGGGAAGTGGCCTGACAAAGTCACCGAGATCGCGATTTAGAAAGAGAAATACATAATAAAAGGTTTAAATTTGCAGAGGATCCAGCTTTGGATTTAGATGCCCCAGTTCTCAAAAATGATTCTGTACTCGATTATCAATTTCATTTCACCCACCGAAGCATTTATTGAAGTAGAAGGAGAACTTGTAACAAATGTTGCCCGCTGATACGCCATATGTAGAAGATACCAAAGTTGGCTTCGTCAATAATGTTGTTATGGCATTAATTAGTAGCGCTAGATATATGATTGACGGAAGAGAGATTGAATCTATAGAACATGATGTTGATGTTGCCACAAAAATAGTTTGTTTAGCAAGATATTCTGATGATTATGCAAGATCGGCTCGACCATCTCTGATATTCGCTAAGGATATTACTGATCACGCTGGACGCATTCAGTATACTAGGGTAAAGGCAACACGAGATACTGCAGTTGATCCAGCACCAGCAGGATATGTGAGACCGCCTGGTACTTTTGATGTCATAAATACTAATTCTAATTACAACCTAGGGTGTGCAATACGCGTATCAATGTTTCAAGGACCGAGTAGATTTTTTTCATGCGCGATTCCACTATCTCATATTTTCGGATTTTGCAGAAATGTTAGAAGGGTTATCTTTGGAGCGAAATATACAGTAGTCCTCATGCAAAAAGGCGACGATAAATGATGCAATCGGGCGAGAAATAGGTCCTGCTGCAGCTCTAGTCGCTAATAGTAAAGTAAATATCACAAAACTCTCCCTGTGGATGCCAGTAATGACTCTATCAATCACCGCAGAGGAAAAAGTACTATCATTTATGGATATAGTTGGTAAATCATTGCTATCATGGCTAACGACAAAAACAGATATTATGGAGACTTCTGTTAAAGGTATATTTACATGGTACATGGCATCAAAAGAAGGCGTTCCAGCACCGCGGCATTTATTTATTGCGTTACAGGATAAGACGCGATTAAATTCACAAAAAACACGCAGCCATATGATATTTGTTCATCTGGGTGTAACTGAAGTCTCGCTGAGGATAAACGGCCAACAACAACCATCTGAGGATATTTTATATAATTACTGACAAAACCAAATAGCACGCTGGTATCATCGTTTGCTGACATTTATGGGACGTGATAATAATGTATATAATGGTCTGGAAATATCACAATTATATTTTAAAAATCGATATCCGATTTATTACTTTTCGTTGGAACATCTAGATTAAACCAGACAGTCCGTCGTTGACATACATTTCTGAGCTCGTGTAACTCTTCCAGTTGTTCCAGTCCCACTTATCCCATATTACAGAGCAATTGCTGTTATTCTCAGTGACAAATCAGTGTTACTTGAAGGTGTTGGTGGACGAATGAGGGTAGTTGATGCACCAGTGGAAAATATGTAAACATTTAGACAATTAGATCAATCTTGTATTAAATAAAAGGTCATGTAGTCATATTATTGTTACTCTGACTCATGGTCAGATTAAAAAGTTGCAATCGGATTCAGCTAAATAAATATGGAACTACGATATTGCTAAAACACAACCAGATGTCTGGTGGTCAGATTAAACTATCATTGACAGCTCGTCAAATTAGGCATTTCAATTATGCTAGCAAAGATAAAAAGGGTGTTCAGGTCACTCTCTCTGCGTCCGCGATAACATACATGATAAAATCAGGTGGTATATTTCCACTTCTCGCTGCGCTACCAGCTCTAATTGTAGCCGCCGTCCCCGCGGTCGCGAAAGCGGCCGCTCTCGGAGCTGTTGGCACCGCCGCTGGGATGGCATTAAAGAAAGCGACTGGAAAGGGATACAAAAAACGAGACGATCAGTAGCGGGAAAAGATATAAGACTAACAGGAACTCCGTATTCATATTACAGCGGAAACGGCCTGAGACTACCAGGGTCAGTTTACTAACTCTGTTGTCAAATTTTGATTTACTTGATGCTGCTGAAAAATTAGCGATTAAAAAACTTTACAGGTGTTTTTATGCGAGATCAATTACCACAACAACCAAACAGCACTGAAACCGGTATCAATAATCTCGATAACAGAACCGGATCTGGAACTCACTGGGTTGCATACGCGAGTGATTCGCGTGTAGTTGTTTTTTTTTTTTTATTCCTACGGGTTAGCACCACCTAAAGAAGTTATGCGTTATATACATCAATTAAAATCTTTTCATAAAATGAAGACCTGGTACTACACACTACCAACAAAGAAATGACCGACCCGCCAATATACGGCCTAGAAGTATTAAATGTACTTAGCGCTATATCATTATCAACTAAACCACCCCATAAAACCGTACACGAATATACGAGTAATCGCTTTTTAGAGATATCTTAAAATATAATGATTGATATTTGGGGAAGATTTCTCTCAAACCTGACAAAACCCACCGGAGAAATATCTGCAACCAAGGATATTAAAAAAATAATCGAAGATAAAATACCCGAGATGTTACACCTCGCGAGTGTGGATCCAAACGAAATATTCGTATTTCAAAACCGACAAGGGAAATTGAAAAAGAGTAGTGTTTCCTTGAATGATATTCTTGTCAAAATAAATGGAGTAACTGAAAATTTCCTAGCGGTGTTTGATTCCACCGGTAAAATTAAACAAGGAGTTATTTTTACAACTCTGTTAGATAGTAATAACAGTCGAGTAAAAAAAATCCGGTGACACAATGGCAGGTGACCTCGACATGAACTCTAATAAAATAACCAAACTTGGCGATACAGCATTAGACACTGATGCTATGACCAAAAAGTATGTAGATGGGTAGATAAACTAACAACACTGCAAGCTGAGCTTAAAACCACAGATGATACATTTACAACGCTGCAAGCTGAGCATAAAACCACAGATAATAAACTAACAACGCTACGAGCTGAGCATGAAACCACATATGATAAACTAACAACACTGCGAGATTAAGATGATGTTCATTTAGGCATGTTTGGAAATCTTCGTAAGAAATTTGAAAAATTGATGAAACCACAGATAATTTCTTTGGTACTCCGATGACTGTCCCAATGAAACTTTCTGATATTAAAACAACTTACTTTTGATACAATTAGAAAGCACATGACGATATCGATAGTGATTTTCCTGCTATCGCGACCAGGATGGATAAAATTAAAATACCACATTAACAAACTTTTAATACCGTGTACTCGATTATTCAAGGATCTTTTGACTTAATAATATATTATTAATATTACCGCTGAAGTCAGAGGCATCTATAGATTGACCCTGCTTTCAGGAATGTGGTATCGAATACATTTATTGGAATTAATACAGCAAGTGCAAAAATAAATAAGGGTGCATGGGAACATTTACAATAACCTCTGTCAGTGGTGAATTAGCTCGGGCATCAATGACATACTAAGCAGAATTTGTAATTGATTTAATTAAATAGTATAATGAATGTCCAGCAATATCGATATGATCAAGTAGGTAAGTTTCAAACTAAACTAAAAACTCTTATTGACAAGTATACCGCGAAGAAAGAAAAAAATAGCGCAGGCGAATAACCAGAGTTGACATTATTGTGTATTTGGTTTCAAGTGTAATTGCTGGAACGGGTATATTGTTATCAGCGATAACAGCACTGGCACCTGTAGTTGTCACAATTTGTGTGTCATCGGCGACAACGATTGCAGGAATCCTTAGCATCATCACAAAACAGATATCCACATGCAGTCAGAAAAAACTACACGAGTATATAATTAAGTATTCTTAATTAGCGTCGCTGATATCATCTAGATTCGATGACACAACAATATAAGATAACGAAATCTCCGATGATGAACATCTACCACAGCTCAACATCAAAATTAGAGAAACAGCACAATAATAACAATGGCGATGACATCAACAAAGAAATTACTTCAACAAATAGCGACAAACACAACGCCGCAAAGGACAACAATGATCTCAATAACCTCAACCAACTCTGAATTCAGTGTAAATTTCCCCACTGCGATTCCAGTTAAAGAGATAGAGCTAGCAAAATTACGAGTATACCACAGTTGGCCGAATATTAGATCAAAATCATTTGGTGGAAAGCAATCAACCAATTCTCTAGTGTTGCGAGTAAAAATAAACAGGACGAGACTCCAGATTGGAATATAGTTTCCTTAACATCTGGGTTTTACCAAATCTAACAGATCAATAATGAATTACAGCGTAGAATAAAATCCATTACGGGAAAAGAATCAAATATTGCTATTACAAATCATGAACCAACACTATCATATACAATTGAGATAAACTCACCCTAGTATGCTGTAGATATCTATCAGAATTCTATATTAACCGTGTTAGGATGGCCTGAAATCCCTCCTCAGGCACCATCTTATCAAAATCTACCCGAACCTAAAGAGTCTGATTGTCACAGACGAAAAATCATATGATGATGATTTCTATTTTACTATACACGGGTTTTCTAATCATATTCCACAGTTATTAAATCCAAAAGAATTTAATGTAGGTTTTTCTATGGGGAATTGGTTATGGAAATGGCGACAAGCAGACGGATGGATGCTTCTAGAAGGTGATGTTTTGAGTTATTTTTATTTTTTTTAATAGCTAACATAAATCATATTTAGATAAATTACAGCAGAGTTTTCAAGAGCATATTGTTGATTTATCGTCGAAACTCTTAATTTTCAAATACATAAAAATAATAAATCAAATTGCATCTGATATGGAATTGATGAATCTTCGAATTATTCAAGGAGTATTAGATACCAAAGATGGTAATGACAGAGTAAATTTTGTAGAGAAGTATAAAACACGTGTAGAGGATATTTCAGCATTTAAATTCCCCGGGAATAATGCAGACAAACTAAAACATATCAACCAATGACCTCCTCGATGAGTACTTCCCACAAATACTATCCGCATGGAAAACAATAACACGACCACAAATAACTATCCTCAAACATAATAATGATCCAGACGGTCATGGTAGGCATATTGCTCCTCCGAATATGAATATATCCTCGGTGGTTGCAATAAATCTAGTATGTCATGCTATTGATGAAAATTACCAAATTAATCTCGAAAGATCAAATCAGACCCAGCAGGGATATATTTTATATTCGTTTGCACCAACGGCTCAACCCGGATTTTAAATAATTCAAGATCCAACAAATCCAATGTATATACGATGTCATAATGATTCATTAACGAGAATTAATTTTAAACTCACTGACCAGTCCAATAATTTAATTGACTTAGGAGGGGAGACTTTACAAATTAGTATGTACGTAAATTCTTAAAGGGTTTTCGTCTAAGACTTTTACCTATAAAAACTTCGGTCTGAGACTAAATTACTTTCGGTCTCCGTAGCGGCTTTGAAAACTCGGTTTATTTACTATCTCCGTAGAGGTTTTCTTTTGTTTGTTTGAAAACTCGGTCTCTTTTACTCTTCTTTTGATTTTGTCTGAATTAGTTTTGGTGGTTATTTTCTGATTTTCTCTGAATTAGTTTCGGTCTGTTCACCCATTTTTTTAGTTTGTCTGAATTAGTTTCGGTTTATTTTTTGATTTTGTCTGTAAACGTTTTGGTTTGTTCACCCTTCCTGCTGCTAAAAAGGACAAAACAAACCTGGGGCATAAAAAGTACGGCGATGTGTACATTGATATGCATCCATCTTACAATCTACCCTACCTTCCTTCTTTGTGTTGTTATATATATATATATATATATATATATATATATATATATATATATATATATATATATATATATATATATATATATATATATATTAGTTTAGTTGTTTGTTTGTCAGTTTCAAGGAATTTTAATTTTCATTACATCCTATTGACATGTACATTTATTCAAAAGAGATGATCTTGCTTCAAAAAGTCGGTTGATCTGAATTATTCTATGGTAAGAAAAGTAACGTTGACCTATATCGTGACCTTGATTCACGGTTAGTGGAAACCACTTAAACGGATTTCATTTTAATTTTGAAATGATTCTTGTTGTCAAGGTTAAAATGGAACTAGTGAATTAAGAAGTAAACAGGTTTTTATTCCGAAGTAAAAAAATTGGTTCTCGTCAGAGTCATGTTAGGAGTACGCGATAAAATACGATCTTTACCCACCCCTTTCTTTCTTCTTCTTTTGCAATTTGGGAAATATTTGGAAAATGCGTATTAGAATACAATATAATCTTTGTTTTTGTGAAGCATACTCAGTTTGGGGCTTTTACAAATGTCGTAAGGTCATTTTCGAATCTATGTAAACTTTCCTTCAATTCATTTTGATTTCAAAGAATTACTTCGTCTATCTTGAAATGTTTGATGTCTCATACAAAAGTTTGGACAAAGACAGTGCATCAAATTTTTTTTGTTCGAATTTCCAACACTGTAGTGTTAAATAATGTGTTTCGACATGGAAATGTAGATAAGCGCTAAAACAGACTTTAACATACGTCATCGTCTTCTATCTTGGATTTTCCAACAGAACTCGAACTGGAATATATTAGAACATTTCATTACTAACACTTGTACAATTTGATTCGTGGATTATTCTTGGATTATGTTTGGACTTGATTCTTAAAACTTTAAGTCATTTTTCCACTTTTTCAATCTTTTTCCAGAGAAATAAATTATTTGCTAAATTTACAAAGCTTATTGTTTTCACTTTTTCTGTTACTGTTTATCAGAGCCTAAACTCGTAACAAAGAATTAGGTAGTTCGTCTAGAATTTAAAGTTGTGCACACTGATCTTTAGATAGATAGATAGATAGATAGATAGATAGATAGATAGATAGATAGATAGATATATAGATAGACATACATACATACATACAGACAGACATACAGACACACAGACAGACAGACATACATACATACATACATACATACATACATACATACATACATACATACATACATACTAGGCGGTCTGTGTGTCCATCTCTGCGTTTAAATGGATCTGGAAAATGATGTAAAGATCAAGGCCATATTAAGATGAAACCGCTAATTTGCAAACTTGTGCGCATGGTGGATCTATAAAGGGTGCGAGCTCCCGATACAAGTTTGGGCCAACCCGAGAATTCGGGCAACTGTATAGTTTATCATTGACACATTTGCAAGCTTTTACCTTTATTTATAATTCATACGGTTGTACAAATGACCGAGTCATATGTTTGTTCCAATTGAATGTTTTTTCATTTGATTAGAAATTGGGTCATTTTGATTACATGAGAATATTTGAGTCTTATTTTGATAACTTGAGACTCGTTTAATTTCAATTTCCTTCCATGAAATTATTTGAATCTCACTTTCGCTGTACGAAATTAAATTAGATTATTTGAATTTACTCCCATTACGTGAGATTATATGAATCTTACTTTCATACATTTTTATATTAATCATTTTGTTTTGTTTTTCTATTTGTTAATGTTCGGATAGAGTAACTGAATGATGCCTTTCTTTTCAGACCGTAAAATAACAACTGTATTTGTAGAATAAAGATATTATTAATACATTCCCCCATATCTCTCTCTCTCTCTCTCTCTCTCTCTCTCTCTCTCTCTCTCTCTCTCTCTCTCTCTCTCTCTCTCTCTCTCTCCCTCTCTCTCTCTCTCTCTCTCTCTCTCTCTCTCTCTCTCTCTCTCTCTCTCTCTCTCTCTCTCTGGCGAGTCTGTGTGTAGGTGTTAGCACATTCATGTCTTACTTCGTTCTAAATAATTCGATAGCAGAAGAATCTTCCCAGACTCGCCACATACGTTCAAATAAACGGTCTTATATCTGCATATTGGATCAGATATAGATGGCGCGCTCGATAATTCTGATATTTGATTATTTTTCACGTAATTATCTTCAACTGTAATATCCGCTGATTCATAATGATCATGTAACATTTCCTGTTTTATTACCATGAACCCATCACGCATCAGAATTTGTAAAACGAGTCACTGCTTCTTTATACTTGCTATCTATATAACATGAATCCATGGCGACTGTTACTGCAAATTCAGGAAATCTATTTACCATCGATAGCAGGTTTATAGAAACTTAAGCCAGCATAGATGATCTTAGATGTATTTACTGAGGAGATTCGCCATCGATGTAGCTAACAAGTGTACCAATTGTGTTCGGTCAGACAAGTAAACATTTTCTCGACTGACAAATATATTTTTGCTGTTGCATAAGCGATTATAAAATCATATTCAGCGTCATCTAGAATTAATCGTGCATAATGCTGCTTGTGATCATATGCTCCGCCTTTGGATGAATTTACCGATTATTCTTCTACCGAGATCTTTAGCGTTTTTATCATTGATTTCGCATCTATCTTCAAAGATCTTCTTGGATCGTTTAACAATATAATCTTCGTCGAGATCAGGAAAATTTTCTTGTAATCGTTAATAATAATATCAAGAATATCATCATCAGGTTGTGGTAACCAAACCTCAGTATGCGCTCGATATGATGTAATTGCCCCACCGACAATCAGCAATATCAGTATTTTACAATCAAGCATATACCGTAATAACACTATTGGGGCCTAGTATTTTTCAGATAAATGTATACCAAACCAAACATAACAAATCTTATGGAGTCCTTGGGCAAACTCGAATGATACCGCACAAACGAATCCGGTTAGGTCAAAATCAAGTAGTAGTCCATTAATCGCAATTCGTGTCATCTCGTGTGTGGGATGTCCAAATCGTTTAAAATACCCAGCGCACTCTCCATATCCGAAAAAACTTCCAGGCACACATATCAACCCAGATAACACTTTTAGAATCATATAGCTTCTATAGATATCTCTCTGTGGCGAAATGAGCTGCAACTGACGGGATTGTAAAACAGTTTGTTAGTAATTGCTCGGTACTCTCATTTGAAAATTTCTCAGCAAGTTTTCTCATTTCTTCGAGAGATTCTGTCCAATATATTTCGGCGTTAGGTCTTACAAATTTATCAAATTTTCATTCTTCGTTGAAACTTTGAAATAACCACACAGCTACCGGATCATTTTTGCTTAACGCGTGAATAAAATCAAACATGTTTCGCCTTCAAATCTCTGGGTAATATTGTACAATTCGATCTCGTGGAATTATTGTTACTGCTTCGTTTCTTTAATATTTCGATTCGTATAATACTTCTCCTGTTATCGTTGCTACGGTTATTAGCAATCTTAATGTTTGTTTCTTACTGTGCCACATCTTTAATTGTAGCACCAGCATTAACTGATTCAGCCCATTCGTTTATCATGCTACTTCTTAGATCTGTCAGACCGTTTCCAAGTATCGCATTTGTAAAATGCTCCGCTACGCGTTCGGCTACACAATTTAACCTTGACAATTTCATAGGTTTTAGATTCTCAGTGCTTGTTTTTCATTTATCGGTTAAATTTAATAAATAACCGCGGTCACAGGATACGCTCGTTTATAATACGGTTTGTCAATTCCGGTCAATATTCCTGGTTTGGAATTTTGACTTATGTTACGTATATTTGATTTAAATCATTTATTTTTAATTGTTAGATCCAAATTTGTCAATATTTGGGTTTATAATTCATTAAATTGGGAAGTGTTTTCTGGAAAATTAGATTGATCTATACTTTATCTGTAAACACAGGTGTTGACCTTGCTTGTTAACCTCATAACCTCATTTTCTGACCTTGCTTCAGAGTGATAAACAGGCTTTAGAAATGATTGGTTGTTTTACAAGGACATCTTTTTATTTTTAGTTCTGGGGGGTGAGGAGTGGCTGATTCTTATCTGGATCTTTCCGTGCGTACGTGTTTAAATGATTGTACGTTTGTTCTATGACTTTCCAGAAAATCACGTGATCGCTTGTTTACATAAAAAAACAGGTATTTAAATTATTGTCTGGGAGAGAACAGTTCAGTAGATGTTGGGCTTTTATAATATTAAGTTGTGTTTTCTTTTTGAGTTATTTTTAATTACCGTGTATTGGAATTTGTGTCAATTCGTTGGAGCAAGAGTAATTATTTTATTTATCTAGAAAAGAATATGTGCTCATAGATTTTCATTTAGATTATTATAAAAATAAGAACTGACTAAATCACGTGACATCGTCGTTCATATTGGATTACATCGTCAAGATTCAAACCGGGAACTATTAGAAATTTTTTATCAGGACTCTTGCAATTCCATTAGTGGATTATTTTTGTGAATTCTATATTGGATTATTTTTGGACTTGATTCTCTAAAACAGTATGGTTATTTATTTTCTTATGAAAATATTTGTACTTAATAAATTGTTTGTTAAAGTTTTACAAGGTTGTTAGTTTTTACCCTTTCTGTGTTGCTGCTTATTCAAGCCTAAGCACGTAACACTTACAATGACAGTTTCTTTATTTGCCCAAGATAGGGTCGTATTAACACGAATACTCAAATTACCTGTTTCTGTTAGTATGATAAATATCACTCTGATAAAATACTTTCGATGTTTGAGATGTACTATTATATTCGGTGCTCGTTTATCATTCATCGTAGCATCATCACCACCACTGATTTGAAATATTGACCAGGTGTGAGATGCGCCATCCTTCCTAAATTCGTTCATAGCATCGTAAATTTTATTAATACTATTTTATCACTTACTAGACCCTTCATGGTGTGTCTACAATTCTATCGAAATTAAATTTGTAGAATCTCCTAGGTTCGATTTTGAATAATCTCGTGAATTTCTCATATAATATAATTAAGACAAATATTTAAATTAAAAAAAAAATGTATAATGAATCACTGCAAATGCTTGATGATAGGATCCGTAACTCCTTGTAGCAAATCATGTGGAAATGAATTCTGAGGATATCATTCACAAAGTCTGCAGCGGGGGAGCTTGGGTCGAAAACCGTGTATACGATGTAATGTTGGAGTATGAAGTGAAACACAACCGTGTCTCCAATGTGTTGGTAAGCGATACAGAGAGCCTAAAAAACGGTATTATGATTAAAAAACATAGATAATAAAAAAAACTATAAGAACCCCCGAGATTATATATCAAGGTTCTCAAGTAACAATCTACACAAATAATCAATTAGACTAACGAATATATGAATGAACTAAGAATTTCAACCGCATCCAAAAGTCAAGAATTATGAAACATCACGTGATGGTGTAGTCAGAAACTGTCGGTTGAAAAAGCAAGTGGGTTTTGTGAGTAATGCTTGTTATTTAATGTTTACTGTTGAAAAGAAAAGTTATCATTGTCATATATTCGTTTACGTGTTTGATGGAAAATCTCCCATGGCTATGTGATTGACCACATTGACTCAGATCCAGAAAACAACTCATTAGATAACCTTCAAGTTATCACTCATCACTTACTAGATTTAATGCGATCATTGAAGATATATTTACATTTCCAGATGACATTTGACTCCCACCTCCGTCTAGTTCATTATTGTATCTGAGAATATTATCCTGAGGTGTTATTTTCTTCCATGCAGCAAGTATTTTAGTAAACTTCTCGTTGAAAAGATTGCTGATTGTTTCTTTAGATATTCGGTTTTCAGTGCTGGTATTTCAAATATCGGTAACAGTTGGACGGTTATTTTGAAATAACTGAGCAATACATAATACTTTGGTTCCCTGGTTTAGTAGCGTTTATAATACTCTTTATGAATTATGAATTCATTAATTTCTCGATTAATATACTCGATATCGTATAATCTGTTATTTTAGGTCATCAGAATAATGCTGTGTAATACTCGCAAAAATTCCTTAATTTATCTTATATGCAATTTAGTTCACGAGCTATTGAGTCTGAAAGAAATTTAAAATACTCCTCTCGGAGAACCAGGCTATCTGGTGGATCGTACTCGAATCGTTTATTAACAAATCTTAACGAATTACCATAATCAATCACAAAGTAATCATAACAAAGTGTTTTTTTTTGTACTCTGGCTGTGTTATAAATTTTTCACATCAGTGGTAAAATCATTTAGGTTTGGTTCGTGTGGTCTTTTTTAAGGTGGAGGTTCAGGCCTTATTAGCACTGTTCTGATCAAAGTCTGATAAATATCTACAACATAATCAGGCGAGTTTGTCTCGATGGCAGCTGATAATGTTGGTTCGTATACTATTATAGCAATTTTTTAAATTCTTTTCCTGTAATTGATTTTATTTTACGCTGGAATTCATTATTGATTTGCTCGATTTGATAATTACCGGTTGGTATAGATACGTAGTTCCATTCGGGGTTTTTCATCTTTATCTTTTTTATTTGCAAACACCAGGGAATTATTTGGCTGCTGCCCAACAAATGATTTTGATCTGATGTTGGGCCAGTTGTAATATAGTCGTAGTTTTGCAAGCGAGATTTCCTTTACCGGAATTGCCATTGGAAAGTTCACGCTGAATTTAGGGTTAGTTGAGGTTATTGAGATCATGATTATCTTTGGCGGGGCTGTATTTAAGGCTATCTGTTGCAGTAGCTCCTATGCTTTCATTAAAGATATTATTATATATTTATAATTTTTATATCGCTGTTTTATAAATCTTAATCACTGCCGAGACCGCATACTCGGATATTATTGTATCGTCGAGGCGGGATGATATCAATGAAGGTAATTGGGAATATGCGGCATTAGCGATATGTAATTTAGTTATATAATCATGTAGTTTATTCTGAGTACACGTGGATAATTCGTTTGCAATTATATTAGCAGTTCTTGTAATTGTTGTTGCCGCTGAAAAACAAATTGTAACAACTACAGGTGCAATCAGTGTTACCGCTGATAGTAATATACCCGTTCTAACAATAACAGCTGAAACCGACTACACGATTATATATAATATTCATGTGATATTTTTTATTTTTACCTGATAAACGTCAATGAGATTTTTTAGTTTCGATTGTAATTCACGCACTTGACAATATCGATACTGCTGGACATTTATTATACTATTTACTTAAATCAGTTACAAATTTTATATACCATGTGATTGACACTGATGTCAAATTACCAAAATTAGGGGTTAGATAAAATGTTTCGGTGGACCCCTTATCAATGATTGCATTTACGCTACCAACACCCGTTGATGAACTTGATGATATACTAAACTGTAACGGCGAAATTAGGGTTAATCTATAGATACCCCGGACCTCGGCAGGAATTGAAAAAATGTTTGGATCCACACTTGCAAGATTGAACAATTCGGATATTTCATTTTCGATAAAAAAGTATGTTAGTCAAGTTGGCTTGTTAGTCAAGAGGGATCTTCCGTAAATATCAATCATTGTATTTTAAGATCTCTCTAAAAAGTGATTACTCGTGTATCCGTGTATTATTGTTTGGGGTGGTTTGGTTGATTTTTTATATAGCTTCAAGTATATTAATTACTTGCTGGCCACATATTGGTGGGTCGGTTATTGTCTGTGTTGGTAGCGTTGAATACCAGACTGGAAGTTTTGTTCGATTAATACAGTACATAAATTGCTTTGGTGGTGCTAACCCACATAAAT
The DNA here is from genome assembly GCA_029339505.1 of Unio delphinus. Classification (NCBI taxonomy): domain Eukaryota; kingdom Metazoa; phylum Mollusca; class Bivalvia; order Unionida; family Unionidae; genus Unio; species Unio delphinus. The sequence continues at coordinate 6,721,841 of JAQISU010000044.1, read as the reverse complement.
CGAAATAAACAATTCCACTCGGATCAATCGCGTATGCACCCCAGTGAGTTCCAGGTCCGGTGCTTTTATCGAGATTAATACTACCGGTTTCAATGTTGTTCGGGTATTGTGCTACTTGATCTCGCATTAAAACACATCTGAAGTTTTTTATTCTTAAATTTTTAGCAGCATGGATTTAATCAAAATTTGACAATGGTGTTTTTAAATTGTCTTAGGTAATCTCTAGCCGCTACGTAATCTCTAGCCGCTACCGCTGTACCATGCATACGGAGTCACTGGTAACCTTAGGCCGTTTCCCGTTTTTGTATCCTCGTCCTATTGCATATTAGTGCCATTTCTGCCGCTTTTCCAACTGTTTCTACAGCATTCGCAAGTGCGGGGGAGGCCGCGGCAATCAATTTTGATATATCCGCGAGAAGTGGAAATATACCACCTGATTTAATTGTGTATTTGATCGCACCCGCAGGGAGACGAAGTTGAACACCCGTTTTATTTTTATTTTTTGCATTATTGATATGCTTAATCTCACGCGCTGTCAGTGATAGCTTATTCTGTCCACGTGTGATCTGATTGTGTGTGTTTTAACGATATTTTAGTTCCCCTCTCTTTTAGCTGAATCCGACTGAAGTCTTTAAAATCTTATAAAGAGTCAGCGTAACACTAGCTGATCATTTGACATTTATTATAATACGAGTGATCTAATTGTGTTTTAAATTGTCCCACTGCTGCATCAATGGCTTGCATTCGTCCACGAACACCCTAAAGTAACATTGATTTATCGCTGAGTATGACGGCAATTGCTCTGTAATAACCGTACATATTTGGTGGACCTGCAATGATAACAGGGGCTTGTGTTACACGAGATCGGAAGTGTATGTCAAAGACGGTCTGTCCTGTTAAATCGAAATGTTCCAACGAAAAGTAATAAATCGAGATAAGTTTTTAAAATCTGATTGCGATATTTGCAGACCAGTATCTACATTCAGATAACGTCCCATAAATGTCAATAAACGAAAATATGCGCCTGATATTTGGTTTTGATCGTAATTAAGTTAAAATATCCTTAGATGGTTCTTGTTGACCGTTCATTCTTAACTAGAGTTAAGAAACTCCCAGCTGGTCAAATATCATATGACTGGGCTCTTGAGAACCTACCCGAACCTACCTCTGTGTGCGCTGGGCCATAATGGACCAAATAGATAACAATTGGCATAAGGCCAGCTCTGATTTAATTCACATCTGACCATAACAATACGTTTTCAAACATGTGGAATAATAATACTACTGTTACACCCTCCTAATCACATGAAATAGCCTCCTGTGATGCCATATGCCAAGTAAGTATACCGTTAATATTACTCTCCATAGTAACCGTCGTTGTTGTTAGCCCTGATAGTAATGATTTACCACCAAAATCCAAAATGATAGTAATTTTTCCTCTGCGGAGATCGATGGGAGTCATTACTGGCATCCACAATGAGAGTTTTGTTATCTTTACTTTACCATCAGCAATACCATCACAATTTCAGATTGCATCATTATCATAACATTTTTCGCACGCGGACTATTGTATGTTTCGCTCCAAAGATAAGCTTTCGTACATTTCTAAAAAAAATCCAAAAATATGAGACAACGGAATCACACATGAAAATAATCTACGGACTCCTTCAATATATTTATACGTGTTGGAAACCCTAGGATGTAAGTAAGATTAACAGTAACAATCGTATCCTCGACATCAACATCAGCAGCACCAGCATTGTTTCTTGGTCGTCTCATAATATACTGAACATTTTCAGAACTATCATTAATAGTCTGTTGCAGACATCATTGATTTATCTGCCGATCTTGTAAAATCATCAGAATATCTCACTAAACCCAATATTGTTGTAGCAACACCAACATCCTTTTGAATAGATTCAATCTCTCTTCCATCAATCATATATGTAGCGCTATTAAACAGCGCCATAATCCCATTATAAACAACACCAACTGAAACATCTGCGTCATATGGTGTATTAGCATCAACATTTGTCACAAGTTCTCCTTCTACCTCGATAACACTTCAACGGGTAAGAATTATCGACTTGTATGTTGAACGTAAAGTTCAATTCGCCCTCGTTGATTTGGTTGTATTGCATTATAAGAATAAAATTGATAATCACGCACAGAATCATCTTTAAGAACCGGTGTGTCTATATCAAATGCTGGGTAGGGTGAAGATTTGAACATTTATTATATTTTTTTTTGTATCTAAATCACATCTTAAACCACTTCACGCTATTAAATTTGCAGTAATATTTTTTTTCCGCCTCGGTTGTGGTTGTGCGGAAACTATACCGGATGGAAGATCTAGTAAAATCTTTTTTGTTTGTTAGTTCTTTTGCTGTTTTTGCAGTTTCTTCAGCAGTTTGTTTTGACACGGGAAGAAGATCCTCTTTAATGGCAATTTTAACTGTTTCAGTTGCTTTTGCGACAGGTTTTAATAATTGTTCAGCACCTTCTGCAAAATCAACTTGAGAATCTTGTCGTGCTTGTAATTTTTGTCTGACAGAATCACGGACGGGTATAAATTTCCTAATCGCTTCGTATCTTTCTCGTGCCAAACGGGTAGTTAATGATTCTCCTACCAGTATTGATCTTTGATATGATTTTATTCGTAGGAGCAGAGGAGGCGACTTCGAATATGCGTCAAAAAGTAAACAATCACATCCGTAATCAGAGCATTTAAAATAAACGACAATAAACAAAAAGATACTCTCGGTTAGATAGAAGATTTAATTTTGTATTTTGACATTTTTGTTTTGTTTTCGTAGGAGGCCTTAATTTAACAAATGGACGCCTTTAAAAAACGTTTTAGGGTTTGCCCTCTATGCTGCTCAGTTTTAGTCCCGAAGAGATCCAAAAGTGAAGGCGATGATATGTCTGATATGGTGAACAAAGTACTGACCTGGGCAAGTGTTTAAACTCCTGTAAATTCACTGTAAATTCCAATGAACGTCTTTCTCAAGAATGTTATCAGAGCACTTTTGTATTTCAAGGTTAAATAATCACATGACTTCAATAATTAGAAGGATATATAATTAAGCTCAAACTGGACACATAATACAACTTAACGTGTCAAGTGTTTTAAGCCCAGCTGGCAAACTTTCAACGAAATATAAGTTAAAACAACTAATTAAGACACATAAGAGATTCCTGGATAAGACTCAAAACTGAATTCTTTTGGAAAAAAAGAAGTTCGTTACTAATTGTCACATGATATATATAACGTAGTCTAGGTATGACCTTGACTCAACTTAAACATTTTACTATGACAGATACAAACAGTTGTTTACTTGAATATTATTTGGTTAAAATATTTACACACATAGAGTATAAGAGCATAAGCTATTTCACATTAACTCAGCTATGGACAATGCCAATTACAGTCAATAATGTTACATTCAATAGCATGTTATGATGTCTTTTTTACAATTAAAACTAACAATCAAACAATTAAATTAAAAATATACATACCAATTTTAAGTGCGTATATGATTTAAGCATTCTGGACAGATTACTATACAATTAAGAAATAATTATTTAAGAATGTGTGTACTGGGTTATTGGAGAAAGAAAGATAATCCTTCGTCCATTATACGCGTTCTAGTAATAGGTATTAATCCATACCATATTATTGAAACAAGACACATTGTATCAAAACTTGTAACTAATCATATCCTAAAATTAAATTTTAAAAATCAACTCTTAATGAATGTCTGCATAAAATTAAATAATGTTATCAATAAATAAATGTATAAGCCCTCACATTAACATTAGGTGTATGACTTTAAGACAACCCAAGTTGCATGCTCTTCCGTTCATCTTTAGTGTTACTAGCGTGGAAGCATTAACACAGGTAGTAAATAATTACATTACTGCGGCTGTGTAGTGTCATAGTCACCCCATCGTATAAAATATATTTGTTGAGGCGCTCTACATACTAAGTGCAGATAATCCTTCAATTGTTAGACACAGAAACAACACCTAAACGTCTCTAACAATCTCAATGTCACCTGTTTTGGGGTGGTACGAAATAATTCTTGGTTTTCTTGGTTTTCCGTTCATTAGGTAACCATAAGCACACACCTAAATTTTGAGTCATTGTTACATGGTTGTGCTAATTGTACAAACTCCTTAGCAATATTTTAGAATCTTCTGTTGCATTTCCGTGTCTTTGAATGGCAACATCAATGAATCACCCTTGCTAGGAAGCCATTCTTTTGTCATTTTTCCGGATCGTACTTTAGCATATCTTTTAGTAGATCATCTTCTTCCACAATGATTGGTAACTCTAGCACATATACTTTACATCTCTCAAAAGGGATACAAAAATCAGTGTCGTCTGATAAGATATCAATAGTAATTTTATTTTGCCCACTACCTCTGGTTTGGCTGGAACCGCTTCTATCGTCTTCATGGCTGGGTTTAAGCATTGCCACCAAATTCTCAATGAAACGTAATTCTTTCTCCATTTTTTTAATATACGTATCGAGACTGTCAGTAGAGAAAGGCGATTTTTCATGTTGATCCACCACGTTCTGTATTGTTTGGATTCTGAAATCTTAGGGGTCGCTCATTATATCATGCAACTTCATTTGCAGCCAGATTTTGTGCTTCTTCAGCTGAGTTGACAGTTGTTTAGCCTTTCGACGTATCCTCGGTTCCTTAATGGCGATGTCAGAGGTTTGTATGTCACTGAGTGCTACTTCTGAGTTGCTGATTTCTTCAAAAATGCTGTAACGGAATTTAGTACGGCCTCATTAATCTGACTGCACGCCTTTGGTAGAGATGAACATATAGAAGCCAGCGGTAAAAGATGAACTCTTATTGGGCAGTCCATGTCTTTAACCAGTTCTGGAATTCTTTTATATTTCAATGACTTCTTGAAGGGAAATTGGGTTTGATGGGATTTGTACAGTCCCATGAATTTAACCTTCAATTACATCTATTTTTTTTTCTTCGTCTGTTTTATACAACCCTTCGGCTTCTCCTTGAATAATAGACCCTATTTTCAGTTCGATTTTTCCCTTGAACTTTCAACTTCTCTTTTTCGCTTTTACATGTTGTCTCCAGCTTCAAGAAGAACTGATACCCGTACGTTATTCCAACAACAACATGTGTAGCTCCACTCATTTTAATAAATTCGTAATGTTGTTCAACTTTTTCTTTGAAAAGTAACTCATGGATATGAATTCGTCCTTTGTTGTGCCTCTTGTTTCAAGTACTACCGATGCTTGACTCTTCGAAGTTTTATTATCTTTGAGAACTTCACCAGAGCCTTTGACTTTCCAATTTGTTCGATAAGGCGCTGATTTTAAATTACCTTTAATGTCCAGTAAATCCATCTTTGATTCCAAAGAATCTGATGTAGTCACATCTGTATTGTGTGTGATGTTGCGACGCACGTGTATAATTTCGTTTTTCTTGTCCATATTCCCATAGTGATATTGCTGGAATTATTTGGTTCTTGTTCACATTATATAACGTACCAAGCTCGAACGGAAGTCCTAGAGTTGGCAACTGTAAAAGATTTTGCTCTTCTGCCATTATCTGAAATGAAATTGTAAAATCTTTTCAAAAGGATTCGGTATCCGTTGTTCTTTGAATTTTTATATTTAATATGAAATCAATATTGCTAATAATGATATTTGTATCCACTGGCAAAGTATTAGTGAAACATTAAAGATTTAAAAACAAAAATAATTTAACTATTTGCAAAGACAAAAGCAGGCAATACAACCTTGCGAGATGTAATCGTAATCTGACGGGTATGCCATTAATATGGAAAGAGATTTAAATAAGTTAAATACTTTTATTTATATCAAACAGCCGTTTTTAAAGTAAGTTCGACTAAAAATGCAGTTGAGTATATATTAAATAAACCGTAAACACCAAACTCGAAATCAATTTTCTTAAGGAAATAAGCCCAAATAAATACTTACTCTACCTGAAGAGAAAATGTCCACTTACTTGAGTCAAGTTACATGTCATAGCTTACGACAACTTTGTATTGCTTCTTTTGGAACCATACCGTTGCAAATATGACATATGGAGTGGCAAGTGCATATATACCTGGTAAGATCTACTGTATTATAATATTAATGGAGTGACGCATGTGTCATTCTATTATTGTCGCGACTAGAATATATTGATTGTATCGGTACTTCTTATGCATTTATATTTGCTAGAAGAAACTTTTTGGCTCTGTAACGTAATACAAAGTCCCAAACCACATTCGTACGTATACTTATCATGCTTTCACTCTCTTTTCTCTCTCCAAAGCGTATCTACATTTATTTCAATGTATGAGAAGCTGGGATTCAGCATTATATATGCATGCGTTATTAAAACTGTAAATACAACATTCAAAATCTCGGTACACTGTGCAATACTGGTTTCTGGTTTTGACATCTATGGGTGTCATAATCGGAAAACAAACATTGCTCAAAGGCACCTTCTTCAATTGTCGAGTATGATAAACTCGAAAAAAAAAACGAAAAAAATAAATAATGTAAATATTCCTTCTACATTTTGAGTTCACAATAACATTTACATATTTTTAGAGGATCTATCAGTCAGACATTATGGTAGCTATATATTTTGAGTACTTTAGCCAATGCTGAGTTAGAGCTATTACTTATTTGTGAGATAAAGATTATGTGTGTGTGTGGGTGTGTGTGTGTGTCTTAAACTGAGGAAAACATGTATTTATAATAAAAAAACGCTCTGAAAATATTCTGACATATTTTAATTTATATATAAACTACAATACAATCACTTTAATGTTTGCGCATCAGTTGATCTTGTTTGCTAAGCGTGCAAAAGCTATAAATCAATACCAGTAATAGTTTTTTTAGGTCAAAATAAAGAAAACACAATAACTTATTAAACAATTCAGTAAATAGTACCTGATCAATTTCGTCTTCCTCACTATTGTGGACAATGTCAAAATATTTACGACCACGATACAGCCATTCCTATCGGCGTCCTTGTTGTATACAATCTCGTTCAATCGATATCAGTCAGGTTGAATACCTTTCTTCATAGTGTTATTGCTAAGATTACCTTCTCAAAGCATACATATCTATGGCTTATTTTGTTTAGCATTTAGTAAAATTTATCTTGCATAGCTGCATTCCACTTGAAGGACGATAGTTGTATTCTTAAATATTGTCTCTCTCAAATTATTATAGTAATGAAACTGAAGTATAGTTCAGTGTTAAGTGTATTTATATACACATAGGTATAATTTGTAATCTATGGACCCCCCGGAGGCATATCGGGAACGTGAATCAGCGGTTTTGATACAGTACATGCCTTTGCAAACGTGAGGCTCCATTTGGATAATTTTGGCGACAGACAGCCCGTCCTTGATTTACGCGCGAGGCCTCTTGTGGGGACGGCATTTGGAAATAAATATTTTAACAAGTTTTATGTGATATTAAACTTAAAATGTTCTTCATTCGCTTTAAAATTATTTTCTCATTAAGAATATATTTAGAAAAATTACTAACGCGTGGGGCCTCTGTGAGCGCGGGGCCATAATGGACCAAATGATAACAATTGGCATAAGGCCAGCGCTGATTTAATTCACATCTGAGCATAACAATACGTTTTCAAACATGTGGAATAATAATACTACTGTTACACCCAAGGGATCTCTACCGAGTGAATTAATTACGTCTTCTTCTTTCACGTTTGCATGATTTACCACTAAGCCGTTCCCAGCCAAACATTAATACTTCGGATTCCATCTCCAAATCTCAAAACACAGTTTCAAACCAAATTTCACACTCACCCTACATATGCCATTCTACCACACTGCTTTCAAAACAGAAATAAAAGGCACCTAAAAACGCAATGACCCTTCTATATATTTCATAGTAAATATATATGCCCCTGCAGCATAGCCAAACAAACACCTCTAGACTAAGAAATGAGCTATTTGCCAACCGGAAACATTTTATCCTGCTCTGACCATTTCAGGCTACTAAATACCATTTTACGAAACTATTCCATGACACCAAAAAGGTTAGTGAATAATGTACAGTATGACGTTTGGCAGTGGCAAATTGGCGAATTTGGCAAAAAAATGGCAAATTAATCGAGCTCGGTTATCTCCCCAACACCAACTTCATAATCAAACAACAACAAATCACTAAAATCTGAGAAAGCTATAAACGGAGACGTATGGCACGTACCCTATGTTTATTACAATAGTATTGTAAAATAATTATGCCATGATTATACAGCCTACGGTCAGCCATTTGATTATAGTGTTCATGCTAGGTGACGTAGGTACTCTAAAACTTCGACACATCGAACGGTAAGAGTGCCTGAAAGAAATTAGGATTACAAAGCAACAAAGGAAGGGACGTTTAGTTAAGTTAAGAGCATTTCATTTCCTCAAGAAAATCGGTTTTCAACGCATCTTTATACATACGACAGTACTTATCCTATCTCAAGGCGGAGACTCTAGTCTGTTGCTTTCCTAACAGGTCTCTCAAAACCGACAATAGTCGTTCATGGAAAAATTGTTGCAACAACTTGATGGAAGAATTGTATTTGTGGTAAAGATGTAAACCTGCAAATTACCTGCCATGTTACTAAATTTAATGAAGCAAGGAAAATGATTACCTAAAATTAAAGCTACATTAATTATGCTGTTTATATTGATGATCTTTAAATGGAAGTAGGATGTTGTCTGCTCCTACATTTCTCTAATAATAATAATAATAATAATAATAATAATAATAATAATAATAATAATAATATTATTATTATTATTATTATTATTATTATTATTATTATTATTATTATTATTATTATTATTATTATAATGGTGAGGACTTAGTATAGCGCCTAATCTTTAGAAGCTCGAAGCGCTTTACAACATCTATAATGATATGAAGACAACGGCAAAAAAAAAAACATTACAAAAAACTTGAAATTTGGAACAAATCATGCTGCAAATATGTAGGGTCGGAAACATTTTTAAGTCTTTATGTTCGTTCTTGCAGTCGAGAAAGGTGAGTTTTAAGAGCATTCTTGAAAGGCATCATTGTGTTTTTGTACCCAATTTCAATAAGCAATTGATTCCAAGTTGCTGGGCCATGGTATGCAAACTAACGTTGTCCATATGACTTCGTTTTCATGGTGGGACTAATGAGTATACGAATCACAGATGAGCGTAAGTATCTTCCTGGTGTATACACATGTGTGAGGCTGAATATGTATGATGGACTGGAGTCCGTTAGTGAAACTTAGCACATAGAAAGAACATTGTGATTGATTCTGGATCGAACGGATAGCCATTGTAGAGTACAGAGCAGTGGGGAGGTGTGCTCTGATCATGGTACTCTAAAGATGATCTGAGCAGATGTATTTTGAACGCTTTGACATTTCTGGAGTAGATATTGAGATGAACCAGACATAATTGTTTCGAAAGTCCAGTCTTGAAAGTACTAATGAACACAAACGTGTTTTAGTGGTATCAACTGAAAGATATTTGCGAATGAAACTGATGCGTCCCAGCTCAAGATATGCAGCCTTGCATATGTTCATGACATGTATGTGCAGTGTGAGAGTACTGTCTAGTTTAATACTAGGTTTCGTACTGACTATGTGAACTAAATGTTGGTGTTGCTGATATTTATTGTTTGATGTAAAGGATGTCAATGAGAAAGTCTTAGTGTTGTGATCCGAATGGCATCAGTTTAATCGTCATTCATCTGCTGCTTTTTGCATGTCATCTATTATTTCACATCAGAGATGCACCTCTCTATTCCTTGGATGGTAGCATCAACTTTAGTTGGATGGCTAGACTTGTATATTTGGGTGTCATCCGCGTACAATTGGTGGGACTCGGGATGATGGACTATAACACTTGAGAGTAACTGAGTGTATAGAATGAAGGAAACAGGACCAAGAACAGACCCCTGTGGAACATAACAACATAGATCAACTGGGCTGGAGTGTATACCATTTGCAGATACAATATGTGTCCTGTTTACTAAGTATGACTTGAACCACTTGAAAGCTGTATTGTGAATGCCAGATACATGCTGGTGACGGTAAAGTAATATATTAAGGTCTATTGTGTCAAAGGCTGCAAACAAATCAAGGAAGGTGAAGACTGTAATCTCCCCGCTAGGGAAAGCAGAGAGAATATCATTAAATTCTTTCAGTAGAGTAGTTTCAGTACTGTGGCAAAGGCAGTATGTAGATTGTAAATTGCTAAAAGGACTATTTGAACAACGTTTCCTAAGATTTGTATATGAACGGGAGATTAGAAACTGGGCGGTTGTAGTTCTTTAAATCGTTATGGTTAAGTGTTGGTTTTTTCAGCAGAGGCTTTAGGATGGCAGTTTTGAAAATTGATGGGAATTCCCAGGATGAGAGAGAGGTATGAATAACATCAGTTAGTGAAGGCAATATTGGGTCTAAGTACTCAAGCATCAGTGATGTTGGAATTCCATCAAGTTCACATGACGTTGGTGCACTCTTCATAATGATTGTCCATACTAGATTCGTAGAGACAGGTTAAAATGCTCCTAAAGGTTGTCGCTAAACATTCTGTATCGTAACTGTATGATGACGACGAGTCATTCGAAATTGTGTTGTCAAGCGTATCTATAATGGTTTGTACTTTGTCACGGAAAAAAATTGCAAACAGGTCCAGAAGGTCTACTGGAGAGACGGTAATTAGAAGTGGTGTACATTTGTTTCATGACATTTCTTTGTTAGTTATATCGGCTCTTTGCAGCTGGAACTCTCCGTGATCTTAGTACTGTAATGGGATAATTTGGCTAAATGGACTATGTTTGTGACGTTCTTCTTTGCGGCTTCATAAATTTGTTTATGTATAGTGAGTCTGGTGGAAACCGAAAGCCTCTCTGCTTACGGCGGTGTCTCTTAGCAGTCACTAACAGTGCAATACCACGGAGAACACTTTTTCAATCGATATTCTGCATTTGGTAGCTGGGACATGTTTTCTAAGCTGTCAAGGCAGGCAGCTATAAAGTTGTTAAGTAAGATAGTTGCTATATTTTCTTGGATGTCATGCATTAGTTGGGTTCTATTTATTATACAGAGGTTTCTCTTCTTTTCAAATAAAAGTGGAGTGTTCGGGACTGATACATCGAGATGGCATATAAAACAGAGGTGATCTAATGCAAGTTCGTTTCGTTGAATACAAGTGTTGATCGCAAAATATTATGATCAGCTCTACGAAGAATTCAATCTAAAATGTGACCAAGTTTATTGGTGGGTTGGTTAACTGACTGTTTAATGTTGAAAACATGAATGGAATCTAGGAGATTTGATGTGTAACGACATCCAGGACAGTCAAAGTGAAAGTTGAAATTTCCAAGAATAATTATGTTCCTACCAATCTAATTGATATACTCCTAAAGATTCGAAAACTGTAAGAAAAACCAAGAAAACAATTTTGTTCTAAAATATTTATAATAACACTAGACATTTAGATAAGAAGGTGTGAAGTCTTTATTACTTTGTCAAGATATAGTTTACTTTCGGTTCTTATGAATAAAAAACGGCGATGAATAAAACTTCACTTCAAGAAGATTCTTAATTTCAAATACAGCAAACACTAACCTTTAATATGGCTATTTCCATCGCCTTGCAAACTATACAGTGTTAGGCGTATACGTTTTATTATTATATTAGAGTGATTGACAGGTATAACTTTACATGTTCTGTCCTTTATTATAAATGCTACATATCTTTGATAAACCCACATATTGAGTTTTATTTCAACCATAACAAATATTTGAAACCGAACGCAGGTAAAAACAATAATAAAATGTGTGTGTGTGTGTGTGTGTGTGTGTGTGTGTGTGTGTATATATGATTTATACTTTTAACGTATCTATAACAATTTTTCAGTCATATCGATAGGATTTCTGCACTTGGGCAGTTTATAGCAATATCTAGCACTGGAGACAAATGCGTGGGGCAAATGGGAAATTAAAATGTGGGAGGAACTTGGAGTTCAGAGAAGTTATTTATGGTAATTGGTGGTGGTGGGGGTGGCAGACGAGTTACTGAATACACATGGGAACCATAGGGGTTAACATCGATATGGGCTTATGTGGCAGAAGAGTAACGGTACCTTAACAAACAAAAACATACACAAAATATGTACAAAATACATATGAGAATACATGTATCAGAATAGATCTGAGTGGCCATGGAAAAGACAGTTGGGTTTGTTAACGAAAATGAGCGAATATACGTGGCATCTCACTGTTATTTTTATTTTCCTCGTCTCAAGGGTGTGGAGATTAGAGACAGACCATATTCACACAGCATTCAATATGTGCGTAAATCCTTCTTTTCCAACTAGCTGTTACTTAATGTTGATGGAACATCATGATTTCACATACATCAAATAGCGTGAATGCTTAATTTTACCGATGCCCTTGCTGTTACCATCAGAGACACATACAAATCAGTTCTTAGATTACAGCATGGAACAAAATGTATGAGAATACCTAGTGCGACGACTGAAGTTAGAACAAGCATACCAAGTGCTAGAAATGTGGTGTCACTGCTGCAATCAACGTTACACAACCCACCCCGCATTGCCAAAAGTTACAACGTAGAGAATGTCGCATCTATTTATCGACGCGACATATTGTTGAGCTTGAACAAGTGATACATGCTTGATTACATTTTAGGAAGTAGAGATGAGCAATCGCTGTCTATTCGCTGTATCCTTTGGTGTGCAAATATTGTCGATTTCATACAAGCCACCACGAAATTGACAGAACAAATTGACGTGTAACACATTTGTCAAAAAGAAGGCTTGATCAAATGTAAAGTCCTAACGATTCACCCCACGCCCACCCCAACCCGGCGCCCACCAATCTGTACCATCCAGTCCTACTACACTATTGCCAAGGAAAGCTGATGTTTCCTTTGTGCCGTACCAGTGCCGAAACCTATAACCATGACATGCATTGTCAGCACACTAAATAATAACACACTTTGAAAAGTACGCGTGTTAGCGTGGAATGGTTTCAAATATGCATAGCTAGGATACAACTTGTTAAACGTCTACGAAAATTACCACTTCCCAAACATTGAACTCTACCCGAAGAACTACGACTCCCAGAAAGGAATTTTTCGTAATACGTCAATGAATTTCTCAAACTAAAATAAGAAGCCAGGATGGATGTTTTCAGCCTTACGATACATTTTTGGCTCTCTTTTACCCATACCTCAAAACTCCTCATTCTAGGTATTTGATCTTTTTCCTTTGAAACGAAAGTAAGTGACTTACATTAGTTTATAAATACTCCTGGCAGGAGCAAACAGATACAACTTTGCTACATAAAGATGTTAAAGGAGTATGTTGACAGTTGTAGCCCTATACTTGGTCGATCAATTTAGTTGTACATGGCCCACACAGTGAGCATTTATGCAAAGATGTGAAACTGTAGTAACATTAGGGTAACTAATTTTCGAAATTGGGAAATATTTGACAATTTGGACCAGAATGATTTGTCACAACAAGGAAAGAATGAAGTTAAAAAAGCTACTATTTTGGAATATGAACACTTGTTTCTAGACGGTCCAACATGAACAAATGAAATGTACCTTGACGATGAAATTGTTGAGTCCACACCTGTAAAATTTGATCTTTGCAGGATCAATCCTCTCATACAATAATGTTTGTGTCAAAAAATCCAATATTTTCTGGAGAATTGTTTTATCGAACCAAGTAAAATTAACGGGCGTTCACACTGTAATCTTGAAACCAGATAATACTATCCGCATGTGCAATAAACCGATTCTTTTCCAATGTAAAGAATTGATAACAGCCTTGACGTAACGAGAAATGTAAAATATATCACCACGTTTGAACTTCTGAAGGGATACTGGCACATTCCACTGAAGATAAGAGCAAGGCAATCGCAGTATTTGCATCTCCATTTGTAATTAACCAATATAAAGACATGATGTTTGGGATAAATGTTTTCCTTGTATTTTTCAAAGTTTGACGAACATGATGACGTATGGTATAGTGTTTTTGGTGACGGTTACATCGATGACGTCATAGTATAATTCAGAGTGTCTTTCAGTAAGAAACAGCCGATGATGAATTTTAGAACGGCTGAATAAAAACACATTTTGCTCTAATTTTCCAAAAATTGCTGAACCCCTGACTAATTTGCTTAATAATAATACCAGACTGCTAAGGTAGGAGACGACGCTCTGTCAGACTGGCACCTAGTCTGTGGTCTATACTGTAATGAACACACCAGTGAGAAGGGACTCAAGCTCCTGGACTTCGCCACCTACCATAACCGAGTGCTAACGGGTATCATTGTCTCCCAATGACAATGTAAAATATGGCCATAACACAATCCAGACGGAGAACATCACAACCAGATTGACTACCTCTTGGTGATATCGCGCTAACATTCCCAGAATATATGTCCTCCCAAGACTTAACAAAGAAAGCTACCATGACTTGCTGAAGAAAACCAATAAGCCAAGACAGGTTAGAACGAGGATTGAACTTGAAATATTTATAGATTTATGCTTATCAGGTGTATTTAAATTATCAATAGCGATAAATTTCAACCAGTCACAAATTCTGGGTGATGAAGAAATGAAATTAGACTATTGATCACCACCTTCAACATGGTGTAGTCGCTAAACCATCTTGCGGAAATTATAAGGGAAGATAAGCTGCTCCGACGTTCTTCGAAATTGGCGGCAAACTTTGTTATTTTGGAAATTACAAAAGAGCTTCGGACAGGAAGCTTTTAGGGACCGGATGAGTTGTAGGAGACCGTGTGAAATACACTAGTGCAGTTGGTTTCGAGATTATGGGAGACAAGCAAGTAGAGAACTGAGACAGAAGATGTTGGACTGGAGTACCCAGAAAAAGCATAATATAGATGAGTAGGAACACAGGACAGGATAAAAATATATCACACTACGACAGATGATAACAAAAGTCGTCACTTGGTCGAATAAAAGACGAGCGATAGGATTTTAAATATTGAAATGCATTTGCGAAATGACCATCTGTAATTGAATAGCATTCAATTGGTGTTTTTATTTTAAAACTTCACCCTTTGTGTATTCAGTAATTTAACTGTCGGCATCGCTGACTGAGGGATCAGATCTTTGCATCATACTACTTCAATTTCTAACAAAAACAAGCAATAGTAGGTCTTCTGTAACAATAAATAAAATACTTGGAGCTTCCCACCCCAACCTAGTAACGGCAATCTCTCGTCCGGGATATGAATTAGAAATATCTATTATATCTACGATCTAACGTTTTATTTGTTAGGAAGTAGTAGTGAACAGTGAGATATTTTCTATAATCTGCATTTGAATTGGTTCGATTTTTCGTCTTGTGTATGTTATATTTTAATATATGCATGCTTGGTAGATATGTTATTACTTGCAGTAATTATGAAGCAAATATTGAGCAAATATCTTACCGGAGCGAGATTAGGGGTCGACAGGTAAGTATTTCGATAGAAACGTTAACATCTGTCAATTGTTCAGTAAAATATCACTTATTGTTAGTATATTAATAACATGGCTACTGAAAGACAAATGGTTAAAGGTTATCGTGCCATAGTCGTGTAATAAATCGGATACGAGGCAGATTGCCTGGCAGCGTTCATTGAAGATTGCATACGTTAACATCTGTCAATTGTTTATTAAGGCATCAAGTATTGTTAGTATAATAATAACATGGCTACTGAAAGACAGATGACTAAAGGTTACCGTGCCATGGGCGTGGAAGAAATCCGAAGAAATAAAATACGAGGTAGATCGCCTGGCAGCGTTCATTGAAGATTGCATAAAATAATAAATGGCTAAAAAAATAGGTCGCCGATAGAGAAACCAAAAAAGAGCTTTCGAGGATATCCGCAGAAAGAAAAACCCTAATGGAGCTGGCCCGGCTATACGCCGAACGAAAAACAAAGAAAGAGCTCACCCGGATATTATCGACCACAAAAGAACAAGAGTTCGCTCACGCTCTCGAAATGGAAAAGGTAATCGCAGGTGATATGGCTACCCATAGGGACGACTCCAGTACGGTTCCTGGGGAAGCGTACAACCATTCATCGAACACCGAATGGTTCAGATACGTATGCCGAGATTCAATAACAGACGAGTCCATTGACGATTTTCTCGTACAATTTGAGAAAATCGCGGGCGTTCTCAAACTTTCATCTCAAAATTAAGCAATCAAAGCCTCTGCCTTTTTGCAAGGCGTAGCTTGCGAAATTTACAACCACTTAGCTGCCGACGAGGCTGGTGACTACAATGCGCTCAAAAAGATCCTTCTTTGTCATTATTGGCTGACTGACGAAATGTACCGTAAACGTTTTTAGGACTCGACGAAAACGACAATGAAATACCACTATACGTTCCACACCCGCGATCAAGGGTTATTTAGGAAGTGGATGAAGATGGCCGATTCGAGCAATCGTACGAAGGGATAAGCATGTCCTGAGTACGTACTGTCGCGAATTGGCAGTGTTTCTAGCACAGAGAGAACGCCGAACTCTCGAAGAAATATTAGCATAACGGAGAAGTACGAACAGGTACAATCGAAGAGTGGAGGTTTCGGAAGCGCGGACAAACTACGACGCACAAACACAGACGAACGCAGAATTCAAGTTCAGGGAAAAACTCGAGTGCGATGCTGCACGAATTGGAATCTTTAATAGTAACACCATTTTCTGCATGTGCCGTGTCGTTCTTCTACCAAACACGATGTCTTTTATTACCTAAATCATTGTCTCGTTGCAAATGAACGAGATGCAGCATAACCATTTTTTGGTTTCCTCGACATTGTGATGCTGTGTGTTTATAACTCTATGGATCTCATCCATGCCTGTGCGAATCACCAAGATACCATCAATGAAAACAGATCTTTGCTGGGTTACCTTGCCTTTAAAATCTATTACAGACGTTTAATTTCCTAAATATCTGAATGGTACTACACCCGAACAAGTAGTCAGAACTGGATATGTCTGTTTGGGAGAATCCTCGGCCGGGTCATACGAAAGGCTTAAAAAAAAATTCAGTAACAGTTTGTCTTGCTTGGCGCTCAGCATTGAGAGGTTGATGTTAGGGTTCGGACTGGTAGGCCTGGATTCAGTATAATGTGACTGGACGGGACATCATGCTACATTCTGAGACATGATGCCGCAGTTCTAGACATCACTATAAACTGCCACGCGGCAGACATCGTAGCGATATGACTAAAAAAATTTTAAAGATACGTTCAATATCCCCCAAACAAATCGCACACTGTTGGGGATAGGAGTATGGAGTCAAGTGATTCAATAATGGTGTCTTATATGGGAGTATACATACTGGGCATACCAAACATGCCAGATGGTCACTGCAGTGCCGCTACCTTCCTTTGATGGGACCTACGATTGCTACATCGTCCTATTCTACCTCTTTTTCCTCTGCTCTTTGATCTAAAGTTCGATCGTCCACATTGGGAGATACTGTATATTTGTCATCACTAATATATTGATTTCTCGACTCAGTGGTTCGGGCATCATTGTAATGCTCATATAGTTTACATTACTCCAAATTGTTTCAACAAAGTAAAGCTCACCGTACCATCATGCTCACAACAAAGTGCTAATGTTAGCTAAACAGTTATAAGTACAACTTGGCTGACTTATGCGCTCGACGATGCCGCTCAAAATCTCCTGCAATCTTACTCGCCGAGTTAAAACCCATGACACCAGATGATTTGGGAATTCGCACACGCTGTTAGACAACATTTCAATCTCAGTCAATCTCAACGAAATATTACGATGGTTTACGCTGACAGTACGTTAATTACATCAAGACATTATTCATTTCCCTCAGATCACATGTTTTGTTTTGACAAACATAAATTGGCCTGGTCACAACTGGCAGATCCGAAGATCGATAATCAAACCTAAGAGAAAATTATTTTAAAATGTTAAGGTAGTGGTCCTCTAATGTTGTGTTGTGATTCGAACCCTCATAAAATCGAAATTGGAATCCTAATACCAACACAAGTGTACCCCATCCACCCTCTAATAACAAAATCCTCTCTCCAAAGACATTGCAATAAGATGATGGTGCTGTTACGACCAGGAAACATCCCAAGAAGAAAGCGTTTTTCCTAATTTGATTATAAAATCAATAACCGTTTCTAAAAGCAGCTTCTTGAGTGGCGACTACATTTTCCTCTTTGTTAGAGGCACGGGAGGACGCTTAGAAAGTATCCTCCTCCCAAGACCAAAGTTCATGAGAGAGCGGGAATGATACAAAGTTTGCTGGATGTAGCAGTATCGTTTCCCATTAGATGTATCATGGTAACGAGAACAAAAGCATCATCGAAGTTGCTCGACTGTATGTGCGAAGTGTTACCGATTATCAAATGTAGGAAAAAACATCAGTGACACTTTGAGCAGATCAACATAGATTTCAATTGCTGTTCCAGACGATAAATCTTCAGCATCTTTGTATGAACTTACATTATCTACGACGTTCAACGCGTACTTAGACCTGTCTTGACAACCAATCTGCAACAAAAGCTCGTGTAACACCTGATGTCCAATTAAACTATAATAAATAAATTCCATTATGTTAATTGTTCGCGTTTAATTGTCAGCTCCCAACACAATTTTACCTTTCATCGTGAATCTTATCAACCTATTCGCGCGTGATCCTCGTATCTTTTCAATCTTTATTGAATTCTTTGTGTGAATTAACTTGAAATGTTACTGTTGTATATCTGGAATTTTATATGCAACAGGATGAACATGGCACGATTGATCAATCGCACTTACTAGAAATTCGACCGGGTTCGGTTGATGTTTTTCTCAAATCTAATACCAAGGCGAGACATATTTGTCAGGATCATCATCAGCTGTGGCCATTGCATGCGGGCATGCGACTGGGGTCCTTCGGTCAAACGCTGCTGAGACTTCAGTTGCTGTTTAAGACGATACTTGTTCAGCATCTTTATATGTACTTACAATATCTACGACGTTCAACGCGTACTTGTATGTGCGCTGTTTATTCACAATATCTACCGGATAAACTTCGTTGAGTGTGCTGGAATCAAACCGTCCATGCTGAATTATTTTGGGACGTAAAGATAAATTTTCCATCAGGCCAGTCTTGATAACCAATCTGCAGCTACAGCTCGTGTGACACCTGATGTCTGATTGAACTATTATAAATCAATTTCATTATGTTAATTTTTTGCGTTTAATTGTCAGCTCCCAACATGCTTTTACCTTTCATTGCCGATCTTATCAAATCTGTTCACGAGTGATTCTCGTATATTTTCATTCTTTATCGAATTCTTCCTGTGAATTAACTTGACATTTTACTGTTGAATATCTGGATTTTTATATGCGACAGCATGAACATGGCACGCTTGATCAATCACAATTTCTAGAAATTCGACCGGGTTCGGTTGATTGTTCCAAGACCTCAGTCATTATATACTAAAGATGTTTTTTTCCACATGATACTAATCTCATGGCGTCCCAGGTATTTTCCCGAGTGCCATAGCAATATTTCCACCCCTTTTCCAACAGGTAACATACAAACTTGTATTTATGCGTGCCACATTTCACGCAATTACCTGTACGTACCGATATGTTTTTTTTAACATAGTTCATCATGTATGAGTTACTTTATTGTATCGAACACAATATAATTGCATGGTTATAAAAACTATTATATCCATGAAATATGAAAGTGAAAGACGTTTCAGCAACACGTGAGCATGCATTGGTGAAGCATCGTCCAGTGATACCATATTTCATTAAAGCTGTTATAATTAGTCTTAAGGAATTTAATGAATTTTCAGCAGCCGTTGACGTTGTTAGTGAATTTATCACAGAGATTGATGAAGCGCTGTCCGATGAGGATGTTAACGGGGATATCAACTGTATTACTTGACGATGATGCCAAACTTGACGAATAAGTAAATCCAGCCAAAATAGTTCACGGCGCAGACATAAAAACACAGATGTGATTACGTTAGTTATCTTTATTCTCAGATTCCCAAAGTGACCAGAGATAACTAATTGTGGGATTATTTTTAGAGGTCAGAAAAATACACTGCAAAATATTCATCATATATATTTTGTCCAGGCGACATGGACATCTGTAAGTTTAAAGCTTTCTCCGCACATGCTCATAAAACTCCTCATCGACTCCTCGCGATAAGTTTACACTATCCAGCGACACGTTATCGAATTGGTCTAGATAACATATTTTATTAAATACATTTGATGTTTAACGAACCAGGAAAATATTAACGAGATAATCCCTACGATCGATCAGTTGCATCAGAACGATCTTGATTGAAAATATCAACGACGACTTTGAGATGATACATCAGCGACATGAAGAGTGCAAATATATACTAGTACTAGCAATAGAGTACAGATTTATCAAATTACTCCAATGCGAATGGAATTGTCGTTGGCGGATTTACACGATCAACATGATATAGCTAAATGTGTTCCATTGGAAAATGTCATCGAAAAAAGAGGGCCAGATTTGTCTTGACAATATGAAACTCAAGCGGATTTAAGTGCAATTGCGAGACAGCTAAAACAACTTGCTTTTGTGATGCATTCCCAAGGTGGCATAGCCCAAACAATTAAACACAATAACGACAAAACAAATTAAAGACCAAAGATGTTGGTGGATGTTGATTTTTAAAAAGTTTTTTTTTATCATAGTGTGCAGTCATGGTCTGTCATACACATACAAACTAACAGTGAATTCTTCACCATGCGTGTTCAATCAATTACCGTCTTTGACAATTAGACCAAAAAGTATTCGTGATAATGACGGATTATGAAAACGTAAATAAACAAGATTAGTAGGCACTGACACAATCAAATGACCAACGGGACATCAGGAGTGACGCTGTAAAGAACATATCCCTACTGTGCCTGCCTTGTAATGCTTGCCCAAACGAGGTATACATACCGCCGGATTATAAATGTGCCACTGGCAATGTTGGTAATAGTGTTCTTGTTATATAGATAATAAGTATCCCTCATTGCACCAAATTCAATGTCTGATATGGTACTTTCGTTTAACCCCGCTTACAGTATCGATGATATATTTATACATACGTGTAATATTTTACTGGCTCATGTATGTATGTTTTCGCGATAATATTGAGTGTAACAGCAACACTGTCAAAAAAGAGTTCCAACCACGGGTTTTATCACATGTATCGCTGATAATGGACCGATTGTTTCAACGACTAGCTAGGAACCCGCGTATAGAACATTGTCAATTACATTGATTCGTCTGCGATATTTTCCTTGTTTTATCATGTGCTCGTCTATGAATCCTTTCAGCGATGCCTCCAGGCACTGCTTGATTATACCGAAATGTAGGATTCATTATGTGTCAAACTAAGTTTCCAATTGATCTGTTGATGCGACGAATTCCAGACACCTTCAATGTTTCGTTGTGGTTAATACTTTATCTGCTCTTTCAAGTATGAATTATGCATCGGTATTTTGATTTAACACGACCGACATGGTTCCGGGAAACCTATCGGTGGAATAACGCCATAGATATGCAGTGAATATCTTAAATTTCTCAGCACTAAACACGGACAGCCTATACACCCCGGTGGCTTGTGCGGTATGTTTGATGCAGTTGTTTTGTTGTGATCATGCTGCTAATCCAAACGCTTCTGAGTATAATGCGTTGATGAATGGGGTCCTATGAACAACACTAGAGGCTAATATCGACGAAATTTGGAACCCCAAATAATCCGTTGATGATTATATTATGGCTCAGCAAACATTCGGAAGCACTGTTATGTTATTACCATATTCAGCTCTGAATGGGGTCAGTCCATCATTGTTTTCCACGTATTGTTGCGTTGCAGCGTCTTCATTTGATTATGGTTCTCTTAAATTTGCAATGCTATTTCCGCTCATGTTGCGATCGTCCGTCACTATCTGATTTTGGTTCTCTCACATTAACAACTGTATTTCTGCTCTTGTTGCGATCGTCATGCATTATATCTCTAATTATTCTAATACGTCCAGTAATCTCTCCCATGGTTTTAGAATTTATTCCTCTGAGTTCTTAATTTTATCAGTTTTAGTAAAAACCACTAAGTTATCTTTGGAACCCGCATAATAATATCTGTCAAAGAGATATTTTTGGTCTTTAACCGTACTTGCTGCTATTGAAAGCAACATCTTTTGTGTCAACATTGGTGAGACGCAAGAGATGCGTAAGTTCATCTTGTATTGTATAATTGGATAAACTAATGTCACCCTGGGGCTTGGCTTTAGCAAATGTTCCGGAAATATCTACAATTATAAACTATTGACCTGTTTTAAACGATTCCGTCTGGTGGTATACTCATGCACGACTTTATGCGGCGCTGTCGACTTTGTCAAAGCATTACTTACATCAAGTAATTCTGTACTGCATATTACTGGATCCTTTGTTGTCTCTGTTCATAATGTTGAATACCAGATTGGTATGTCACCGGCTAAGTCACTATGTCATAAACATTCCTTGAGTTGCGCCAATCCATACGATTTCAAATAAACTTCACGAGGATCAACCGCAATGCAACGTAATAATTACCTGAACGTCCAGCGCGATTAATGATGATTGTTTTAACATAGTTTGCTTTTTTAATGTAATTCACCACGCACGAGAACACTCTAAAATTTTTATCTTTAATCGTCGAGGAGTGGACAAAGGGAGTTTTAACGAATCTTCCCCGGCAGTCTCAGACCTTGACCGTACCCTTTTCTTGATAATCTTTCTCTGACATTTCATCACTAGTGGATAGTGTCAAGCCACGAACGAAGTCATAACGAATCTCACCGACAGAAATCAGCGAGAAAAGGGGAACCTACTAATACCAGGTATGAAAAAATGTACATATCTGGTTACTTACAGTTCACCACTAAAATGACTTTGACATATATTATATTTGATATCTTGTAAACAGAGATATATTTGTCTCCCAAAAGCATTTCTTACGGTGTTTGTCTAATGCATGCGGAAAGCAGATTTCAGCCGCACTTTGCGATGTTTGAACCCTAACTCCGAAAATGTTTATTCAACCCCTGTTTGAAACTCAATAAAAATTGACCGCTCCCGTCAGTAAGATACCTAAGAAGTAAATCGTAAAGACGATTTCGCCGAATTCGAGCTTAGATGAAAGATGTCGAGCACAACACATTCGATCAGAAGAATACACCTTACGTTGAGCCTCTATGTTACCTCTTTAAAAAGCTCTGAAAATGGACCTTCTCTGATAATTTATCTCTGTGCGGTAGAGTTCACCCACGAATGAAGTCCTGAAACATTTCGTCAATAAATGACAACGATAGCTACTTGGTATGAACGACAGTAAACTGTTGATAGATTATATAAAAAATGTGCACTAATTGAACATTTACTAAGAGCATTTTAAATACAATGCATCTTGGATCTAAATAACTGTTGGACAAAGTGGAAGAAAGAATGTCGACCAAATTCGAGAAATTCTCGGTTAGATAAAGTTAGTAAGTCACAACATATGACGTAAGACTTTATAATACGTTAACATTTCGGCAAATAAGTCCCCTTTTTGTACAGTTTTTACATAGACCCATCTTTTATATTGTAAACAACTTGGAGTATCCGCCATTTGTATATAGCTCTCCATTTTAAGAATTTCATAGATTTTAGTGATTACTTGTTTGATTTTGGAAAGTCGGTGTCCTCAGTGCAACTAATTAGCCAATTGTTAGGTGCAAACGTCACAGATTGTGATTGCATTGATGTTGAGATTGCAGGATGAGATGGTTTAATTTCTAGTGAGTTCAGGTCAGATAACCATAAACGTCATTGAGTAGTCCCTATTAAAACCTAACTGTAAGGAACGATTATGTGAAACCATGTGCAGTATTCGTGTTCGGTAACTGGTAAATTGTACAATAGAGTAACTGAGAAGGGATGGTTCCTATGTCTGGAAACGGTTTGTTTTGTTCCTATGATGAAAGATATGCTTCGAGGTTATAGGCCAAACTAGGCCAAAAAGCATACTATAAAAGGTCTGAGGTAGCGCATGTAAAATAGTTCCCAGTACTTGTTATTTTTTACTGTGTATTTTTAACGTGTAAAATATGACCGCTACGTAACGGAAATGTAATACAGAGAAACATTATACTTCTGAAGTTCTGGAGTGAACAGAGAGATACGAGGCGCTTTAGGAGGTACCGCCTACGAAAAACACGCAAATGTTAATAATCAGTATCTGATTTAATAGTTTGTACTCATGGAACCCTTACTTAGACGATTTTGATTTTAACTCTTATTATACAGTATCACAATAAGGCCCCTTTCTAACAGCAGAGAAAGTTTAAAGAAGATTACGAGAAACTCGCGACTAATAATAGGAAGTCTACCAGAACTCATTCCTTAACATTATATCGTTTATTACATTTAGGCCATTAGGTCCACTTTTTATACATGAACCCTTCAACCCTAAAATTATGTCCTGATGAATTTCGTAAAGGTCACCCTAAATGTACCTGCTATTAAAAAAGCAAACAATGGATCAATTTGAGATATAACTTGAACCAATTTGACACGTAGTTAGAGGACTTTAATTTCATCGTCTCATGGAAACTAGTTAGGGCTCAGTTCCAGCAGCAGGACAGTTTTGAAGAAAATAAGTCTCCTAGAAAAATGAGTTTAGCAACAACTCATGCCGTTGGAAGATTATATCTTATGTATACAGTTGGGGGAAAAAAACCTCCCCCCATTACCTATTGTTAGATGGATCCTTATCTGATATATATTTCTAAGGGATAGAGTCTATCTACGAAGGAAGTCCTAATAAATTTTCTTAAGAGAAATAAGGGTAACCCTGTGGCTGCAGGTATGATAAAGACGCAGATTGAGTGTCAATTGTATCAATATATACATATTTACTAAACTGAACTCCAACTTCGAAAATATTTATTTTAATGCCTCTTCGAGAATGTCTAAGTATGCGTTCCGACTGTTGGAAAAGTCTGAAGAATATGTGTTGAACCGATTTCACTAAAGTGTCGGCTATATAAAGGGGTTGGGTACAACGCGTGCCGTAAGAAGATATTTTAATAGATGTTTGACATTGGCCCTTCATTGACATTTTATCTCTAAGGGGCAACCTATGAGTACATGGTTTGAAAAATGCGCTCAATGTACATCTAGTATTGTTTTGGACAAAAATGTGACCTCTACGTAATGGCGTTCAAAATGTAAACGCTTCCTGGATATAATCTAGTTCCAAGGACTAGAATACAATATTCAAAGTCAAGTGAAGGCTGCTTAAACTCGTAAGTATTCCACACAATTCTCCTCTAAGGATATGACTACCAAACAAGAAAGATCCAAATGCATAGTCGTTTGTCTTTTTTGTGGTCTCCCGTTTCCTGGAGTCATTAGTAAGCTTTTAGAATCCGAAAATTAATACCTCACTTCATGCATCACAAGACCAAATGCTGCTTAACAAAACGTGTCTGTAATTTAAATCTGAAGAATAAAACAAATAGTTCGAATGATAAACACAAGGGATGGGGGTCGGGGGTCGGGTCAAAATGGAAGATAGCGGTATTAAAGAGTCTTAAAATGAACTTTGCTTAATTAATTGTATTGAATCCATGTGTTTTTGAATGTTTGGTTTTTATTTATTAATCGGTTACTTTTAAATATATTTTATTTCATTTGCAAACAAAGTTTTATAACACATCACATTGTACAACTTTTATGTTAAAACACAATTGCTTGTTTTAGTAATAATTGTATGTTTCTTTACATACAAGGATTGATATATGCCAGAATGGGCTGGAAATGGGTCTATAAGGTCAGACATACGACTAACCAATTTATCTAATTATACCTCTAGTTATAAAATAACTAAAATCTTTACCACCTTGAAGTATTATTTGTTAGGTTCGAATTGCAATATGGCTTAATTGTGAGTAAGATAAATATTGCAAATAGCTGATCAACATAAACTATAGTCTAGTTCAAATCTTGGCATGTGGCTCCGGAGCCCAAATTCCCATGCACACAGGCGGTTGCAAGTGACTCATGGGATAATGTTTAATAATGAATGACTTGAATGAGCAATTAATTTATAAATACGTGCGTGTGTATTTAATCCAAATATTGGATTATTAACATAATATCACACAAATGTAACAAAGGAAAATACAAACCATTTATTCTACAAAAGACAAAACACAAGGCGTGAATGATTCACAGTGACTAAACAATGGAAAGATGGATATAGTTTACTCAGCTCGTAAACAATGTAGAATATTACACGTTATGAAATGAATTCAGTCATAGTGAAATTATCCAAATGAAAAAGAACAGATATATAACATATCTTTACAGTCCCTAAAGACAAAATGGATTTAACGAACCCCAAAAGTTAAGCTTTACAACTGTTACGAATAATTTATGTGGTTGGCTTTACGGCTTGCACGACGTAGAACTCGATCCATCCTATACTTGGAACTCTTAGACAGCTGGGACACTCCAGACACTGGACATTCAAGACACTCGGCAACCGGACAACACCAGACATTCTGGACATTTCCAGACACTGGGCAGCTGAAATCATATCAAATATCGTGTAATATGTATATGACAAGGGCATAAAAACTTAATAACGTTATACTCGGTAAGTTAAGCAGATAATATTAACGACACAATAATTACAAAACAAAACGTTCAGAATTAAACCTAACCTTGCTTGATAACAATCCTACTGTACTAAACATTTCTCACAAATGTAGCCTATATTACTAATATAAATCCGTCGCTAAATCGTAAATAAGAATATAAACGTGTGCATTATTCTGCGTAAACCAAAGCTAAAATGCATGCAGAAATGGAGGTGTTAGTATAATAGTGTTATCGTCTATACGAGAAATGAATTTAAAATTATACGTTATACAGCTGGAGATGTGTGAGTCTTTATAGTAGACCACCGATTGACAAGACTACGTGTAATGTAAAGAGCTTTACACGCAGTGAGGTATTTATACACAGGTCTGTGCATCGAAGGCAGTCAGTTCATCTCATCAAAAGCACTTCGCATGGGCGTCAAAGGATGAACAGAACTCACTATTTTCGAATAATACACAATATATGTTTTTTACCCTCGGGTATTTTTATACGCCAAAAACGAAACTCTAGTACAAAATGTTAATAAATAAATAAAAAGGGTTATACAATTCCGTGACAGAGCCATCACTGGATATTGTGCTGCTTAGGTATTTGAAACTGTTCACGTTCTTCAGATGCGTGTCGCCAAAGGTGATACAGGGTTGTCAAGAGACATTGTTTGGGGAGGGCTGCAAGAGGACTTCTGTCTATGTGAGTCCAAATAAGTTTCATGCTTCTGAGAATCAGTCCACGATTGTCTGTAGGTGAGTCTCTTTGTGTGCCATGAAGACACATTCATCTGCGAAGAGTGCTTCAGGCATGTCTTTTACGTTTCTTGGTTTGAATTTCTCATAGAGTTCGCGATCTGAAGGAAACTCTCCAGTCAAATCATCGTAAAAAAGCCGGATGTGGCCGGTAAACTTCTGAGGACAACCAAGCTTCTTTAGTACTACCAACAGTGCGCCTATGTTGATTGTATCGAAAGCCTTTGTAAGGTCTACGACGACGGCATGCATATTCATGTTATGCGCAAAGCACTTCTCTTGGACTTTTGTCACTGCTAAGATCATGTCAACTGTGCTTCAGTCTGGGCGAAAGCCACACTGAGACTCGAGGATGTTATATTCTGACACTGCCAAAATAAGCATGTTGAGAATCATGCTAGCAAGTATTTGACAGTCATGGAGAGCAAGCAGATATCTCTTTAGTTACTGCAGTCCGCACATACGCCTTTATTCTCATAGAGGGTCACAATTGATGTGTATTGGAGGTTGTCTGACATCTCTTCAGTCAAGATGCTGATAACACATTGTTAATTGCCTCCAGAGTCTTTTCGCTGAGAGCCTTGCACACCTCCGCTGGGATAGCATTCTTTCCAAGTGACCTGCCACAGTTCATTTCTTTAATGACTGTTTTCGACTCCTCAATCGTTGGCGAAACCTCCAGTTGGTCTAGAATTGGCTGTTGGGGTATTTGGTCAAGAACATATTGGCCGACCGATGAGGGAACGTTTAGGAGATAAGTATTCCGTTCTGTCCATCTGTTTTCTATGTCTTTTATCATTTTACTGCTATCTAAAACAATCAAGAACGACAGATCCAGACTTTGAAGGACCGAAGATTTACTTGATGGCGTTGTAGAGCTCTTTGGAGTTGTTAGTGTCGGCATAGCGTTGCACATTATCAGCTTTCCTTTCCCACCACTGGTCATGCATCTTGCGGATTTTTCTCTGAACCTAAGCGTGATATAATTTGAAGCGGTCCTTTCTTTTGGTTTTTGAATTTGTTTTATTCTTCCAGTCCATGAATATTTTGTTCTTTAAGGCAAGCAGATCTTTAATGTCACCGTTGTTCTCGTCGAAGCAGTCTTGATGGGTTCGCTTCTTGGGGCCCAGAGACGTCATAGCTGTTTCTCCCGTCGTGTCTCTGACCTTGTTCGATTTCTCGGAGGCATTTCCACGTATATGACCTTTAGTAGACAGCTTGTCAACTAGGCTCTTCTGAAAATTGAACTGGATGGAATGCTGCTGTATTATGACAATGCTTATGACATCTGGAGTAATGGGGGGGGGGGGGCAATGCGTATCTTTAGGGTACTTCTCACTAGTCTGTACTAAGTCTAGTATTCCGCTCGTCTAATAGCGTGATGATGAGGACATTCGGGGCGTCGTGCCATTGGTGAGATCTGGGGTACATCCAGGTGTTCTTGACTTTGTTCGCCATCCTAATAATTGTATTTGTTATACAGAGGTCCAATTTAACGCATTTGCTAAGGAGTACCAGGCCATCGTTGTTCATATTGACGCCACCATTCCGGCCAAGAACATTTCCATCGATCAAAATCGCTGCCAACACTGGTGTTGAAGTCCCCCAGTAATATGATCTTGTCGTGAGCTGCAACTAAATACAGTACATAGCTGATGTCTGCATAGAACTGCTCGATGGTTTCCGTTGAGCTCAAGAAGGACGAGCGTAGGCTCTGATGATTGTTGCGTGACATTTGTGGCTGATAGGTTGTCACAGTTTAATTAGCCTCTCAATGATATCAACAGGCATGTCCCGAATCTGCTTCATAAGACTTGATTTGAAAGCCAGGTCGACTCCGTGGATCCTGTATTCGTTATGGGCTTTTCCTTTCAAGAAGACGGTGTATCCGCTTGTTGTGTACAGAGCTGAGCGAACACTTGTCCAAGAAACACCTATGTGCAGGTCTCTGACTACAACTCTCAGTTGTAATCTCCACCTATTGATTTGCCAAC
Organism: Unio delphinus; assembly: GCA_029339505.1. NCBI lineage: Eukaryota > Metazoa > Mollusca > Bivalvia > Unionida > Unionidae > Unio > Unio delphinus. The sequence goes on along the minus strand of JAQISU010000044.1, from coordinate 6,692,302 downwards.
CTCCCATCGGCGTAGGACTCTGGCAGATGGAGCTAAAGAACGATGAGTGTGATGATGGGATGAATGCACAACATGACCTGTGCGTGAAGGAGATTTAAGTGAAACGGCCTTTGCACAGAGACAACCTCACTCCCGCTGCCTTGGTAGTTGGAACCACGGCTAAGGACTACTTCAGCTGCATTTTATGGTCATGACCTCTTAAATGCTCTGTCATGCCCTGCGCTCTCTACAGATTCGCATTCATGGTCGTTGGATCACTCAGTTGATCTCTTCTGCCCTGTCTGCCGACCTGACTCTGCATGCAAGGATAGGCAAGCTGCTACCTCACCGACAGTTTGAGGCCTGTCGGCTACCCTTTGATGTGGCCGCTGCGCATTCTACAGTTGCATGGAGCCACAGATAAAGGCTGAGCAACTGTAGGCGATCAAATGTGGACTAGCTATCCACGAAGAAACATGACGTGCCCACTTCCCCGTGGAACTACCCCTCTCCGAGCACCTTGTACACCACATAGGTGTTCTGTTTACATATTACATGACATGACTAGGAAGGGTTAGCAACCGAACTTTTTGTCACACCTGTAGTGGTATACAGAGATCGGTGAGACAGTGGCTGGCTACCAATAAAGCCTAATTCCCACACTTACTGATAGTAATTGATTTAGGTTTTTTTTTAAAAAAAAAGTGACATCAATAACGAATATTCTTTTCTTAAATATATGATCAATTAAAATGTTAAATATGGAGTAGTTTTTTATATTACTGAATATGATATATATATATATATATATATATATATATATATATATATATATATATATATATAAATATATATATTGACAACACCTCTTCATCCCCAGGGAATGATGATACATGTCATACGCAGTGTGCTGTCGTGTACTCATGATACTGAGGGACAGGTCAGAGCTTTCTAAACATGAGAAGCAATGATATGATGTGTCTGGAATTTAAGTCGGAAGAATAAATCATAAAGCGTTATAAAGAGAGCAAGATGGGGGATGGAGATTGCTATAAATGGTGCGCGTGTATGTGTTTTGGACTTTTAATGTAACTTTAACCATTTGTCCGTTATATTGCTTTGCTGTCAGTGGTGTGACAGTATATAGTGATGTATAGCATTGTGGCATTATGCCTCCGCAGACATGTAACATTATGTCCCACCCAGTCACATTATCGTTATACCAGGACGACCAATCCTAACACTAGCCTTTTAATACTGACCTCCAGTCGAGGCATTTGCTAGTTCTATGTTTTGTATGTCTTGACCGGGTCTTGAACCTGTGACCTGCCGCAACCGAGGCTTTTCCTCTAATCACTTGACTATTGATAATTGGCAAAACATATTTAAATGCAGAACATGAACTCTGACACTTGAAATAAATGTATATTAATGATAAATTATTGTGACCTGTTAGGATTTTGTTATTCAAAGCACCTGCTCTATCTTCATGTATTTCTTCATTTTTTCGTTCTTATTGTTATTGCATATTATTGTTCATTATTCATTCATTTGTTTATCTGTGCTACATTTGAAAACCAGGTTATATAACTCTTCACTATTTGTTCTACTGAAAAATACATGAGAATATAAAACAATTAATATCATGGCTATTTTGATATTTGACTGCTAAGAAAAACATAAGGGAGGCGAAGTTTGTTTAAAAATTCCAAGTTTGTTCAGTACGAAGTTAAACCTTTTCTTAGAGGCAATAATGTAGAGAAAATACTGAATAAAGAAATTTCGGTATAGGATGGCTGCAAAATATTTTTAACCAATCGATATATCTACCTAATATACCTCGTGTTATAATATACTTATAATTACTTACCACCCAGTGTTTTATGCAGATTCAAATTCCAATAACAGAATTTAAAACAAGTTAATATTTTAATAGATGAGTTGTGATCTCTAAAGTTTATTATACAATACTCTAGTCATAATTTAGGCTAACACATTTCTGATATTTGGAAGAACACTTCCTTGTGTTGGGCAGGTGTAATATTCTAAATTACTTCATCCAACTGAACCCGTGTTTATATATGACTAGGAAGAAAGAATACATGAGTGGCTATGCGACCAAAGGCAGAACCAAAATCAGAACCTGTGTTTTGATATGACTAGGAGGAAAAAATACATGAGTGGCGATGCCACCAAAGGCTAAACTCGATATGGTGATTTGTAATATACCTGAACCTAAGGCTTATAAAAACATAATTATTCTATAGGATCTTCTTTGAAGCAATATATTTGTAATTTAGGCTAATTTGTCACTTTTAATTACATACATATGAGCTATTCTGGACTTTTAGGAACAAATTGAAGCTTGGATTAAGAAATCTGAGGATACCAAATTCCTGAGTTTGACAACTACCCCCAAATCAGCCCAACTTGTATTATACAATCAATAAGTCTTCGCTAGTCTATTGTTTAACATCTGGTTCAAACCAGCAATATCTGGGAGGTTTAAATTTTACCTTTATGTTGTCAGCAAAGCTTTTTACCACTGGGAGATAAAGTACTTCAACATTTTCTGATAACAAAAGGCACCAGAAGGTTTCGCACTTCCAAATACAGAAGCGAAATATATATGTAACAGTTTTAAAGTATAATTGTCTCTTGTTCACCTGTATCAGTTTACAGCAAATGTCATGATGACCTACCCTATTTTGAACCTCACACATGTTTTATATTTATTCTATTCAGAGATCACCACTTAATGACTGGGAAATATTGAGCTACAGGACAATGTATGTTGTACACAGTTTATTTCAGATATATTCCTTGTTCTCTCTAGACTGGGTGTCATAGGGCATCTTTAAATGCAACACACTTGCTAAAATGGTTTGGGGAAGTTTGGTTTGGAAAACAAATGATTAAACGTAAGAAAGATGGAAACATCCGAGGTGTATCATAAAAGGATAGGACGGAAGAAAAATTACACAAGTGATACAAGTCCAAACTTGATTTGGTGATTTACCCTAAATCTTCGGCTTTATCGAAACTTAATTATTATATGATATCATTTTGGAAGCAATAATGTTTTAACATAAACCCATATAGCACTATTCCATATATAAATAATGGCTACGTTGGTATTGAAGAATAATGTGAACTATATAATTAGGAAATATGAAAATGAGAAATGCATTATTCTAACCAGTACCACACAAGCTACTAAGTCAACAAGTTTGAGTTGGTCAAAGCTTTCACTATCAGGGTTTCGAGAAGGAACAACTGGGTCAGTAATCGGAACATGTTCATTCTTGATGAGTACTTGCCCCTTTTATGTAACAATTATGATATTAACAAATTGTTATCACTGGGGAAGAGAGTGCTCATGTTGGTTCACCGAATAAACTGATGAGTTATGAAAACCACGAGACAGAGAGTATAAGATGCATATACTTTACAATTGCTTTATCGAATAACCGCTCAACCTACTCAATTAAATTAGACGTTCTTTAGAAAACCTAAAATAAACGGAGAGACTACCTGCATTGCAACACCTCTGATTGGATTTAATACGAACCAGTAGTATTCAAATGTCATCAATATTTTGTAATTCAGCTTAATACTGAAACATATTTATGCAACAAATATAACACACGTCATGCAAATAAAATTATGTCTTGATTTACATTAATATTCAAACACACCTACAATATAAAAAAATATCCTAACTTAGAACTGACAGAATGATTTACAATTGATTTACAATGCCCAGTTGGACTCGGGCACCAACTATTTGCCCTATATAGTAGGTAAATTAGCTTCTCAGTTGTAAACTTTTCCATTCTTTCAAATCCTAATAAATCATATGTTCATGTTAAGTTCTTGTCACAGATTAACAGACAAGTGTGGAGAGATTTAACTGAAAGTAAAACAATATGGGCTACATCTTACTTTGGAGCATTCTTCAATTCCAAATTACGATACACACTGGCCAAAATACTGTCATTCAAGCAAACCGTAGTGTTTATGCTATAAAGAACAACGATATGTTTTTATACGAATACTAAAAATAACTCAATTGAAGCGAATGATTATCACCAATAAACATTAGGCCATCTTGTTAATAGCCAATATTAATCCAACCCTTATCTTAGCATGTCACACATATTGTAACGTTACTCATGAAAACGCTTTCATTTTTATGGTAAACAAGGATCGCAACAGTAAGAAAGTGTAATGACAGCAAGAAGTGTAACAACTGTATGATAGTGCGACAAATGTAATTAAGTGTGATAATTGTAATTAAGTGTGAAAACTGTAAGAAAGTTACAACTTTATAAAAAGTGTGACAACTGTAAGAAAGTGTGTCAACCATAAGAAAGCGTGACAACTGTAATAAAGTGTGACCACTGTAAGAAAGTGTGACCTGTAAAAAAGTGTGACCACTGTAAGAAAGTGCGACTACTTTAATAAAGTGTGACCACTGTAAGAAACTTTGAAAACTATAAAAAGTGTGACAAATGTAATTAAGTGTGATGACTGTAAGAAAGTTACAACTGTGAAAGATGCATAATTGGTGAACAAAACGTTTGCTGGAACATCATATTTGAAATAATAAAGCTTAATACGTAAAAAAATAGAAGGTCAATAATGCCAACCCGAAGCCTCTAACTGACCGAGAGTTTCTCTAATTGGGTTAGATCATTTGTATTACTTTATCTTTTGTAGTTAGTGTTTCTCAAATTTGTATTGTGTTTACGCACTCAGATGTTTGATTCAGGTCACACCTTTTATGATCCTCTTTCCGTTTGAGTAATTAAATCATTATTATATCAGATTAGCTGTTGTTTCTTAAGCAAAGATTGTATCAATACCCACACGATATCGTGACCAAGGATCGTGTAAATTTATCATTATAAATCCATGTGGGGTGGCTTGCGCACGTGAAAAGAAGTTTTTCAGTTTGATTATATCCATATTCCCTGAACACCAAAAGCATCCACCCCACACAGTAGATTAGCAACAAAAATAACAAAAATAAAAAGCGCGCACTTACTGGCAAGTGTGTAAAATGTGGTACAAAAATATAAAATTACTGGAGGTGGTTTTATCACTGCATCACGAACATTTCTAGGAGCTCCATGGGCCCAGGAGAAAAAACAGTTCAAAGGGCAACCCACCTCGACTTAAAAGGTCCCATTAGCTAAAATAAGGTCTTTTACATAAACAGAAAATTACGCCAATAACGTCAAACGATGTCTCTACCTCGCCGAGAATCTCCAGTATGGGTTAGTTAATTGTGTTACTGTTTTCTGTCGTCGTTATTATGCGCGCTAGTTTACCCGACATGACACTTATTCGTGGCCACGCCCTGACTGCTGCTATTAATTAGATCGGTCTCTCAACCAAATATTTTATCAAGACCTAAACGATATCTTCATCTAAGATCATGTAAATTTATCGTTATAAATCCGTGTGCGGTAGCTTGTGCGCGTGAGAAAAGGTTTATAACCTTAATTATATCAATATCACCGGTACACCAAATCTGATGAACATTTCGTAGAGTATGTGAATCAACTCCATTAAACACAGAAAAAATGTTAGAGTTGTCTCTAATCACTTTTTGTTTAGATAAACAGTCTTACGTATGGATATTGGATCATAAACATTTGGCGCTTATGATAATTCTAATATCTGATTCTTTTTGTCATAAATCTCATTAATTTAAACATCACACATGAGATGCACAATTGTCTGGAAACTCCCTCTTGGCGTCAAGAATACGTGCGATCAAAATATTTGCCGGATCAAACAGATCTCGCTTCGATAAGTCAGGTGTTATTCTGTCATGGTCAAATCTGAATTCATGAGATTAAATCTTCAAGGTTTGATTATAGATAATCTCTCAAACTCTTCCATCCTAAAATTCTGACAAATATATATTTTAACTAAAGTTATATATATATATATATATATATATATATATATATATATATATATATATATATATATATATTGTTAAGTGCCTAGGCTCGATAAACAGTAACATAAAAGACTGAAAATAACAAGCTGTTAAAAACATAATAAACAATTTATTGAGCACAAATATTTTCCAGAAATTTAAAATAAACTTACGGTTTTAAGAATCAATTCCAAAATTATTTCAAAAATAGTTCAAAATATTAACCACTAGAGAAATTGCAAAATCCTGGTAATAAAATGTTCAAATAATTCCAAGTTCGAATCCCAGCGAAGTATCCAAGATGGAAGACGATGTCACTTGATGATGTCAGTTCTTGGTAATACAATTCAATGAGCACTATTCTTATCCAGATAAATAACAAAATAATTCCTCTTGATCGAAACGGAATGGCATAATTTCCAGTACAAGGTACTTTAAAATAAATCAAAACTACACACAACTGAGTAATCTAACAGCCTAACTTCTACTCTATAGATCACTCTCAAAACATAAATTATATATCTGTTTTTAGGTAAACAAGAAAGGGGTCACGTGATCTCCTAGAATCCTTTAGAATAAATTTAAGTTCAAAAACTCACGTACCCACCATATGACCCAACTAAAAATAGAAAGATGTTTATACTAAACTCCAAAATGTCCTTGAAACAAATCGATCATTTTAAAAGCTTGTTTACAACTCTGAAGCCATGTCAGAAATGAGGTCAACACCTGGTGTTTATTCTGTAAAGTACAGGTCACCCCCCCCCAATGAACGAATCTTAAACTTAAAATGCTAAATTTTAATCTAACAAACATACAAATTTAAAAATAAATATAAATGACTTATATCAAATATATTTAACACCTTCCCCCATAAAATAGAAAGAAAGGTTTATATGATAAAACTTTCTTTTTACCACAAACCAATTTACACCTGAGGTTTAAAGAACTAGCATAAATTATACAGTGTATATGATATAAGATATTGTTATACACAGGAAAGAGCGTCTGCTATTATATTATCATTTCCCTTGATGTGCCGGATGTCAAGATTATATTCCTGCATTAACAAACTCCACCTTAGTAATCTTTGATTTTTATTTTTCATCTTGCCGATGAAAGTAAGAGGGTTGTGGTCACTAAAAACTATAATGGAAGAAGGAGCTGAACTAAGATAAACTTCAAAATGTAGTAAAGCCAAAATCAATGCCAAACATTCCTTTTCGATAATTGAATAATTTCTCTGGTGCTTATTTAATTTCTTTGAAAAATAGCACACTGGATGTTCAATACCATTTTTGTCTTCTTGAATCAAAACTGCTCCAACACCATCATCACTTGCATCAACAGATAATTTGAAAGACTGACTGAAATTTGGAGCTGCAAGAACTGGTGCTGTTTCAAGTATGGCTATTAATTGTCAAAAGCCTTCTGACAATTTTCAGTCCAAAAGAACTTGTTCTTCTTCTTTAATAAATTTGTCAGGGGTTCTGCAATTATAGAAAAATTGGAACAATACTTCCGATAGTATCCGGCCATACCTAAAAACAGCATTAGTTGCTTTCTATTTTCAGGCACAGGGAATTTAGAAATAGCCTCAACCTTTGCATATATTGGTTTAACTTGTTCATGTCCCACAATATGTCCTAAGAAAGTCACACGAGCACGATAGAACTCACTTTTAGATAAATTAACTGTCAAACATGCATCAGTGAGTCTGTAAAAGAGTTTTCGAATTGTTGCTAGACGTTCTATCCAGGCGTCGTTGTAGATAATGACGTCATCTATATAGGCATCACAATTTTCTAGACCAGAGGTGATCATCTTCATGAGACGTTGAAATGTACTTGGTGACCCTTTCGTCCCGAATGGAATTACTTTATATTGGTAAAGTCCATCTGGAGGAACAAATGCCAAGATATGCTTTGCTCTTTCCGTTAGTGGAATCTGTCAACATCCTTTCAGAAGGTCGAATTTAGTGACATACTTGGCATTCCCGATTTTATTTGTTTTGTTTTTATGGTTTAACGCCATTTTTCAGCACAATATAGGCTATATATGGTGGCCAGTATTAATGGTGGAGGAAGAAACCGGACAAATCCCGGAAAGAACAACCGACCCAGGAGAAGCTACTGGCAAGCTTTCTCACATAACTACATTTGCCGAACCTTAGACTCGAACACACGCAGACAGAGGTGAGATGGCAGTGGTCCGTAACGGACAGCGCTTTAGACCACTCGGCCACTCGGGGCCCCTTCCCGATTTTATCAATACAATCATCAATTCTTGGGAATGGGAATGAATCTTGTTACTTATATTTGATTTAAATCATTTAATTTATGTTTGTCAGATTAAAATTTGATATTTGGGGTTTAAAATTCGTTATTTGGGAGATATTTTCTAGAAAAGGAATGACCTATATACTTTACAAGTAAACACCAGATGTTAACCTCATTTTCTGACCTTGCTTCAAAGTGTAAACAAGCTTCTAAAATGAATGATTGGTTGATTTTACGGACATTAGATCTATATTTTAAAAATATTTGTTAATTCCAAGGACATCTTTCTAAATAATGCTGGTTACTTGATTTCTTGAACGTGAGATTGTTCTGAGAGATTCTGGAAGGTCGTGACCCCTTTCCTGTTTACATAAAAACAGGTATTTAAATTATTGTTTGGGAGAGAACAGTTCAGTAGTTAGTCTGGGCTTTGTAATACAAAGATGTGTTTCATTTTTTAGTGTAAATCATTTCAATTTGTTTGGGATAAAGAGGAAATTTATTGTGTTATTTATCTAGAAATTACTTTTGCTCATTTGGATTTTGATAAAATTAAAACTGACTTCATCACGTGACATCCCCAAGGAATAATGATAATGTCATAACCAGTGTGCTGTCGTGTACTCATGATACTGAGGGACAGGTCAGAGCTTTCTAAACATGAAAAGCAATGATATGATGTGTCTGAATTTAAGTCGGAATAATAAATCATAAAGCGTTATAAAAAGAGCAAGATGGGGGATTTAGATTGTTATAAATGGTGTGCATGTATGTGGTTTGGACTTTTAATGTAACTTTGACCATTTGTCCGCTATATTGCTTTGCTGTCAGTGGTGTGACAGGATTATGTGATGTATAGAATTGTGGCATTATGCCTAAGCAGACATGTAACATGATGTCCCACCCAGTCACATTATTCTGACACCAGGCCGACCAATCCTAACACTAACCTTTTAATACTGACCTCCAGTCGAGGCATTTGCTAGTTCTATGTTTTGTATGTCTTGACCGGGTCTTGAACCTGTGACCTGCCGCAACCGAGGCTTTTCCTCTAATCACTTGACTATTGATAATTGGCAAAACATATTTAAATGCAGAACATGAACTCTGGCACTTGAAATAAATGTATATTAATGATAAATTATTGTGACCTGTTAGGATTTTGTTATTCAAAGCACCTGCTCTATCTTCATGTATTTCTTCATTTTTTCGTTCTTATTGTTATTGCATATTATTGTTCATTATTCATTCATTTGTTTATCTGTGCTACATTTGAAAACCAGGTTATATAACTCTTCACTATTTGTTCTACTGAAAAATACATGAGCATATAAAACAATTAATATCATGGCTATTTTGATATTTGACTGCTAAGAAAAACATAAGGGAGGCGAAGTTCGTTTAAAAATTCCAAGTTTGTTCAGTACGAAGTTAAACCTTTTCTTAGAGGCAATAATGTAGAGAAAATACTGAATAAAGAAATTTCGGTATAGGATGGCTGCAAAATATTTTTAACCAATCGATATATCTACCTAATATACCTCGTGTTATAATATACTTATAATTACTTACCACCCAGTGTTTTATGCAGATTCAAATTCCAATAACAGAATTTAAAACAAGTTAATATTTTAATAGATGAGTTGTGATCTCTAAAGTTTATTATACAATACTCTAGTCATAATTTAGGCTAACACATTTCTGATATTTGGAAGAACACTTCCTTTTGTTGGGCAGGTGTAAAATTCTAAATTACTTCATCCAACTGAACCCGTGTTTATATATGACTAGGAAGAAAGAATACATGAGTGGCTATGCGACCAAAGGCAGAACCAAAATCAGAACCTGTGTTTTGATATGACTAGGAGGAAAAAATACATGAGTGGCGATGCCACCAAAGGCTAAACTCGATATGGTGATTTGTAATATACCTGAACCTAAGGCTTATAAAAACATAATTATTCTATAGGATCTTCTTTGAAGCAATATATTTGTAATTTAGGCTAATTTGTCACTTTTAATTACATACATATGAGCTATTCTGGACTTTTAGGAACAAATTGAAGCTTGGATTAAGAAATCTGAGGATACCAAATTCCTGAGTTTGACAACTACCCCCAAATCAGCCCAACTTGTATTATACAATCAATAAGTCTTCGCTAGTCTATTGTTTAACATCTGGTTCAAACCAGCAATATCTGGGAGGTTTAAATTTTACCTTTATGTTGTCAGCAAAGCTTTTTACCACTGGGAGATAAAGTACTTCAACATTTTCTGATAACAAAAGGCACCAGAAGGTTTCGCACTTCCAAATACAGAAGCGAAATATATATGTAACAGTTTTAAAGTATAATTGTCTCTTGTTCACCTGTATCAGTTTACAGCAAATGTCATGATGACCTACCCTATTTTGAACCTCACACATGTTTTATATTTATTCTATTCAGAGATCACCACTTAATGACTGGGAAATATTGAGCTACAGGACAATGTATGTTGTACACAGTTTATTTCAGATATATTCCTTGTTCTCTCTAGACTGGGTGTCATAGGGCATCTTTAAATGCAACACACTTGCTAAAATGGTTTGGGGAAGTTTGGTTTGGAAAACAAATGATTAAACGTAAGAAAGATGGAAACATCCGAGGTGTATCATAAAAGGATAGGACGGAAGAAAAATTACACAAGTGATACAAGTCCAAACTTGATTTGGTGATTTACCCTAAATCTTCGGCTTTATCGAAACTTAATTATTATATGATATCATTTTGGAAGCAATAATGTTTTAACATAAACCCATATAGCACTATTCCATATATAAATAATGGCTACGTTGGTATTGAAGAATAATGTGAACTATATAATTAGGAAATATGAAAATGAGAAATGCATTATTCTAACCAGTACCACACAAGCTACTAAGTCAACAAGTTTGAGTTGGTCAAAGCTTTCACTATCAGGGTTTCGAGAAGGAACAACTGGGTCAGTAATCGGAACATGTTCATTCTTGATGAGTACTTGCCCCTTTTATGTAACAATTATGATATTAACAAATTGTTATCACTGGGGAAGAGAGTGCTCATGTTGGTTCACCGAATAAACTGATGAGTTATGAAAACCACGAGACAGAGAGTATAAGATGCATATACTTTACAATTGCTTTATCGAATAACCGCTCAACCTACTCAATTAAATTAGACGTTCTTTAGAAAACCTAAAATAAACGGAGAGACTACCTGCATTGCAACACCTCTGATTGGATTTAATACGAACCAGTAGTATTCAAATGTCATCAATATTTTGTAATTCAGCTTAATACTGAAACATATTTATGCAACAAATATAACACACGTCATGCAAATAAAATTATGTCTTGATTTACATTAATATTCAAACACACCTATAATATAAAAAAATATCCTAACTTAGAACTGACAGAATGATTTACAATTGATTTACAATGCCCAGTTGGACTCGGGCACCAACTATTTGCCCTATATAGTAGGTAAATTAGCTTCTCAGTTGTAAACTTTTCCATTCTTTCAAATCCTAATAAATCATATGTTCATGTTAAGTTCTTGTCACAGATTAACAGACAAGTGTGGAGAGATTTAACTGAAAGTAAAACAATATGGGCTACATCTTACTTTGGAGCATTCTTCAATTCCAAATTACGATACACACTGGCCAAAATACTGTCATTCAAGCAAACCGTAGTGTTTATGCTATAAAGAACAACGATATGTTTTTATACGAATACTAAAAATAACTCAATTGAAGCGAATGATTATCACCAATAAACATTAGGCCATCTTGTTAATAGCCAATATTAATCCAACCCTTATATTAGCATGTCACACATATTGTAACGTTACTCATGAAAACGCTTTCATTTTTATGGTAAACAAGGATCGCAACAGTAAGAAAGTGTAATGACAGCAAGAAGTGTAACAACTGTATGATAGTGCGACAAATGTAATTAAGTGTGATAATTGTAATTAAGTGTGAAAACTGTAAGAAAGTTACAACTTTATAAAAAGTGTGACAACTGTAAGAAAGTGTGTCAACCATAAGAAAGCGTGACAACTGTAATAAAGTGTGACCACTGTAAGAAAGTGTGACCTGTAAAAATGTGTGACCACTGTAAGAAAGTGCGACTACTTTAATAAAGTGTGACCACTGTAAGAAACTTTGAAAACTATAAAAAGTGTGACAAATGTAATTAAGTGTGATGACTGTAAGAAAGTTACAACTGTGAAAGATGCATAATTGGTGAACAAAACGTTTGCTGGAACATCATATTTGAAATAATAAAGCTTAATACGTAAAAAAATAGAAGGTCAATAATGCCAACCCGAAGCCTCTAACTGACCGAGAGTTTCTCTAATTGGGTTAGATCATTTGTATTACTTTATCTTTTGTAGTTAGTGTTTCTCAAATTTGTATTGTGTTTACGCACTCAGATGTTTGATTCAGGTCACACCTTTTATGATCCTCTTTCCGTTTGAGTAATTAAATCATTATTATATCAGATTAGCTGTTGTTTCTTAAGCAAAGATTGTATCAATACCCACACGATATCGTGACCAAGGATCGTGTAAATTTATCATTATAAATCCCTGTGGGGTGGCTTGCGCACGTGAAAAGAAGTTTTTCAGTTTGATTATATCCATATTCCCTTAACACCAAAAGCATCCACCCCACACAGTAGATTAGCAACAAAAATAACAAAAATAAAAAGCGCGCACTTACTGGCAAGTGTGTAAAATGTGGTACAAAAATATAAAATTACTGGAGGTGGTTTTATCACTGCATCACGAACATTTCTAGGAGCTCCATGGGCCCAGGAGAAAAAACAGTTCAAAGGGCAACCCACCTCGACTTAAAAGGTCCCATTAGCTAAAATAAGGTCTTTTACATAAACAGAAAATTACGCCAATAACGTCAAACGATGTCTCTACCTTGCCGAGAATCTCCAGTATGGGTTAGTTAATTGTGTTACTGTTTTCTGTCGTCGTTATTATGCGCGCTAGTTTACCCGACATGACACTTATTCGTGGCCACGCCCTGACTGCTGCTATTAATTAGATCGGTCTCTCAACCAAATATTTTATCAAGACCTAAACGATATCTTCATCTAAGATCATGTAAATTTATCGTTATAAATCCGTGTGCGGTAGCTTGTGCGCGTGAGAAAAGGTTTATAACCTTAATTATATCAATATCACCGGTACACCAAGTCTGATGAACATTTCGTAGAGTATGTGAATCAACTCCATTAAACACAGAAAAAATGTTAGAGTTGTCTCTAATCACTTTTTGTTTAGATAAACAGTCTTACGTATGGATATTGGATCATAAACATTTGGCGCTTATGATAATTCTAATATCTGATTCTTTTTGTCATAAATCTCATTAATTTAAACATCACACATGAGATGCACAATTGTCTGGAAACTCCCTCTTGGCGTCAAGAATACGTGCGATCAAAATATTTGCCGGATCAAACAGATCTCGCTTCGATAAGTCAGGTGTTATTCTGTCATGGTCAAATCTGAATTCATGAGATTAAATCTTCAAGGTTTGATTATAGATAATCTCTCAAACTCTTCCATCCTAAAATTCTGACAAATATATATTTTAACTAAAGTTATATATATATATATATATATATATATATATATATATATATATATATATATATATATTGTTAAGTGCTTAGGCTCGATAAACAGTAACATAAAAGACTGAAAATAACAAGCTGTTAAAAACATAATAAACAATTTATTGAGCACAAATATTTTCCAGAAATTTAAAATAAACTTACGGTTTTAAGAATCAATTCCAAAATTATTTCAAAAATAGTTCAAAATATTAACCACTAGAGAAATTGCAAAATCCTGGTAATAAAATGTTCAAATAATTCCAAGTTCGAATCCCAGCGAAGTATCCAAGATGGAAGACGATGTCACTTGATGATGTCAGTTCTTGGTAATACAATTCAATGAGCACTATTCTTATCCAGATAAATAACAAAATAATTCCTCTTGATCGAAACGGAATGGCATAATTTCCAGTACAAGGTACTTTAAAATAAATCAAAACTACACACAACTGAGTAATCTAACAGCCTAACTTCTACTCTATAGATCACTCTCAAAACATAAATTATATATCTGTTTTTAGGTAAACAAGAAAGGGGTCACGTGATCTCCTAGAATCCTTTAGAATAAATTTAAGTTCAAAAACTCACGTACCCACCATATGACCCAACTAAAAATAGAAAGATGTTTATACTAAACTCCAAAATGTCCTTGAAACAAATCGATCATTTTAAAAGCTTGTTTACAACTCTGAAGCCATGTCAGAAATGAGGTCAACACCTGGTGTTTATTCTGTAAAGTACAGGTCACCCCCACTCCCCAATGAACGAATCTTAAACTTAAAATGCTAAATTTGAATCTAACAAACATACAAATTTAAAAATAAATATAAATGACTTATATCAAATATACTTAACACCTTCCCCATAAAATAGAAAGAAAGGTTTATATGATAAAACTTTCTTTTTACCACAAACCAATTTACACCTGAGGTTTAAAGAACTAACATAAATTATACAGTGTATATGATATAAGATATTGTTATACACAGGAAAGAGCGTCTGCTATTATATTATCATTTCCCTTGATGTGCCGGATGTCAAGATTATATTCCTGCATTAACAAACTCCACCTTAGTAATCTTTGATTTTTATTTTTCATCTTGCCGATGAAAGTAAGAGGGTTGTGGTCACTAAAAACTATAATGGAAGAAGGAGCTGAACTAAGATAAACTTCAAAATGTTGTAAAGCCAAAATCAATGCCAAACATTCCTTTTCGATAATTGAATAATTTCTCTGGTGCTTATTTAATTTCTTTGAAAAATAGCACACTGGATGTTCAATACCATTTTTGTCTTCTTGAATCAAAACTGCTCCAACACCATCATCACTTGCATCAACAGATAATTTGAAAGACTGACTGAAATTTGGAGCTGCAAGAACTGGTGCTGTTTCAAGTATGGCTATTAATTGTCAAAAGCCTTCTGACAATTTTCAGTCCAAAAGAACTTGTTCTTCTTCTTTAATAAATTTGTCAGGGGTTCTGCAATTATAGAAAAATTAGAACAATACTTCCGATAGTATCCGGCCATACCTAAAAACAGCATTAGTTGCTTTCTTTTTTCAGGCACAGGGAATTTAGAAATAGCCTCAACCTTTGCATATATTGGTTTAACTTGTTCATGTCCCACAATATGTCCTAAGAAAGTCACACGAGCACGACAGAACTCACTTTTAGATAAATTAACTGTCAAACATGCATCAGTGAGTCTGTAAAAGAGTTTTCGAATTGTTGCTAGACGTTCTATCCAGGCGTCGTTGTAGATAATGACGTCATCTATATAGGCATCACAATTTTCTAGACCAGAGGTGATCATCTTCATGAGACGTTGAAATGTACTTGGTGACCCTTTCGTCCCGAATGGAATTACTTTATATTGGTAAAGTCCATCTGGAGGAACAAATGCCAAGATATGCTTTGCTCTTTCCGTTAGTGGAATCTGTCAACATCCTTTCAGAAGGTCGAATTTAGTGACATACTTGGCATTCCCGATTTTATTTGTTTTGTTTTTATGGTTTAACGCCATTTTTCAGCACAATATAGGCTATATATGGTGGCCAGTATTAATGGTGGAGGAAGAAACCGGACAAATCCCGGAAAGAACAACCGACCCAGGAGAAGCTACTGGCAAGCTTTCTCACATAACTACATTTGCCGAACCTTAGACTCGAACACACGCAGACAGAGGTGAGATGGCAGTGGTCCGTAACGGACAGCGCTTTAGACCACTCGGCCACTCGGGGCCCCTTCCCGATTTTATCAATACAATCATCAATTCTTGGGAATGGGAATGAATCTTGTTACTTATATTTGATTTAAATCATTTAATTTATGTTTGTCAGATTAAAATTTGATATTTGGGGTTTAAAATTCGTTATTTGGGAGATATTTTCTAGAAAAGGAATGACCTATATACTTTACAAGTAAACACCAGATGTTAACCTCATTTTCTGACCTTGCTTCAAAGTGTAAACAAGCTTCTAAAATGAATAATTGGTTGATTTTACGGACATTAGATCTATATTTTAAAAATATTTGTTAATTCCAAGGACATCTTTCTAAATAATGCTGGTTACTTGATTTCTTGAACGTGAGATTGTTCTGAGAGATTCTGGAAGGTCGTGACCCCTTTCCTGTTTACATAAAAACAGGTATTTAAATTATTGTTTGGGAGAGAACAGTTCAGTAGTTAGTCTGGGCTTTGTAATACAAAGATGTGTTTCATTTTTTAGTGTAAATCATTTCAATTTGTTTGGGATAAAGAGGAAATTTATTGTGTTATTTATCTAGAAATTACTTTTGCTCATTTGGATTTTGATAAAATTAAAACTGACTTCATCACGTGACATCCCCAAGGAATAATGATAATGTCATAACCAGTGTGCTGTCGTGTACTCATGATACTGAGGGACAGGTCAGAGCTTTCTAAACATGAAAAGCAATGATATGATGTGTCTGAATTTAAGTCGGAATAATAAATCATAAAGCGTTATAAAAAGAGCAAGATGGGGGATTTAGATTGTTATAAATGGTGTGCATGTATGTGGTTTGGACTTTTAATGTAACTTTGACCATTTGTCCGCTATATTGCTTTGCTGTCAGTGGTGTGACAGGATTATGTTATGTATAGCATTGTGGCATTATGCCTAAGCAGACATGTAACATTATGTCCCACCCAGTCACATTATTCTGACACCAGGCCGACCAATCCTAACACTAACCTTTTAATACTGACCTCCAGTCGAGGCATTTGCTAGTTCTATGTTTTGTATGTCTTGACCGGGTCTTGAACCTGTGACCTGCCGCAACCGAGGCTTTTCCTCTAATCACTTGACTATTGATAATTGGCAAAACATATTTAAATGCAGAACATGAACTCTGGCACTTGAAATAAATGTATATTAATGATAAATTATTGTGACCTGTTAGGATTTTGTTATTCAAAGCACCTGCTCTATCTTCATGTATTTCTTCATTTTTTCGTTCTTATTGTTCTTGCATATTATTGTTCATTATTCATTCATTTGTTTATCTGTGCTACATTTGAAAACCAGGTTATATAACTCTTCACTATTTGTTCTACTGAAAAATACATGAGCATATAAAACAATTAATATCATGGCTATTTTGATATTTGACTGCTAAGAAAAACATCATGGAGGCGAAGCTCGTTTAAAAATTCCAAGTTTGTTCAGTACGAAGTTAAACCTTTTCTTAGAGGCAATAATGTAGAGAAAATACTGAATAAAGAAATTTCGGTATAGGATGGCTGCAAAATATTTTTAACCAATCGATATATCTACCTAATATACCTCGTGTTATAATATACTTATAATTACTTACCACCCAGTGTTTTATGCAGATTCAAATTCCAATAACAGAATTTAAAACAAGTTAATATTTTAATAGATGAGTTGTGATCTCTAAAGTTTATTATACAATACTCTAGTCATAATTTAGGCTAACACATTTCTGATATTTGGAAGAACACTTCCTTTTGTTGGGCAGGTGTAAAATTCTAAATTACTTCATCCAACTGAACCCGTGTTTATATATGACTAGGAAGAAAGAATACATGAGTGGCTATGCGACCAAAGGCAGAACCAAAATCAGAACCTGTGTTTTGATATGACTAGGAGGAAAAAATACATGAGTGGCGATGCCACCAAAGGCTAAACTCGATATGGTGATTTGTAATATACCTGAACCTAAGGCTTATAAAAACATAATTATTCTATAGTATCTTCTTTGAAGCAATATATTTGTAATTTAGGCTAATTTGTCACTTTTAATTACATACATATGAGCTATTCTGGACTTTTAGGAACAAATTGAAGCTTGGATTAAGAAATCTGAGGATACCAAATTCCTGAGTTTGACAACTACCCCCAAATCAGCCCAACTTGTATTATACAATCAATAAGTCTTCGCTAGTCTATTGTTTAACATCTGGTTCAAACCAGCAATATCTGGGAGGTTTTAATTTTACCTTTATGTTGTCAGCAAAGCTTTTTACCACTGGGAGATAAAGTACTTCAACATTTTCTGATAACAAAAGGCACCAGAAGGTTTCGCACTTCCAAATACAGAAGCGAAATATATATGTAACAGTTTTAAAGTATAATTGTCTCTTGTTCACCTGTATCAGTTTACAGCAAATGTCATGATGACCTACCCTATTTTGAACCTCACACATGTTTTATATTTATTCTATTCAGAGATCACCACTTAATGACTGGGAAATATTGAGCTACAGGACAATGTATGTTGTACACAGTTTATTTCAGATATATTCCTTGTTCTCTCTAGACTGGGTGTCATAGGGCATCTTTAAATGCAACACACTTGCTAAAATGGTTTGGGGAAGTTTGGTTTGGAAAACAAATGATTAAACGTAAGAAAGATGGAAACATCCGAGGTGTATCATAAAAGGATAGGACGGAAGAAAAATTACACAAGTGATACAAGTCCAAACTTGATTTGGTGATTTACCCTAAATCTTCGGCTTTATCGAAACTTAATTATTATATGATATCATTTTGGAAGCAATAATGTTTTAACATAAACCCATATAGCACTATTCCATATATAAATAATGGCTACGTTGGTATTGAAGAATAATGTGAACTATAGAATTAGGAAATATGAAAATGAGAAATGCATTATTCTAACCAGTACCACACAAGCTACTAAGTCCACAAGTTTGAGTTGGTCAAAGCTTTCACTATCAGGGTTTCGAGAAGGAACAACTGGGTCAGTAATCGGAACATGTTCATTCTTGATGAGTACTTGCCCCTTTTATGTAACCCTTATGATATTAACAAATTGTTATCACTGGGGAAGAGAGTGCTCATGTTGGTTCACCGAATAAACTGATGAGTTATGAAAACCACGAAACAGAGAGTATAAGATGCATATACTTTACAATTGCTTTATCGAATAACCGCTCAACCTACTCAATTAAATTAGACGTTCTTTAGAAAACCTAAAATAAACGGAGAGACTACCTGCATTGCAACACCTCTGATTGGATTTAATACGAACCAGTAGTATTCAAATGTCATCAATATTTTGTAATTCAGCTTAATACTGAAACATATTTATGCAACAAATATAACACACGTCATGCAAATAAAATTATGTCTTGATTTACATTAATATTCAAACACACCTACAATATAAAAAAATATCCTAACTTAGAACTGACAGAATGATTTACAATTGATTTACAATGCCCAGTTGGACTCGGGCACCAACTATTTGCCCTATATAGTAGGTAAATTAGCTTCTCAGTTGTAAACTTTTCCATTCTTTCAAATCCTAATAAATCATATGTTCATGTTAAGTTCTTGTCACAGATTAACAGACAAGTGTGGAGAGATTTAACTGAAAGTAAAACAATATGGGCTACATCTTACTTTGGAGCATTCTTCAATTCCAAATTACGATACACACTGGCCAAAATACTGTCATTCAAGCAAACCGTACTGTTTATGCTATAAAGAACAACGATATGTTTTTATACGAATACTAAAAATAACTCAACTGAAGCGAATGATTATCACCAATAAACATTAGGCCATCTTGTTAATAGCCAATATTAATCCAACCCTTATATTAGCATGTCACACATATTGTAACGTTACTCATGAAAACGCTTTCATTTTTATGGTAAACAAGGATCGCAACAGTAAGAAAGTGTAATGACAGCAAGAAGTGTAACAACTGTATGATAGTGCGACAAATGTAATTAAGTGTGATAATTGTAATTAAGTGTGAAAACTGTAAGAAAGTTACAACTTTATAAAAAGTGTGACAACTGTAAGAAAGTGTGTCAACCATAAGAAAGCGTGACAACTGTAATAAAGTGTGACCACTGTAAGAAAGTGTGACCTGTAAAAATGTGTGACCACTGTAAGAAAGTGCGACTACTTTAATAAAGTGTGACCACTGTAAGAAACTTTGAAAACTATAAAAAGTGTGACAAATGTAATTAAGTGTGATGACTGTAAGAAAGTTACAACTGTGAAAGATGCATAATTGGTGAACAAAACGTTTGCTGGAACATCATATTTGAAATAATAAAGCTTAATACGTAAAGAAATAGAAGGTCAATAATGCCAACCCGAAGCCTCTAACTGACCGAGAGTTTCTCTAATTGGGTTAGATCATTTGTATTACTTTATCTTTTGTCGTTAGTGTTTCTCAAATTTGTATTGTGTTTACGCACTCAGATGTTTGATTCAGGTCACACCTTTTATGATCCTCTTTCCGTTTGAGTAATTAAATCATTATTATATCAGATTAGCTGTTGTTTCTTAAGCAAAGATTGTATCAATACCCACACGATATCGTGACCAAGGATCGTGTAAATTTATCATTATAAATCCCTGTGGGGTGGCTTGCGCACGTGAAAAGAAGTTTTTCAGTTTGATTATATCCATATTCCCTGAACACCAAAAGCATCCACCCCACACAGTAGATTAGCAACAAAAATAACAAAAATAAAAAGCGCGCACTTACTGGCAAGTGTGTAAAATGTGGTACAAAAATATAAAATTACTGGAGGTGGTTTTATCACTGCATCACGAACATTTCTAGGAGCTCCATGGGCCCAGGAGAAAAAACAGTTCAAAGGGCAACCCACCTCGACTTAAAAGGTCCCATTAGCTAAAATAAGGTCTTTTACATAAACAGAAAATTACGCCAATAACGTCAAACGATGTCTCTACCTCGCCGAGAATCTCCAGTATGGGTTAGTTAATTGTGTTACTGTTTTCTGTCGTCGTTATTATGCGCGCTAGTTTACCCGACATGACACTTATTCGTGGCCACGCCCTGACTGCTGCTATTAATTAGATCGGTCTCTCAACCAAATATTTTATCAAGACCTAAACGATATCTTCATCTAAGATCATGTAAATTTATCGTTATAAATCCGTGTGCGGTAGCTTGTGCGCGTGAGAAAAGGTTTATAACCTTAATTATATCAATATCACCGGTACACCAAGTCTGATGAACATTTCGTAGAGTATGTGAATCAACTCCATTAAACACAGAAAAAATGTTAGAGTTGTCTCTAATCACTTTTTGTTTAGATAAACAGTCTTACGTATGGATATTGGATCATAAACATTTGGCGCTTATGATAATTCTAATATCTGATTTTTTTTGTCATAAATCTCATTAATTTAAACATCACACATGAGATGCACAATTGTCTGGAAACTCCCTCTTGGCGTCAAGAATACGTGCGATCAAAATATTTGCCGGATCAAACAGATCTCGCTTCGATAAGTCAGGTGTTATTCTGTCATGGTCAAATCTGAATTCATGAGATTAAATCTTCAAGGTTTGATTATAGATAATCTCTCAAACTCTTCCATCCTAAAATTCTGACAAATATATATTTTAACTAAAGTTATATATATATATATATATATATATATATATATATATATATATATATATATATATATATATATATATATATATATATTGTTAAGTGCTTAGGCTCGATAAACAGTAACATAAAAGACTGAAAATAACAAGCTGTTAAAAACATAATAAACAATTTATTGAGCACAAATATTTTCCAGAAATTTAAAATAAACTTACGGTTTTAAGAATCAATTCCAAAATTATTTCAAAAATAGTTCAAAATATTAACCACTAGAGAAATTGCAAAATCCTGGTAATAAAATGTTCAAATAATTCCAAGTTCGAATCCCAGCGAAGTATCCAAGATGGAAGACGATGTCACTTGATGATGTCAGTTCTTGGTAATACAATTCAATGAGCACTATTCTTATCCAGATAAATAACAAAATAATTCCTCTTGATCGAAACGGAATGGCATAATTTCCAGTACAAGGTACTTTAAAATAAATCAAAACTACACACAACTGAGTAATCTAACAGCCTAACTTCTACTCTATAGATCACTCTCAAAACATAAATTATATATCTGTTTTTAGGTAAACAAGAAAGGGGTCACGTGATCTCCTAGAATCCTTTAGAATAAATTTAAGTTCAAAAACTCACGTACCCACCATATGACCCAACTAAAAATAGAAAGATGTTTATACTAAACTCCAAAATGTCCTTGAAACAAATCGATCATTTTAAAAGCTTGTTTACAACTCTGAAGCCATGTCAGAAATGAGGTCAACACCTGGTGTTTATTCTGTAAAGTACAGGTCACCCCCCCCCCCCCCAATGAACGAATCTTAAACTTAAAATGCTAAATTTGAATCTAACAAACATACAAATTTAAAAATAAATATAAATGACTTATATCAAATATACTTAACACCTTCCCCCATAAAATAGAAAGAAAGGTTTATATGATAAAACTTTCTTTTTACCACAAACCAATTTACACCTGAGGTTTAAAGAACTAGCATAAATTATACAGTGTATATGATATAAGATATTGTTATACACAGGAAAGAGCGTCTGCTATTATATTATCATTTCCCTTGATGTGCCGGATGTCAAGATTATATTCCTGCATTAACAAACTCCACCTTAGTAATCTTTGATTTTTATTTTTCATCTTGCCGATGAAAGTAAGAGGGTTGTGGTCACTAAAAACTATAATGGAAGAAGGAGCTGAACTAAGATAAACTTCAAAATGTTGTAAAGCCAAAATCAATGCCAAACATTCCTTTTCGATAATTGAATAATTTCTCTGGTGCTTATTTAATTTCTTTGAAAAATAGCACACTGGATGTTCAATACCATTTTTGTCTTCTTGAATCAAAACTGCTCCAACACCATCATCACTTGCATCAACAGATAATTTGAAAGACTGACTGAAATTTGGAGCTGCAAGAACTGGTGCTGTTTCAAGTATGGCTATTAATTGTCAAAAGCCTTCTGACAATTTTCAGTCCAAAAGAACTTGTTCTTCTTCTTTAATAAATTTGTCAGGGGTTCTGCAATTATAGAAAAATTGGAACAATACTTCCGATAGTATCCGGCCATACCTAAAAACAGCATTAGTTGCTTTCTATTTTCAGGCACAGGGAATTTAGAAATAGCCTCAACCTTTGCATATATTGGTTTAACTTGTTCATGTCCCACAATATGTCCTAAGAAAGTCACACGAGCACGACAGAACTCACTTTTAGATAAATTAACTGTCAAACATGCATCAGTGAGTCTGTAAAAGAGTTTTCGAATTGTTGCTAGACGTTCTATCCAGGCGTCGTTGTAGATAATGACGTCATCTATATAGGCATCACAATTTTCTAGACCAGAGGTGATCATCTTCATGAGACGTTGAAATGTACTTGGTGACCCTTTCGTCCCGAATGGAATTACTTTATATTGGTAAAGTCCATCTGGAGGAACAAATGCCAAGATATGCTTTGCTCTTTCCGTTAGTGGAATCTGTCAACATCCTTTCAGAAGGTCGAATTTAGTGACATACTTGGCATTCCCGATTTTATTTGTTTTGTTTTTATGGTTTAACGCCATTTTTCAGCACAATATAGGCTATATATGGTGGCCAGTATTAATGGTGGAGGAAGAAACCGGACAAATCCCGGAAAGAACCACCGACCCAGGAGAAGCTACTGGCAAGCTTTCTCACATAACTACATTTGCCGAACCTTAGACTCGAACACACGCAGACAGAGGTGAGATGGCAGTGGTCCGTAGACCACTCGGCCACTCGGGGCCCCTTCCCGATTTTATCAATACAATCATCAATTCTTGGGAATGGGAATGAATCTTGTTACTTATATTTGATTTAAATCATTTAATTTATGTTTGTCAGATTAAAATTTGATATTTGGAGTGATGTTATCTATTTACAACTTTCTTTTCTGATTATGCCAAGACATTACTATTTGACATGTCCATGCTTTTTGCATGTAGTCCCTTGTTTCCTATATAGTTTCGCAGATTAAAATTAAGTGGGTTCAAAGCAATGACATGACACATATATATATCCGACATTTCAACAGCTTAGTTAACTGATACTCGTTAAACGCTAAGGTAAAGAAGATTTCTCGCTGTCTGTATTGTGTAACTGGACGTTATATATATATATATATATATATATATATATATTTATATATATATATATATATATATATATATATATATATATATATATATTAACAATATACAAATTTGTGTACAACATGAAAAAATAAACCATAGCAGGTGCATATAACCTTTTTTAACGGTTATATGAAGAAGAATAAACTGACCAAACTTTGTATTTAATATTTTTATTTCAAATAATGTAAATGATACAAAAAATGAATATATTACAGATCTATATGGTAGTGTATTAAATTATAGCATTGGATTTGGAATATTTAAATTGAGTTGCAATTGCAAGTATGAATGTCAAGTACTTTAAAATATGTGTTTTACTTCACATTGATATAAATCATCATTGCAGCTTGAACTTTCAGAAATGTTTTCTTTATCACATTTACTAAATGAAAGAATAACTCAATTTTCCTAAACCTTTAATATGTTACCTATCTTACCCTCATTTTCGACGTCGTCGTGGTTTAGCAAATAACTTTAGGAACAAAAACACATTTGAAATTGAGACCTGCCGGATCTAAAATCCATTAACTGTTAACGTCTGCTGTTTTCAATGGACCCATTTTGAATCAGATTTCCTAATATATTATTCGATTTACTTTAGTCGTGTTGCTATTAACTTCTTACACAATTATTGACACTACTTCTTTAACGTGGATGTAATATTTGTTTTTTTTTAGTGCATTATCTATTTTGTTTACATTACTTAGACATTAAGACAGTGTTGAGAGAGAGAGAAATCAAATCGAATAAATAAATTAGTATATATATATATATATATATATATATATATATATATATATATATATCCACTGAAAAATTCCTCTTATATCCCTTTCGTCCGTAACAGATAAACAATTTAAAAATTCTGCCGTTAATTTTTTTAAACTGGTTCAATTTCCTCTTAAATCGTCAACCGTCGTGTCAACTGTCCCAGGAATACCACTTCGTATTGCTTTATTAAACGCTGAATCAGTAGGATTAAATAGTTAATTTTATCATCGACCAGAATATCGATGTCTCCTTCCTGATCGAAACATGGTTAAAACCATCAGGCGATGAACCCAGGTGTGCTGATTTAACACCCAGCGATTACTCCATCAAGTCGTTTCCCCCGCAACTCTCGCAAAGGTGGAATTGCTCTCATTACAAAGAATTCCATGTTCAAATGCCTTATGTACAACACACCATTCAATTTCAGTCTCAAATCGTTTGAGGTTGTCCAAACAACACTCACACTGGAACAAAGGTCAATCCTTTTTTATATCTCTACCGCCCTCCTCCTAGTAGAAAAAACAAGCTGACTGACTCTCTCTTTTTGGAGCAGTTTCCAAATCTTCTGGAGTATGGAAATTCTAATTCCTGGAGGACCGTGTGCACACAGAATCCGACTTCTATATTTCCTCGTTCATTTTATCGCTGTGTATCATCTTGTCACTATTTTCGCAAGTATGTTTAAACATGACTGTGAGCACATGCACAGACACACGCATGCACACGCACGCATATATATAGTTTCTTCACTTGGATTGTACTCGCTGTGAGTAGCTGTGTTGTTTAAAGAACATGGTTTTAGCGATCACTGTCATCTCACCCTTTGTACTCCATTCGGCTAGGTCAATCTCGATATCTGAGGAAACTTGTCAGCAGTTTACCGTGGGTCTGTGGAGCTTACTGGGTTTTACCAACGTTCTTCCTGCACCAGGTACACAGGCTGTAATTTATAGCCTACCATGTGCTGATAAATAGCGTTAAACCCGTGAAGAAGAGGAAGAACAACAACAACCATCGAGTTGACATTCATTTTAAAACGTGACGCTATTTGTTAGCTACATCGTATTTGGATGGCCATAGTGTGGGGCTCTCAGTTTTTTTGCATGTTAGGATTCAATGTGTTAACCTACGGAAAAATGAGATGGGTCGGGGTTCATTTTTATAACTGATATCTAAGGTTTACCGATTTCCGTGTCTTGAAATTAAGTATTGACATTTGATATCGTCCCTAAGTATCCCCCAGCCAATTAAAATAAAGATTACAGAGGTTTAAATGAAAAGCTTATAGATATGGATTTCAATTTTCAGGTTTACCTATATGTTTTGAAGAGAGTAAAAGTAACAAGTCAGTCACTTTCCAGTCAGTGAATTAGATTTCTTGTTTATTGTATGCGAAAGTTTTGAAGTCACTAAACATAATACATTATTCAGGTATGTGTTGAGATTCACCAGTTTTCATTACTTTCGTTGTAGCTAGAAACAATCGTCTTAGATAGAGACCCATGAAACAGTTTCTTTCCTGTGGAATGAATAGCACTGATTCATGTGGAATCAATAGGTCTCACTAATTTGAGTTCCGACACAAAATTACATTTTTCACAAAGTCACCAACACATCTAATTTTGATAATAAATGAATTCATAATATTTGCAGAAACTCCTGTACCAGATATTATGCGAGAGGAGATTGTAAATAACATGAACCATTAACCTCAAAGATACAGGAATTTTTGAAAAACTGATGACGATAAAGTTACCTAATGATTTCTTTTTATAACGCTTCAAATTCATCAATATTACCATATCCTTATTGGCAATTTGTTATTATTTTGATAGCATTTTTACATATTGTACTATCCATTCATGTAAAGTATTATTTCCTTTGTTCATACTCTTATGATAACCAGGGATTTGAAGAAGAACAAAAATTTTCATTTGCATACATATTTATCAATATTGGAAAAATTAGAGTGATGCTAAATAAATAAACAAACCTCTACTATTCATCAACATTTAAATCTTCTAGCATTCACGTTATGTTATAAGATGATATAAAATTAAGCAATTATTGATATTCAGAGAAATTTAAGCAACACACATATGCACTAGTTGGTGCCACTATAATACTGTTGTGTTCATTGGTACTTTCAAGACTGGACTATTGTAATTCAGTTACAAGTCACAGTATCTACTTGATAAACATACAATGTTCAAAACACAGCTGCTTGGATCATCCTTAGAGTACCACAATCAGATCATACCTCTCCGCTTCTCATTACCCTATACTGGCTATCCATTCAATACAGAATCAAGCACAACATTTGTTCTCTGCGCTACGTTTCATTGACGGACTCCAGTACAACATACCTTTCTGGGCTCACCGTTGCGTACACACCAGCAAGATATTTACGATCCTCTTCTGACAATCGTATAATCATTATTCCTACTATGAAAGCGAAGTCATATCGACAACATTCTTTTGCATACCAGGGCCAAAGACGTGGAACGAGGTGCCGTTTGAAATTTAACACAAACACGCAGTGATCCCTTTCAATAGCGCTCTTAAAACTCACCTTCTTTGCCTGCAAGAACAAACTTCAAGACCTCATAATCATTATATTTGTTGTAAAGCGCATAAAGCTTCCAAAGATGTTACGCTATAAAAAGTCCTCAATAATATTTTTTATTTTTTATTATTATTATTATTCATATTATTGTTATTAGTATTACTATCATACTTATTATTATTTATTATTATTATTTTTTATTATTATTATTATTATTATTATTATTATTATTATTATTATTATTTTTATTATTATTATTATACCCAGGGTTACAATCGTGACAAATGAATATAAACAAATATTTGTCTCTAACGTTAGACTACAGCCTGTCGAGTAAAGTTTGGTTTAACACAATAAGGATAAAACACCGTTTGTTAGAAAGCATATCTGTCTGGGATAGACCTTGAATTGATACATTACGTAAGGTTAAACAAGTACTAACTTATATGATTAAAAAGATCATCACGTACGTTTTACGATAGATTTCTGGTAGTCTAAATTATGTGCAGGTTTGTTAAAGGGGAAAGATGAAGGTGACGACAATCGGGATTATTATTCCATTTTCATGTTCTAACACAAATTGGAAGCATCCACTAATCTCTAAACTTTAAAGAAATTCTGCTTAGATTTGATTTAGTTTTTTTATGTGCATGTTCTTAACAAACAACGTCTTATAAAAGTGATGGTTTCATACAACTAATAGTTAGTTACAGATTTACATGAAGCCAAACTCTTTTCAAATTAATCACCTAACTGATACGATTAATCAGTTGGATGTTTATGAATCATTACTATGTAAAACATATGTCGGTACATTCAACCAGCGCACACCTGTTTCCACCAACCAATACTCATCCATTCAAATATACTTTACAAGGATAAAAATTGTTATATGTTAGAAATTTTAGATACGATTCCTATATCACTAAGAAAGCATACCACTGACCATGTAAGTAATTATTTATGCAGCAGCTTGAAAAATTAAACTTACACAGCTGTCTTCTAGGTAGATATTATATTGTAGTTTGTGGTTTTAATGCCGTTAAGAAAGAAGAACAAGGTTAGAGCATTGCTTGAATAACAAACAACTTAACCTTTACGTGTTTCTGTTATATTACTTTTCTTGCGTCCATTCCATATATGTGAATAGTTGTACGAAGTTTATCAATTAAAGTGTTATGCCAATATAAATGTTTACGGTTGCATTTCAAACAATGTATCCTATCGTTCTAAGAGTCAAGAGACGGTAACAAATTTTTCACAGAGCTAATGCTTTCGGAAATACGATAGATGACGAGCACATGGCAAGATATTCTCATGAATGTCTCCATTACAGATTTTACCACAGTATGTCGGGCAATCACAAATAAGTCTCATTTATGTTTTTTGATGATTTGTTTGTTGTTTTGTTTTTGTTTAAAATAAAACGTTTTCATTATCTGTTGAGACACAAGGGAGATTTTACAAATCATATCTAGGGTAAAATTATCACAATTAGAAAGCGCAAAGCAAAATGTCTGCAAGCTATCTTTCTTTCCTTGCATTTTGAAAAGTACATAAATCGGATTTTAATGCACCCGTTTGCTATCGTATCTTTCCTGGATGAAGAAGGCAAATTTTATCAAAAAGTATAGTCGGATCATACAAAGAGGGTTTGCTTCGTTTGCTAATAAATACAATGACATATCAATTTCAGACTTGCTATGGTGCATATCCTATATCATGACTAAATTATAGACTGTGTTCACATACAAAATAACAGAATCCTTAAGACGTTCAGCAATATCACCGATGTAATTATTAAACAAATATGTTTGCTATCTGACGAAGCAAATGCATTTTAAAAGTTGCATGATTGCGTTTTCACTGAAGATTCAATGGAATGCTCAGAATTGTCATTTTGTTGGTAATGATGAATATGCCAACGTTTGGGACTTGTCCTCAAAGTAATCTATAAGTTAAATATCAAGGTCTAATATTAAAAAGACATAATCGAAATATTTCATACTATTAGAAACAAACATTTGGAAGATCCCGAAAAATTGATTAATTATAAATGAGGTCCTTTGAAATTCAAACTTATTCGACTTGGAACATAGTCTTGAGTTTCCTGGTTTTATCGCATACATGTATAGCTGAGCCATTTTAACACGAACGGTTACTGAATGATCTTTTGCCCTATTTGTATAGCTGATGAAAATTGTATGTGTCTGTCCCTTTATTAGCAATCGTAAATGTTGCATTTATTCATTCACACAGCAGGAAAGTACTTGAGATCAAGTATTATCTCCATTTGCTAACTTTAACTCATAAACATTGGAGTAGGTAAAATTGATCACGATTAACATCATATTTCATTTTTATTAGGAATACGGTAAGTGCTAGCTTGTCAAGACAATTACGCTTAAAAATGTAAAAATTCTCTTTTTATATTTTACAATCACCATAAAAATCTGTCAATACTAGCAAAAAGGAGATTATTTCAGTCCTTTCAAATTCACAACAGTAATAAATCTGGGTTAAAAAAAATGGGAAAGGATAAACGAAAGGAACTCTAAGTGTATGAAGATCTGCACTCTGCTGACGTTTCATAATTATTAGTGCATTCATTGAAATATTCATCATTGCATTTTTACCCACATTTCCAAACCTGACTTTCTTCGTTCTATGAACGTCAAGGAAATCAACTAAAGGTAAACGTTTTATACTAACATAAGATTAAGGTTTCGGACACTTATACTAACAGTTTTCTCTATAATCAGTAATATAAAGTTTCAACGTAACTTTCGATAGCAAAGTAATTCAACTCGTACAAAATATTTTAAATTGTTATCAATAAATTTAATATATTTCGAAACGTTCCAAATATATACATTTAAAAGAAAAGAAAGTTTTCTACAAATGCCTTACCATAAAAAACGGTAAGTCTTACCGATATAAGCACTGTCTTATTTTATTGAAGAATGGAAGTTATATACAAGCTACGTGTCAAGCTGTAATTCCCTCAGAAATGAGTGACTGTAAAATTTGGAAGACCAAGTCAGGTCACTGATTTCAGATTTCATCATCATGAATAACAAGTGTGTGTGTGTGTGTGAGAGAGAGAGAGAGAGATCATTAAATAAGCTAAATATATGGTGAAATCTGTGTCGATATGTGTTTATACGAGAGTTTTTTCAAACAAAGATCAAATGTCTTAATTTAATGTTCGCAATGTCAAGAAATGTCTGTGTAAACCCCTCAGATCAGAAACACATATACCGATGAATAATATATAGCGTTCAAAAAAAATTATGTTACAAATTTAGTGTGATTTAATTTTGATGTGATGCTATGTGAACAAATAGAGGCGGTAAGTGAAACTGGTGCATGTGTTAATTCTTTTAAATTTTATACTTAATATTTATTTTGACATACTATTTTCCGGCTCGGTAACGTCATTATTTAAAAACGTATTTAGTCAGTTAAGAGTGTTGGTTCTTTTCCTCTTTCGTAGGCCTTAAACACACTCAAAAACTGCTTCGGGATTTTGTTGTCGACTTTGTCATATGAGCGTTTTTATTCTACAAACTTCTTGGCACATGATAGAATTTTTCTTTGAATATTCGTGTTCTCGAAAGGCAATGTCAACGACTCTGCCTTGTGACGTGCCCATATGTTGTCATTGTCTGGGTTGTACGTTTCCATTTCCTTTAGTAGCTCATCCTCTTCCATAATTAAAGGTATCTCTAGCACATGGACTTTTGATCTGTCAGAAGGGATCGTAATCTCTGTTTCGTCTGATAAAATATCAACAGCAATTCCATTTCTACCACCTTCCCCTACTTTCATGTTTGAGTCGTTACCGCTGCGTCCACTGTCATATCTGAATGTAAGCATCCTCACTAGATTGTCCAGGAAACGTACTTCTTTTTCCAGTTTTGAAACATACCTGCCGAGAATTTCAGTTGAGAATGGCGAGTTTTTATGCTTTAGCAGGATCTGTTTTATTTCTTCTGATTCTGATGAATCATTCTCTGTCTTAGGATCACTTATTATCTTATGCAACTTCGTTTGCAGCCAGATTTTGTGCTCATTCAACATAGTTGACAGTTTTTTAGCCTTGTGCTCTATTCTTGGCTCTCTAGAAGCGATATCAGAAGTCTGTATACCACTTAGTGCCAGTTCTGAGTTGCCTATGTCTTCAAACATTGCTGTGACACAATTCAATAAGGTTTCGTTAATGTGACTGCTTACCTTAGGTAAAGATGAACATATAGTTGCCAGCGGAAGAAGATAGACTGTCATTGGGCATTCTTGGCCTTTCACCAACTCTGGAATTCTTTTATAAATCTCTATGGCGTCTTCAAAGGAAACAGGGTTTGATGGAATCTGTACATTGCCATAAATTATAACATTGAACTCGTGTAGCATATTGTTTTTGTTTAGTTCATAGGATCCTTTGCCTGCGCTTTCGCTTTGTAAAAAGACATTAGCAACTTTAACTTCAAGTTTTCCTTCAATTTTTGTTTTCTCCTCTTCACTTTCACACGTTTTCTCTAACATCAAGAAGAATTGATACCCGTATGTGATTCTAACAACAACATGTATTGCTCCACTGTTTCTGATACATTTATGACCAACATATTCCTTTGAAAAGTCTTTCTTTGATAAGAATACATCCTTTGTTGTGCCGCTAGTCTTAAATACTATCCTGGCTTGCGTGTTTGAAGTTTTCTTATTGTTGAGATATGCACCGGAGCCTCTGACTTCCAATGTGTTCGCTAGGGCTCTGACTATCAAATTGCCTTTAATGTCAAGATGATCCATTTTTGAATACAACGAATCTAATGTTGTCACATCTGTGTTATGTGTGATGTTGCTACGCTCATATACTTTTGTGTCTTCCCATAGTGCAATTGCTGGAACTATTTGGTGTCTGTTCGCATCATATAACGTACCTAGCGTGAAAGGAAGTCCTAGAGCCGGTAACGTTAAAAGGTCTTTTTTTCTGCCATAATCTAAAAGGAAAATTAAAAATGTATTGATATGATCCGGAAACTCTTTTTGTCTTCCTATACTTATTATTAAATCAAACGTTTTATTAAAGATATTTTCATCCAATTTCGGAGTACTTAAAGTAAACGTAAACATGTATATAATAGCAAAACTAACTGTAAAAACAAAAACAGATCATTATAAATTCCATTAAAACGTGAAATTTGATCTGATTGCCATTAATAGTAAACTAGTTTTAAAATTATTTTAATTGTTTTGTTTACATTAAAGGGCCGCCTTAGATAACGAAAGCGCTAAACAATGCAGCATAGTAATAACAAAACTCATTAGTTTTCTCAAGAAAAATGTCCATAATATATACTTATAGTCAGTATTATACAAACCGTGTAGTAATTCTTCCCAAAGCGATTATATACACTTCCTCAATCAAGTCTTCACTGAATACTTTTCCGAAACCTAGTTTTACTTCTTTCGAAACAAAATCGTTGCAAAGGTGACATGCTGTGACACATGCAAGTAATACCTATGCAGTTCTACGGCTTTATATCATATAATTGAATGACGAGTGGGTTTTTGTATCATTATCTGTACTAGACGAGTCTATGGCTGATAGGTAGACGAAGTTTAATAGTCGGGTGCACTATTAACTGTCAAATACATTTGAGTTTGAAACTATCCCATTCCGCATTGGTACTTGGTCGATGACATACAGACCGAAATATAATTAGGTAATCTCTCTCTCTCTCTCTCTCTCTCTCTCTCTCTCTCTCTCTCTCTCTCTCTCTCTCTCTCTCTCTCTCTCTCTCTCTCTCTCACACACACACACACACACACACACATACACACACACATGTCCCTAATGTCTGTGAGTCTCTCTCTCTCTCTCTCTCTCTCTCTCTCTCTCTCTCTCTCTCTCCTCTCTCTCTCTCTCTCTCTCTCTCTCTCTCTCTCTCTCGTATGTTACAACAGTTTCTTCACCTCGCGCTCTCCAAAACGTATATTCACTTTGATTAAGAAATATATGAGCAGTAGCAGCATGAGGGAGATTGCTGGCTAAAAATAGTGTCGACAACCGTTGTGGTGGGTGGGAGGATTATATCATCAAGGCCTCAGTGCTGTAATCCGGCCTAAACAAATGTCGAAGATAGTTAATGACAAAAATGAGACGAATTACCACCAGCGAACAAGGAACCGTACCTTAAAAAATGTTGATTGTTTGTTACAAAAGACGAATTAAGATTTATTGCGAATCGTTACAGTGTGGTCCTAGTGCTGTAGTTTGGAAGTAATAAATAAATACCGTACATTACTATATATACTGGAATCCTTCCTATCCGCTGACCTGTTATTCGTAATTAAATCGCTGTCATGATAATCAGTAGTGATTCAGTGCTCACTATGTAATCTGATACGGCAATATCACCATCACCATGTAGTACCTACTCGCCATGATCTTCGGCAACTATCACAGTTTTCTTCTTTCTACATCTCTTGTTACGTTAGAAGTTAGCACCTCAGCAGTTTAAAGTATAGTGTATCATAGAAACGGAGATGTTTATCGTTATTATGACAAGTTTAAAGGATAAGTGCCAACATGAAAGTTGCGAACCTTAAACCATTGGAACAATAAACATCCTGTTACACATGTATTTGAATACCATACATAAACAACATAACTAGATATGGATATGCCATTAAATCGAAAGTACAAATATTTTAGCTGATAGAACTTACATTATTTACCCCACGTATCAGCATAATCATTTTCAAAACATATCGACATCACCTATTTGTCACTGTTTAACAATCGACACCCTAGAAATATATTTGAAAAAAACATATTTTCCTAATCATGGAAATAATATTATTTTCTTTAATAATTATTCATTTAAAGGTTAAGATCAATCAATACAGAACTCTAATCAACGTTTGTGGACTCTCTGAATATATATGTGTACTTAAAACATTTCGTTAAAACTGAACATGTAATGAACTGCAAGAACATCCATGTCATATTTATGCAAAGTTATATTTGTATGATGCCCTATATATTGTATATAAAAGTATTTATCTATTTCAGATGCATTGGATATGCTCCATAAACCGTTTCTATAAACGAAAACAGAAACATAAAGGCTAAATACAATCTTGTAACTGAATGACATTACCAAATCGGATCAATCTAGTTATTTTCTTCTTGCGATAAATGAGAAGTAAAGGGTGTTATCTCTTATTTTACAAATGAAATGAGAAACAAACATTAAATTATTAATTGTATGAAACTGAACAACATAAGGGTTTTATTCATAAAAGGACACGATGTCGAACACTTCGTCAGATCAATCGCTGAGTCTATCTGCTGCCGGAAGAAACTTTCAGCTTGGAATGGTGTATGATGCAAATACGGATAAACTTTTTGAATCTTTAACTGTACTCAATAAATACCCCAAAGTAGTACCAAAATCGAGACTTTGTCCGTCTCATATTCTTGATTTAAAGTCTTCCTACACCATAGACGAGAGGATGGAAGTTTTTCAGTTTAATAGCCATATGAAAGTTGGAGTGGCTTTTGGATTTCTACCATTGGGGTCGGCTTCGGGAAAATACGTTAATGACATGAGTTCTTCAATTGGACAGTCTAGAATGACACTTCAGTACAAACAAACGACACGATACGAGGAACTTGATACGGCGACAGTTCTAAAACTGTGTGATAATCTAGAGCTACTCAAAATGGCCAGGGACCGTGAGGCGACACACTTTGTTGCTGGGTTGACATATGGTAATCAGGTACTTATGGATTTTAAATGTACCAAACAGCGTGATACAAACAATGATCTATTGGATATCCAACTCAATGGAATATTTTCTATCGGACAGTCCTTAGCTGATAAATTCAATAAAGATAATGAACGAATAATTACCTTTGATGACATTCAATGTGAGATTTTCTGTGAAAGTAAGGATATAAAAAAAACCACGTCTTTCGATGAAGCCAAACAAATCTACCGAGATCTTCCCACAACTTTTAAGAATGTAGAAGTTGTGGATTGTGTTCACTTGCTCCCACTCTCCGTCATCGACAAAGATGCAAAGAAATTCAATAAGAGTGATATTGATGAAGTAGTAATGAAAAAGTTAGTTCATATCCGTGATGATCTCTACGAGCATGAAATGCGATGTGATGAAATTGGAAAAGGGAACATTAATGTTTCGAAAATTAAGGCTGAAATACAAAAGCACACAGAGGAAATGAAGCAGAGTCTGTTCTCTACCACACCTAAAGACTGGAAGAGGGAGATCGTCAAACACAATAATTCCGACTTTGAGAGAACAAAACTTCGTAAACGGATAAAGGAAGTGTCTCGACCCAAAACAGGTAAATCAAGTAAACAGATGCTTGTTGTATCGTTTTCTCAAATCATTACTGTTAAGTGCATTATCACATTTTATAATATTTATTTACCTTAATATTATCGTTAATTTGCCAAGGCATAATCAAGGATACGTTCTATTTTGTCTTTTCAAAACAAGTTGTGATAAAATAAACATGTTCTATAATGAACCTTAACATTTAAATGCTTCTACAAATGTCACTTTTGCAGTTTAAGTTCAGTTTGTATATCTATAAAAAAGCTAAGTTTGATTTGTAATTATGTTAAACTATTGTCCTATTTGGTTTGTAAGTGAACAAAAGACAAACACTACTATAGAGCTGCATTGTCTATATATCTACCCGAATCTTCAATTACTAGTTCAATGGATTCCGCTGGGTTACCAAAACCTATGCTCCCATTTTTCACATTGAGAACATACAGAAAACAACTATTCTAACCTTGTTTCCACAAGCATATTCGTGTAAAACAAATATTTTTTTATTAAACATTTCATGGTTGTTTATTGAAAGAAATGTATACCAAACCTGTCTTTTTCTAATTCATATCGTCATTCATATGCTCTACAGCTGGCAAAGTTCCAAGCAAATTATTTGGATATGCAAACAAACGATGAGTACTTGAAACTGATCCAAAACGACTTTACATTTCATGCCGAATTTTAGGACGTGCTACTTCTTGTGCCCTAGATTGAAGTTGGAATTAAATACATATATTTTATCAGACACTAGCTATCACTCATAGTTTTTAATTCTACTTAGTAAAAAGTATCAGTTGATTGGATGAAAATATTATATGTAAATTATGCAAAAGAGATTGGTTAAAAGTACTTACAACATTAGACAACACCTTGACCATACGAATACAGTTGTAGACTTCGATCAAACAGGCCAAGCGGCAGAAGAAGTAGAAAACACAGACAACAACAATACACTAATATGTAATCAATAATGCTTCAAAAGAGGTAAAATATCAAACGATACATATTTAA
This sequence comes from Unio delphinus, assembly GCA_029339505.1. Lineage (NCBI taxonomy): Eukaryota > Metazoa > Mollusca > Bivalvia > Unionida > Unionidae > Unio > Unio delphinus. The sequence goes on along the minus strand of JAQISU010000044.1, from coordinate 6,655,128 downwards.
GGTGCGTAAAAGGTATCAAATTAAGAAAAGAGGTTTTTTTAGTATGTAAGGCACCTTCATTACTATATACAGTCTTTGGAAGCGTATTATTATTAATATCGACAAATCTTTTATATTTACAAATCTAAGGAAGAAACATTACTTTAACGTCTCGTATCATTAAAGTATTTGAAACAGCTTAAATGTATTCAAAATTTGATCCGTGGCAAGTTTAGGTAAGTCACATAAAGTGCGTTTATCGAGACGGACTGAGAAAGATATTAAGAAACATTATGTTATTTAGCGGTTAAATATATCTTTAAAAGATTCTAAAAGTTCTTTCCGATTTGAAATTGGCAGTAGGGTATGTATGCGATGAAAGAAGGGTTAAGGAAAGATATAATTTGTTATTTCAAGTTTAGAATTTAGTATAGAAACGTTTTGTCGATTAGGTAAACATTATTTTGTCTAACATTTCTCATTAACTATTCCGTGTATTGGTACTTCTGACTAGACGCATGACTATCCTTCCAGCTTTAACTAAAATATCTCTAATCTAAGTCTACTGTTGAACATCCAACCCTTAAGACATCTGCGTATTATAAAATAGGCCTTATTTATATTATGTAAATTATATCGAAAGATTTTCTACACAGTTTGTAATTGAGGAACCTTAAAATATTGATTAATTTAGATGTTTTGTTAAGTATATTTCCAATATGTAGGCTCCAAGTGCACTATATATTGGCTATTTTGCTTTCGTCCTTGGGTGTAAGAAAAACGTCTGGTGAGACTAAGTAGATTAGAAGCAATATATTTGATCAACAACGATAAATATCCTATAATTGCACCCTGGATCAACTTGCCTGAAACACTGAATTATGGACTGCGTTTTACACGACAGTTTATGTTTTATCGGAAAGATAGTTAGTAAACCAAATAATCCAATATGACTCTATTTCATAACTCTTAAGTTTGTGGAAAAGACCTTAGCGCCAGACTCAGTCGAAGAAGAGTGCTTCACTAATACTATGGGATACATCTAACGGTATACCGTTATTTACTGTGGGCATGGTACGAACCAGGATATACGGTTAAATTCTAACAACCATCCAAGGTCTGGTGAAGCACACGACAACTGCGTCAAAGCTGTGTTTTACCGACCTGATCTAGTGTCACATTTACCAATAATATATCCGTGCACATCACTTAAATAAAGTAATCGTACTATGGACCGGTAAAGGAGGTCTGAAAGCCAAGACTGTACTTGGAGGTTATACCTGTCGTGGTGGATAGACTCCACACTTGGAGGCATACAAAGATACACTAAATGAAAGCAAAAATATAAACAATAGATACAATCATTTTATCCAAAATAACACACAGTCAGTGGGATTATTGGAGAGGCGAAGCCGTAACTCAGTGTTAGCAAGGTCACTCATGGCATTGTCTAAGCAGGGTTAGCCAAACAAGTGTTGTGGCAAATTTACCTACCAGTACAATAATGTTTGTGTCAAAAAATCCAATATTTTCTGGAGAATTGTTTTATCGAACCAAGTAAAATTAACGGGCGTTCACACTGTAATCTTGAAACCAGATAATACTATCCGCATGTGCAATAAACCGATTCTTTTCCAATGTAAAGAATTGATAACAGCCTTGACGTAACGAGAAATGTAAAATATATCACCACGTTTGAACTTCTGAAGGGATACTGGCACATTCCACTGAAGATAAGAGCAAGGCAATCGCAGTATTTGCATCTCCATTTGTAATTAACCAATATAAAGACATGATGTTTGGGATAAATGTTTTCCTTGTATTTTTCAAAGTTTGACGAACATGATGACGTATGGTATAGTGTTTTTGGTGACGGTTACATCGATGACGTCATAGTATAATTCAGAGTGTCTTTCAGTAAGAAACAGCCGATGATGAATTTTAGAACGGCTGAATAAAAACACATTTTGCTCTAATTTTCCAAAAATTGCTGAACCCCTGACTAATTTGCTTAATAATAATACCAGACTGCTAAGGTAGGAGACGACGCTCTGTCAGACTGGCACCTAGTCTGTGGTCTATACTGTAATGAACACACCAGTGAGAAGGGACTCAAGCTCCTGGACTTCGCCACCTACCATAACCGAGTGCTAACGGGTATCATTGTCTCCCAATGACAATGTAAAATATGGCCATAACACAATCCAGACGGAGAACATCACAACCAGATTGACTACCTCTTGGTGATATCGCGTTAACATTCCCAGAATATATGTCCTCCCAAGACTTAACAAAGAAAGCTACCATGACTTGCTGAAGAAAACCAATAAGCCAAGACAGGTTAGAACGAGGATTGAACTTGAAATATTTATAGATTTATGCTTATCAGGTGTATTTAAATTATCAATAGCGATAAATTTCAACCAGTCACAAATTCTGGGTGATGAAGAAATGAAATTAGACTATTGATCACCACCTTCAACATGGTGTAGTCGCTAAACCATCTTGCGGAAATTATAAGGGAAGATAAGCTGCTCCGACGTTCTTCGAAATTGGCGGCAAACTTTGTTATTTTGGAAATTACAAAAGAGCTTCGGACAGGAAGCTTTTAGGGACCGGATGAGTTGTAGGAGACCGTGTGAAATACACTAGTGCAGTTGGTTTCGAGATTATGGGAGACAAGCAAGTAGAGAACTGAGACAGAAGATGTTGGACTGGAGTACCCAGAAAAAGCATAATATAGATGAGTAGGAACACAGGACAGGATAAAAATATATCACACTACGACAGATGATAACAAAAGTCGTCACTTGGTCGAATAAAAGACGAGCGATAGGATTTTAAATATTGAAATGCATTTGCGAAATGACCATCTGTAATTGAATAGCATTCAATTGGTGTTTTTATTTTAAAACTTCACCCTTTGTGTATTCAGTAATTTAACTGTCGGCATCGCTGACTGAGGGATCAGATCTTTGCATCATACTACTTCAATTTCTAACAAAAACAAGCAATAGTAGGTCTTCTGTAACAATAAATAAAATACTTGGAGCTTCCCACCCCAACCTAGTAACGGCAATCTCTCGTCCGGGATATGAATTAGAAATATCTATTATATCTACGATCTAACGTTTTATTTGTTAGGAAGTAGTAGTGAACAGTGAGATATTTTCTATAATCTGCATTTGAATTGGTTCGATTTTTCGTCTTGTGTATGTTATATTTTAATATATGCATGCTTGGTAGATATGTTATTACTTGCAGTAATTATGAAGCAAATATTGAGCAAATATCTTACCGGAGCGAGATTAGGGGTCGACAGGTAAGTATTTCGATAGAAACGTTAACATCTGTCAATTGTTCAGTAAAATATCACTTATTGTTAGTATATTAATAACATGGCTACTGAAAGACAAATGGTTAAAGGTTATCGTGCCATAGTCGTGTAATAAATCGGATACGAGGCAGATTGCCTGGCAGCGTTCATTGAAGATTGCATACGTTAACATCTGTCAATTGTTTATTAAGGCATCAAGTATTGTTAGTATAATAATAACATGGCTACTGAAAGACAGATGACTAAAGGTTACCGTGCCATGGGCGTGGAAGAAATCCGAAGAAATAAAATACGAGGTAGATCGCCTGGCAGCGTTCATTGAAGATTGCATAAAATAATAAATGGCTAAAAAAATAGGTCGCCGATAGAGAAACCAAAAAAGAGCTTTCGAGGATATCCGCAGAAAGAAAAACCCTAATGGAGCTGGCCCGGCTATACGCCGAACGAAAAACAAAGAAAGAGCTCACCCGGATATTATCGACCACAAAAGAACAAGAGTTCGCTCACGCTCTCGAAATGGAAAAGGTAATCGCAGGTGATATGGCTACCCATAGGGACGACTCCAGTACGGTTCCTGGGGAAGCGTACAACCATTCATCGAACACCGAATGGTTCAGATACGTATGCCGAGATTCAATAACAGACGAGTCCATTGACGATTTTCTCGTACAATTTGAGAAAATCGCGGGCGTTCTCAAACTTTCATCTCAAAATTAAGCAATCAAAGCCTCTGCCTTTTTGCAAGGCGTAGCTTGCGAAATTTACAACCACTTAGCTGCCGACGAGGCTGGTGACTACAATGCGCTCAAAAAGATCCTTCTTTGTCATTATTGGCTGACTGACGAAATGTACCGTAAACGTTTTTAGGACTCGACGAAAACGACAATGAAATACCACTATACGTTCCACACCCGCGATCAAGGGTTATTTAGGAAGTGGATGAAGATGGCCGATTCGAGCAATCGTACGAAGGGATAAGCATGTCCTGAGTACGTACTGTCGCGAATTGGCAGTGTTTCTAGCACAGAGAGAACGCCGAACTCTCGAAGAAATATTAGCATAACGGAGAAGTACGAACAGGTACAATCGAAGAGTGGAGGTTTCGGAAGCGCGGACAAACTACGACACACAAACACAGACGAACGCAGAATTCAAGTTCAGGGAAAAACTCGAGTGCGATGCTGCACGAATTGGAATCTTTAATAGTAACACCATTTTCTGCATGTGCCGTGTCGTTCTTCTACCAAACACGATGTCTTTTATTACCTAAATCATTGTCTCGTTGCAAATGAACGAGATGCAGCATAACCATTTTTTGGTTTCCTCGACATTGTGATGCTGTGTGTTTATAACTCTATGGATCTCATCCATGCCTGTGCGAATCACCAAGATACCATCAATGAAAACAGATCTTTGCTGGGTTACCTTGCCTTTAAAATCTATTACAGACGTTTAATTTCCTAAATATCTGAATGGTACTACACCCGAACAAGTAGTCAGAACTGGATATGTCTGTTTGGGAGAATCCTCGGCCGGGTCATACGAAAGGCTTAAAAAAAAATTCAGTAACAGTTTGTCTTGCTTGGCGCTCAGCATTGAGAGGTTGATGTTAGGGTTCGGACTGGTAGGCCTGGATTCAGTATAATGTGACTGGACGGGACATCATGCTACATTCTGAGACATGATGCCGCAGTTCTAGACATCACTATAAACTGCCACGCGGCAGACATCGTAGCGATATGACTAAAAAAATTTTAAAGATACGTTCAATATCCCCCAAACAAATCGCACACTGTTGGGGAGAGGAGTATGGAGTCAAGTGATTCAATAATGGTGTCTTATATGGGAGTATACATACTGGGCATACCAAACATGCCAGATGGTCACTGCAGTGCCGCTACCTTCCTTTGATGGGACCTACGATTGCTACATCGTCCTATTCTACCTCTTTTTCCTCTGCTCTTTGATCTAAAGTTCGATCGTCCACATTGGGAGATACTGTATATTTGTCATCACTAATATATTGATTTCTCGACTCAGTGGTTCGGGCATCATTGTAATGCTCATATAGTTTACATTACTCCAAATTGTTTCAACAAAGTAAAGCTCACCGTACCATCATGCTCACAACAAAGTGCTAATGTTAGCTAAACAGTTATAAGTACAACTTGGCTGACTTATGCGCTCGACGATGCCGCTCAAAATCTCCTGCAATCTTACTCGCCGAGTTAAAACCCATGACACCAGATGATTTGGGAATTCGCACACGCTGTTAGACAACATTTCAATCTCAGTCAATCTCAACGAAATATTACGATGGTTTACGCTGACAGTACGTTAATTACATCAAGACATTATTCATTTCCCTCAGATCACATGTTTTGTTTTGACAAACATAAATTGGCCTGGTCACAACTGGCAGATCCGAAGATCGATAATCAAACCTAAGAGAAAATTATTTTAAAATGTTAAGGTAGTGGTCCTCTAATGTTGTGTTGTGATTCGAACCCTCATAAAATCGAAATTGGAATCCTAATACCAACACAAGTGTACCCCATCCACCCTCTAATAACAAAATCCTCTCTCCAAAGACATTGCAATAAGATGATGGTGCTGTTACGACCAGGAAACATCCCAAGAAGAAAGCGTTTTTCCTAATTTGATTATAAAATCAATAACCGTTTCTAAAAGCAGCTTCTTGAGTGGCGACTACATTTTCCTCTTTGTTAGAGGCACGGGAGGACGCTTAGAAAGTATCCTCCTCCCAAGACCAAAGTTCATGAGAGAGCGGGAATGATACAAAGTTTGCTGGATGTAGCAGTATCGTTTCCCATTAGATGTATCATGGTAACGAGAACAAAAGCATCATCGAAGTTGCTCGACTGTATGTGCGAAGTGTTACCGATTATCAAATGTAGGAAAAAACATCAGTGACACTTTGAGCAGATCAACATAGATTTCAATTGCTGTTCCAGACGATAAATCTTCAGCATCTTTGTATGAACTTACATTATCTACGACGTTCAACGCGTACTTAGACCTGTCTTGACAACCAATCTGCAACAAAAGCTCGTGTAACACCTGATGTCCAATTAAACTATAATAAATAAATTCCATTATGTTAATTGTTCGCGTTTAATTGTCAGCTCCCAACACAATTTTACCTTTCATCGTGAATCTTATCAACCTATTCGCGCGTGATCCTCGTATCTTTTCAATCTTTATTGAATTCTTTGTGTGAATTAACTTGAAATGTTACTGTTGTATATCTGGAATTTTATATGCAACAGGATGAACATGGCACGATTGATCAATCGCACTTACTAGAAATTCGACCGGGTTCGGTTGATGTTTTTCTCAAATCTAATACCAAGGCGAGACATATTTGTCAGGATCATCATCAGCTGTGGCCATTGCATGCGGGCATGCGACTGGGGTCCTTCGGTCAAACGCTGCTGAGACTTCAGTTGCTGTTTAAGACGATACTTGTTCAGCATCTTTATATGTACTTACAATATCTACGACGTTCAACGCGTACTTGTATGTGCGCTGTTTATTCACAATATCTACCGGATAAACTTCGTTGAGTGTGCTGGAATCAAACCGTCCATGCTGAATTATTTTGGGACGTAAAGATAAATTTTCCATCAGGCCAGTCTTGATAACCAATCTGCAGCTACAGCTCGTGTGACACCTGATGTCTGATTGAACTATTATAAATCAATTTCATTATGTTAATTTTTTGCGTTTAATTGTCAGCTCCCAACATGCTTTTACCTTTCATTGCCGATCTTATCAAATCTGTTCACGAGTGATTCTCGTATATTTTCATTCTTTATCGAATTCTTCCTGTGAATTAACTTGACATTTTACTGTTGAATATCTGGATTTTTATATGCGACAGCATGAACATGGCACGCTTGATCAATCACAATTTCTAGAAATTCGACCGGGTTCGGTTGATTGTTCCAAGACCTCAGTCATTATATACTAAAGATGTTTTTTTCCACATGATACTAATCTCATGGCGTCCCAGGTATTTTCCCGAGTGCCATAGCAATATTTCCACCCCTTTTCCAACAGGTAACATACAAACTTGTATTTATGCGTGCCACATTTCACGCAATTACCTGTACGTACCGATATGTTTTTTTTAACATAGTTCATCATGTATGAGTTACTTTATTGTATCGAACACAATATAATTGCATGGTTATAAAAACTATTATATCCATGAAATATGAAAGTGAAAGACGTTTCAGCAACACGTGAGCATGCATTGGTGAAGCATCGTCCAGTGATACCATATTTCATTAAAGCTGTTATAATTAGTCTTAAGGAATTTAATGAATTTTCAGCAGCCGTTGACGTTGTTAGTGAATTTATCACAGAGATTGATGAAGCGCTGTCCGATGAGGATGTTAACGGGGATATCAACTGTATTACTTGACGATGATGCCAAACTTGACGAATAAGTAAATCCAGCCAAAATAGTTCACGGCGCAGACATAAAAACACAGATGTGATTACGTTAGTTATCTTTATTCTCAGATTCCCAAAGTGACCAGAGATAACTAATTGTGGGATTATTTTTAGAGGTCAGAAAAATACACTGCAAAATATTCATCATATATATTTTGTCCAGGCGACATGGACATCTGTAAGTTTAAAGCTTTCTCCGCACATGCTCATAAAACTCCTCATCGACTCCTCGCGATAAGTTTACACTATCCAGCGACACGTTATCGAATTGGTCTAGATAACATATTTTATTAAATACATTTGATGTTTAACGAACCAGGAAAATATTAACGAGATAATCCCTACGATCGATCAGTTGCATCAGAACGATCTTGATTGAAAATATCAACGACGACTTTGAGATGATACATCAGCGACATGAAGAGTGCAAATATATACTAGTACTAGCAATAGAGTACAGATTTATCAAATTACTCCAATGCGAATGGAATTGTCGTTGGCGGATTTACACGATCAACATGATATAGCTAAATGTGTTCCATTGGAAAATGTCATCGAAAAAAGAGGGCCAGATTTGTCTTGACAATATGAAACTCAAGCGGATTTAAGTGCAATTGCGAGACAGCTAAAACAACTTGCTTTTGTGATGCATTCCCAAGGTGGCATAGCCCAAACAATTAAACACAATAACGACAAAACAAATTAAAGACCAAAGATGTTGGTGGATGTTGATTTTTAAAAAGTTTTTTTTTATCATAGTGTGCAGTCATGGTCTGTCATACACATACAAACTAACAGTGAATTCTTCACCATGCGTGTTCAATCAATTACCGTCTTTGACAATTAGACCAAAAAGTATTCGTGATAATGACGGATTATGAAAACGTAAATAAACAAGATTAGTAGGCACTGACACAATCAAATGACCAACGGGACATCAGGAGTGACGCTGTAAAGAACATATCCCTACTGTGCCTGCCTTGTAATGCTTGCCCAAACGAGGTATACATACCGCCGGATTATAAATGTGCCACTGGCAATGTTGGTAATAGTGTTCTTGTTATATAGATAATAAGTATCCCTCATTGCACCAAATTCAATGTCTGATATGGTACTTTCGTTTAACCCCGCTTACAGTATCGATGATATATTTATACATACGTGTAATATTTTACTGGCTCATGTATGTATGTTTTCGCGATAATATTGAGTGTAACAGCAACACTGTCAAAAAAGAGTTCCAACCACGGGTTTTATCACATGTATCGCTGATAATGGACCGATTGTTTCAACGACTAGCTAGGAACCCGCGTATAGAACATTGTCAATTACATTGATTCGTCTGCGATATTTTCCTTGTTTTATCATGTGCTCGTCTATGAATCCTTTCAGCGATGCCTCCAGGCACTGCTTGATTATACCGAAATGTAGGATTCATTATGTGTCAAACTAAGTTTCCAATTGATCTGTTGATGCGACGAATTCCAGACACCTTCAATGTTTCGTTGTGGTTAATACTTTATCTGCTCTTTCAAGTATGAATTATGCATCGGTATTTTGATTTAACACGACCGACATGGTTCCGGGAAACCTATCGGTGGAATAACGCCATAGATATGCAGTGAATATCTTAAATTTCTCAGCACTAAACACGGACAGCCTATACACCCCGGTGGCTTGTGCGGTATGTTTGATGCAGTTGTTTTGTTGTGATCATGCTGCTAATCCAAACGCTTCTGAGTATAATGCGTTGATGAATGGGGTCCTATGAACAACACTAGAGGCTAATATCGACGAAATTTGGAACCCCAAATAATCCGTTGATGATTATATTATGGCTCAGCAAACATTCGGAAGCACTGTTATGTTATTACCATATTCAGCTCTGAATGGGGTCAGTCCATCATTGTTTTCCACGTATTGTTGCGTTGCAGCGTCTTCATTTGATTATGGTTCTCTTAAATTTGCAATGCTATTTCCGCTCATGTTGCGATCGTCCGTCACTATCTGATTTTGGTTCTCTCACATTAACAACTGTATTTCTGCTCTTGTTGCGATCGTCATGCATTATATCTCTAATTATTCTAATACGTCCAGTAATCTCTCCCATGGTTTTAGAATTTATTCCTCTGAGTTCTTAATTTTATCAGTTTTAGTAAAAACCACTAAGTTATCTTTGGAACCCGCATAATAATATCTGTCAAAGAGATATTTTTGGTCTTTAACCGTACTTGCTGCTATTGAAAGCAACATCTTTTGTGTCAACATTGGTGAGACGCAAGAGATGCGTAAGTTCATCTTGTATTGTATAATTGGATAAACTAATGTCACCCTGGGGCTTGGCTTTAGCAAATGTTCCGGAAATATCTACAATTATAAACTATTGACCTGTTTTAAACGATTCCGTCTGGTGGTATACTCATGCACGACTTTATGCGGCGCTGTCGACTTTGTCAAAGCATTACTTACATCAAGTAATTCTGTACTGCATATTACTGGATCCTTTGTTGTCTCTGTTCATAATGTTGAATACCAGATTGGTATGTCACCGGCTAAGTCACTATGTCATAAACATTCCTTGAGTTGCGCCAATCCATACGATTTCAAATAAACTTCACGAGGATCAACCGCAATGCAACGTAATAATTACCTGAACGTCCAGCGCGATTAATGATGATTGTTTTAACATAGTTTGCTTTTTTAATGTAATTCACCACGCACGAGAACACTCTAAAATTTTTATCTTTAATCGTCGAGGAGTGGACAAAGGGAGTTTTAACGAATCTTCCCCGGCAGTCTCAGACCTTGACCGTACCCTTTTCTTGATAATCTTTCTCTGACATTTCATCACTAGTGGATAGTGTCAAGCCACGAACGAAGTCATAACGAATCTCACCGACAGAAATCAGCGAGAAAAGGGGAACCTACTAATACCAGGTATGAAAAAATGTACATATCTGGTTACTTACAGTTCACCACTAAAATGACTTTGACATATATTATATTTGATATCTTGTAAACAGAGATATATTTGTCTCCCAAAAGCATTTCTTACGGTGTTTGTCTAATGCATGCGGAAAGCAGATTTCAGCCGCACTTTGCGATGTTTGAACCCTAACTCCGAAAATGTTTATTCAACCCCTGTTTGAAACTCAATAAAAATTGACCGCTCCCGTCAGTAAGATACCTAAGAAGTAAATCGTAAAGACGATTTCGCCGAATTCGAGCTTAGATGAAAGATGTCGAGCACAACACATTCGATCAGAAGAATACACCTTACGTTGAGCCTCTATGTTACCTCTTTAAAAAGCTCTGAAAATGGACCTTCTCTGATAATTTATCTCTGTGCGGTAGAGTTCACCCACGAATGAAGTCCTGAAACATTTCGTCAATAAATGACAACGATAGCTACTTGGTATGAACGACAGTAAACTGTTGATAGATTATATAAAAAATGTGCACTAATTGAACATTTACTAAGAGCATTTTAAATACAATGCATCTTGGATCTAAATAACTGTTGGACAAAGTGGAAGAAAGAATGTCGACCAAATTCGAGAAATTCTCGGTTAGATAAAGTTAGTAAGTCACAACATATGACGTAAGACTTTATAATACGTTAACATTTCGGCAAATAAGTCCCCTTTTTGTACAGTTTTTACATAGACCCATCTTTTATATTGTAAACAACTTGGAGTATCCGCCATTTGTATATAGCTCTCCATTTTAAGAATTTCATAGATTTTAGTGATTACTTGTTTGATTTTGGAAAGTCGGTGTCCTCAGTGCAACTAATTAGCCAATTGTTAGGTGCAAACGTCACAGATTGTGATTGCATTGATGTTGAGATTGCAGGATGAGATGGTTTAATTTCTAGTGAGTTCAGGTCAGATAACCATAAACGTCATTGAGTAGTCCCTATTAAAACCTAACTGTAAGGAACGATTATGTGAAACCATGTGCAGTATTCGTGTTCGGTAACTGGTAAATTGTACAATAGAGTAACTGAGAAGGGATGGTTCCTATGTCTGGAAACGGTTTGTTTTGTTCCTATGATGAAAGATATGCTTCGAGGTTATAGGCCAAACTAGGCCAAAAAGCATACTATAAAAGGTCTGAGGTAGCGCATGTAAAATAGTTCCCAGTACTTGTTATTTTTTACTGTGTATTTTTAACGTGTAAAATATGACCGCTACGTAACGGAAATGTAATACAGAGAAACATTATACTTCTGAAGTTCTGGAGTGAACAGAGAGATACGAGGCGCTTTAGGAGGTACCGCCTACGAAAAACACGCAAATGTTAATAATCAGTATCTGATTTAATAGTTTGTACTCATGGAACCCTTACTTAGACGATTTTGATTTTAACTCTTATTATACAGTATCACAATAAGGCCCCTTTCTAACAGCAGAGAAAGTTTAAAGAAGATTACGAGAAACTCGCGACTAATAATAGGAAGTCTACCAGAACTCATTCCTTAACATTATATCGTTTATTACATTTAGGCCATTAGGTCCACTTTTTATACATGAACCCTTCAACCCTAAAATTATGTCCTGATGAATTTCGTAAAGGTCACCCTAAATGTACCTGCTATTAAAAAAGCAAACAATGGATCAATTTGAGATATAACTTGAACCAATTTGACACGTAGTTAGAGGACTTTAATTTCATCGTCTCATGGAAACTAGTTAGGGCTCAGTTCCAGCAGCAGGACAGTTTTGAAGAAAATAAGTCTCCTAGAAAAATGAGTTTAGCAACAACTCATGCCGTTGGAAGATTATATCTTATGTATACAGTTGGGGGAAAAAAACCTCCCCCCATTACCTATTGTTAGATGGATCCTTATCTGATATATATTTCTAAGGGATAGAGTCTATCTACGAAGGAAGTCCTAATAAATTTTCTTAAGAGAAATAAGGGTAACCCTGTGGCTGCAGGTATGATAAAGACGCAGATTGAGTGTCAATTGTATCAATATATACATATTTACTAAACTGAACTCCAACTTCGAAAATATTTATTTTAATGCCTCTTCGAGAATGTCTAAGTATGCGTTCCGACTGTTGGAAAAGTCTGAAGAATATGTGTTGAACCGATTTCACTATAGTGTCGGCTATATAAAGGGGTTGGGTACAACGCGTGCCGTAAGAAGATATTTTAATAGATGTTTGACATTGGCCCTTCATTGACATTTTATCTCTAAGGGGCAACCTATGAGTACATGGTTTGAAAAATGCGCTCAATGTACATCTAGTATTGTTTTGGACAAAAATGTAACCTCTACGTAATGGCGTTCAAAATGTAAACGCTTCCTGGATATAATCTAGTTCCAAGGACTAGAATACAATATTCAAAGTCAAGTGAAGGCTGCTTAAACTCGTAAGTATTCCACACAATTCTCCTCTAAGGATATGACTACCAAACAAGAAAGATCCAAATGCATAGTCGTTTGTCTTTTTTGTGGTCTCCCGTTTCCTGGAGTCATTAGTAAGCTTTTAGAATCCGAAAATTAATACCTCACTTCATGCATCACAAGACCAAATGCTGCTTAACAAAACGTGTCTGTAATTTAAATCTGAAGAATAAAACAAATAGTTCGAATGATAAACACAAGGGATGGGGGTCGGGGGTCGGGTCAAAATGGAAGATAGCGGTATTAAAGAGTCTTAAAATGAACTTTGCTTAATTAATTGTATTGAATCCATGTGTTTTTGAATGTTTGGTTTTTATTTATTAATCGGTTACTTTTAAATATATTTTATTTCATTTGCAAACAAAGTTTTATAACACATCACATTGTACAACTTTTATGTTAAAACACAATTGCTTGTTTTAGTAATAATTGTATGTTTCTTTACATACAAGGATTGATATATGCCAGAATGGGCTGGAAATGGGTCTATAAGGTCAGACATACGACTAACCAATTTATCTAATTATACCTCTAGTTATAAAATAACTAAAATCTTTACCACCTTGAAGTATTATTTGTTAGGTTCGAATTGCAATATGGCTTAATTGTGAGTAAGATAAATATTGCAAATAGCTGATCAACATAAACTATAGTCTAGTTCAAATCTTGGCATGTGGCTCCGGAGCCCAAATTCCCATGCACACAGGCGGTTGCAAGTGACTCATGGGATAATGTTTAATAATGAATGACTTGAATGAGCAATTAATTTATAAATACGTGCGTGTGTATTTAATCCAAATATTGGATTATTAACATAATATCACACAAATGTAACAAAGGAAAATACAAACCATTTATTCTACAAAAGACAAAACACAAGGCGTGAATGATTCACAGTGACTAAACAATGGAAAGATGGATATAGTTTACTCAGCTCGTAAACAATGTAGAATATTACACGTTATGAAATGAATTCAGTCATAGTGAAATTATCCAAATGAAAAAGAACAGATATATAACATATCTTTACAGTCCCTAAAGACAAAATGGATTTAACGAACCCCAAAAGTTAAGCTTTACAACTGTTACGAATAATTTATGTGGTTGGCTTTACGGCTTGCACGACGTAGAACTCGATCCATCCTATACTTGGAACTCTTAGACAGCTGGGACACTCCAGACACTGGACATTCAAGACACTCGGCAACCGGACAACACCAGACATTCTGGACATTTCCAGACACTGGGCAGCTGAAATCATATCAAATATCGTGTAATATGTATATGACAAGGGCATAAAAACTTAATAACGTTATACTCGGTAAGTTAAGCAGATAATATTAACGACACAATAATTACAAAACAAAACGTTCAGAATTAAACCTAACCTTGCTTGATAACAATCCTACTGTACTAAACATTTCTCACAAATGTAGCCTATATTACTAATATAAATCCGTCGCTAAATCGTAAATAAGAATATAAACGTGTGCATTATTCTGCGTAAACCAAAGCTAAAATGCATGCAGAAATGGAGGTGTTAGTATAATAGTGTTATCGTCTATACGAGAAATGAATTTAAAATTATACGTTATACAGCTGGAGATGTGTGAGTCTTTATAGTAGACCACCGATTGACAAGACTACGTGTAATGTAAAGAGCTTTACACGCAGTGAGGTATTTATACACAGGTCTGTGCATCGAAGGCAGTCAGTTCATCTCATCAAAAGCACTTCGCATGGGCGTCAAAGGATGAACAGAACTCACTATTTTCGAATAATACACAATATATGTTTTTTACCCTCGGGTATTTTTATACGCCAAAAACGAAACTCTAGTACAAAATGTTAATAAATAAATAAAAAGGGTTATACAATTCCGTGACAGAGCCATCACTGGATATTGTGCTGCTTAGGTATTTGAAACTGTTCACGTTCTTCAGATGCGTGTCGCCAAAGGTGATACAGGGTTGTCAAGAGACATTGTTTGGGGAGGGCTGCAAGAGGACTTCTGTCTATGTGAGTCCAAATAAGTTTCATGCTTCTGAGAATCAGTCCACGATTGTCTGTAGGTGAGTCTCTTTGTGTGCCATGAAGACACATTCATCTGCGAAGAGTGCTTCAGGCATGTCTTTTACGTTTCTTGGTTTGAATTTCTCATAGAGTTCGCGATCTGAAGGAAACTCTCCAGTCAAATCATCGTAAAAAAGCCGGATGTGGCCGGTAAACTTCTGAGGACAACCAAGCTTCTTTAGTACTACCAACAGTGCGCCTATGTTGATTGTATCGAAAGCCTTTGTAAGGTCTACGACGACGGCATGCATATTCATGTTATGCGCAAAGCACTTCTCTTGGACTTTTGTCACTGCTAAGATCATGTCAACTGTGCTTCAGTCTGGGCGAAAGCCACACTGAGACTCGAGGATGTTATATTCTGACACTGCCAAAATAAGCATGTTGAGAATCATGCTAGCAAGTATTTGACAGTCATGGAGAGCAAGCAGATATCTCTTTAGTTACTGCAGTCCGCACATACGCCTTTATTCTCATAGAGGGTCACAATTGATGTGTATTGGAGGTTGTCTGACATCTCTTCAGTCAAGATGCTGATAACACATTGTTAATTGCCTCCAGAGTCTTTTCGCTGAGAGCCTTGCACACCTCCGCTGGGATAGCATTCTTTCCAAGTGACCTGCCACAGTTCATTTCTTTAATGACTGTTTTCGACTCCTCAATCGTTGGCGAAACCTCCAGTTGGTCTAGAATTGGCTGTTGGGGTATTTGGTCAAGAACATATTGGCCGACCGATGAGGGAACGTTTAGGAGATAAGTATTCCGTTCTGTCCATCTGTTTTCTATGTCTTTTATCATTTTACTGCTATCTAAAACAATCAAGAACGACAGATCCAGACTTTGAAGGACCGAAGATTTACTTGATGGCGTTGTAGAGCTCTTTGGAGTTGTTAGTGTCGGCATAGCGTTGCACATTATCAGCTTTCCTTTCCCACCACTGGTCATGCATCTTGCGGATTTTTCTCTGAACCTAAGCGTGATATAATTTGAAGCGGTCCTTTCTTTTGGTTTTTGAATTTGTTTTATTCTTCCAGTCCATGAATATTTTGTTCTTTAAGGCAAGCAGATCTTTAATGTCACCGTTGTTCTCGTCGAAGCAGTCTTGATGGGTTCGCTTCTTGGGGCCCAGAGACGTCATAGCTGTTTCTCCCGTCGTGTCTCTGACCTTGTTCGATTTCTCGGAGGCATTTCCACGTATATGACCTTTAGTAGACAGCTTGTCAACTAGGCTCTTCTGAAAATTGAACTGGATGGAATGCTGCTGTATTATGACAATGCTTATGACATCTGGAGTAATGGGGGGAGGGGGGGGGGGCAATGCGTATCTTTAGGGTACTTCTCACTAGTCTGTACTAAGTCTAGTATTCCGCTCGTCTAATAGCGTGATGATGAGGACATTCGGGGCGTCGTGCCATTGGTGAGATCTGGGGTACATCCAGGTGTTCTTGACTTTGTTCGCCATCCTAATCATTGTATTTGTTATACAGAGGTCCAATTTAACGCATTTGCTAAGGAGTACCAGGCCATCGTTGTTCATATTGACGCCACCATTCCGGCCAAGAACATTTCCATCGATCAAAATCGCTGCCAACACTGGTGTTGAAGTCCCCCAGTAATATGATCTTGTCGTGAGCTGCAACTAAATACAGTACATAGCTGATGTCTGCATAGAACTGCTCGATGGTTTCCGTTGAGCTCAAGAAGGACGAGCGTAGGCTCTGATGATTGTTGCGTGACATTTGTGGCTGATAGGTTGTCACAGTTTAATTAGCCTCTCAATGATATCAACAGGCATGTCCCGAATCTGCTTCATAAGACTTGATTTGAAAGCCAGGTCGACTCCGTGGATCCTGTATTCGTTATGGGCTTTTCCTTTCAAGAAGACGGTGTATCCGCTTGTTGTGTACAGAGCTGAGCGAACACTTGTCCAAGAAACACCTATGTGCAGGTCTCTGACTACAACTCTCAGTTGTAATCTCCACCTATTGATTTGCCAACCTCCCATCGGCGTAGGACTCTGGCAGATGGAGCTAAAGAACGATGAGTGTGATGATGGGATGAATGCACAACATGACCTGTGCGTGAAGGAGATTTAAGTGAAACGGCCTTTGCACAGAGACAACCTCACTCCCGCTGCCTTGGTAGTTGGAACCACGGCTAAGGACTACTTCAGCTGCATTTTATGGTCATGACCTCTTAAATGCTCTGTCATGCCCTGCGCTCTCTACAGATTCGCATTCATGGTCGTTGGATCACTCAGTTGATCTCTTCTGCCCTGTCTGCCGACCTGACTCTGCATGCAAGGATAGGCAAGCTGCTACCTCACCGACAGTTTGAGGCCTGTCGGCTACCCTTTGATGTGGCCGCTGCGCATTCTACAGTTGCATGGAGCCACAGATAAAGGCTGAGCAACTGTAGGCGATCAAATGTGGACTAGCTATCCACGAAGAAACATGACGTGCCCACTTCCCCGTGGAACTACCCCTCTCCGAGCACCTTGTACACCACATAGGTGTTCTGTTTACATATTACATGACATGACTAGGAAGGGTTAGCAACCGAACTTTTTGTCACACCTGTAGTGGTATACAGAGATCGGTGAGACAGTGGCTGGCTACCAATAAAGCCTAATTCCCACACTTACTGATAGTAATTGATTTAGGTTTTTTTTTAAAAAAAAAGTGACATCAATAACGAATATTCTTTTCTTAAATATATGATCAATTAAAATGTTAAATATGGAGTAGTTTTTTATATTACTGAATATGATATATATATATATATATATATATATATATATATATATATATATATATATATATATAATATATATATTGACAACACCTCTTCATCCCCAGGGAATGATGATACATGTCATACGCAGTGTGCTGTCGTGTACTCATGATACTGAGGGACAGGTCAGAGCTTTCTAAACATGAGAAGCAATGATATGATGTGTCTGGAATTTAAGTCGGAAGAATAAATCATAAAGCGTTATAAAGAGAGCAAGATGGGGGATGGAGATTGCTATAAATGGTGCGCGTGTATGTGTTTTGGACTTTTAATGTAACTTTAACCATTTGTCCGTTATATTGCTTTGCTGTCAGTGGTGTGACAGTATATAGTGATGTATAGCATTGTGGCATTATGCCTCCGCAGACATGTAACATTATGTCCCACCCAGTCACATTATCCTTATACCAGGACGACCAATCCTAACACTAGCCTTTTAATACTGACCTCCAGTCGAGGCATTTGCTAGTTCTATGTTTTGTATGTCTTGACCGGGTCTTGAACCTGTGACCTGCCGCAACCGAGGCTTTTCCTCTAATCACTTGACTATTGATAATTGGCAAAACATATTTAAATGCAGAACATGAACTCTGACACTTGAAATAAATGTATATTAATGATAAATTATTGTGACCTGTTAGGATTTTGTTATTCAAAGCACCTGCTCTATCTTCATGTATTTCTTCATTTTTTCGTTCTTATTGTTATTGCATATTATTGTTCATTATTCATTCATTTGTTTATCTGTGCTACATTTGAAAACCAGGTTATATAACTCTTCACTATTTGTTCTACTGAAAAATACATGAGAATATAAAACAATTAATATCATGGCTATTTTGATATTTGACTGCTAAGAAAAACATAAGGGAGGCGAAGTTTGTTTAAAAATTCCAAGTTTGTTCAGTACGAAGTTAAACCTTTTCTTAGAGGCAATAATGTAGAGAAAATACTGAATAAAGAAATTTCGGTATAGGATGGCTGCAAAATATTTTTAACCAATCGATATATCTACCTAATATACCTCGTGTTATAATATACTTATAATTACTTACCACCCAGTGTTTTATGCAGATTCAAATTCCAATAACAGAATTTAAAACAAGTTAATATTTTAATAGATGAGTTGTGATCTCTAAAGTTTATTATACAATACTCTAGTCATAATTTAGGCTAACACATTTCTGATATTTGGAAGAACACTTCCTTGTGTTGGGCAGGTGTAATATTCTAAATTACTTCATCCAACTGAACCCGTGTTTATATATGACTAGGAAGAAAGAATACATGAGTGGCTATGCGACCAAAGGCAGAACCAAAATCAGAACCTGTGTTTTGATATGACTAGGAGGAAAAAATACATGAGTGGCGATGCCACCAAAGGCTAAACTCGATATGGTGATTTGTAATATACCTGAACCTAAGGCTTATAAAAACATAATTATTCTATAGGATCTTCTTTGAAGCAATATATTTGTAATTTAGGCTAATTTGTCACTTTTAATTACATACATATGAGCTATTCTGGACTTTTAGGAACAAATTGAAGCTTGGATTAAGAAATCTGAGGATACCAAATTCCTGAGTTTGACAACTACCCCCAAATCAGCCCAACTTGTATTATACAATCAATAAGTCTTCGCTAGTCTATTGTTTAACATCTGGTTCAAACCAGCAATATCTGGGAGGTTTAAATTTTACCTTTATGTTGTCAGCAAAGCTTTTTACCACTGGGATATAAAGTACTTCAACATTTTCTGATAACAAAAGGCACCAGAAGGTTTCGCACTTCCAAATACAGAAGCGAAATATATATGTAACAGTTTTAAAGTATAATTGTCTCTTGTTCACCTGTATCAGTTTACAGCAAATGTCATGATGACCTACCCTATTTTGAACCTCACACATGTTTTATATTTATTCTATTCAGAGATCACCACTTAATGACTGGGAAATATTGAGCTACAGGACAATGTATGTTGTACACAGTTTATTTCAGATATATTCCTTGTTCTCTCTAGACTGGGTGTCATAGGGCATCTTTAAATGCAACACACTTGCTAAAATGGTTTGGGGAAGTTTGGTTTGGAAAACAAATGATTAAACGTAAGAAAGATGGAAACATCCGAGGTGTATCATAAAAGGATAGGACGGAAGAAAAATTACACAAGTGATACAAGTCCAAACTTGATTTGGTGATTTACCCTAAATCTTCGGCTTTATCGAAACTTAATTATTATATGATATCATTTTGGAAGCAATAATGTTTTAACATAAACCCATATAGCACTATTCCATATATAAATAATGGCTACGTTGGTATTGAAGAATAATGTGAACTATATAATTAGGAAATATGAAAATGAGAAATGCATTATTCTAACCAGTACCACACAAGCTACTAAGTCAACAAGTTTGAGTTGGTCAAAGCTTTCACTATCAGGGTTTCGAGAAGGAACAACTGGGTCAGTAATCGGAACATGTTCATTCTTGATGAGTACTTGCCTCTTTTATGTAACAATTATGATATTAACAAATTGTTATCACTGGGGAAGAGAGTGCTCATGTTGGTTCACCGAATAAACTGATGAGTTATGAAAACCACGAGACAGAGAGTATAAGATGCATATACTTTACAATTACTTTATCGAATAACCGCTCAACCTACTCAATTAAATTAGACGTTCTTTAGAAAACCTAAAATAAACGGAGAGACTACCTGCATTGCAACACCTCTGATTGGATTTAATACGAACCAGTAGTATTCAAATGTCATCAATATTTTGTAATTCAGCTTAATACTGAAACATATTTATGCAACAAATATAACACACGTCATGCAAATAAAATTATGTCTTGATTTACATTAATATTCAAACACACCTACAATATAAAAAAATATCCTAACTTAGAACTGACAGAATGATTTACAATTGATTTACAATGCCCAGTTGGACTCGGGCACCAACTATTTGCCCTATATAGTAGGTAAATTAGCTTCTCAGTTGTAAACTTTTCCATTCTTTCAAATCCTAATAAATCATATGTTCATGTTAAGTTCTTGTCACAGATTAACAGACAAGTGTGGAGAGATTTAACTGAAAGTAAAACAATATGGGCTACATCTTACTTTGGAGCATTCTTCAATTCCAAATTACGATACACACTGGCCAAAATACTGTCATTCAAGCAAACCGTACTGTTTATGCTATAAAGAACAACGATATGTTTTTATACGAATACTAAAAATAACTCAATTGAAGCGAATGATTATCACCAATAAACATTAGGCCATCTTGTTAATAGCCAATATTAATCCAACCCTTATATTAGCATGTCACACATATTGTAACGTTACTCATGAAAACGCTTTCATTTTTATGGTAAACAAGGATCGCAACAGTAAGAAAGTGTAATGACAGCAAGAAGTGTAACAACTGTATGATAGTGCGACAAATGTAATTAAGTGTGATAATTGTAATTAAGTGTGAAAACTGTAAGAAAGTTACAACTTTATAAAAAGTGTGACAACTGTAAGAAAGTGTGTCAACCATAAGAAAGCGTGACAACTGTAATAAAGTGTGACCACTGTAAGAAAGTGTGACCTGTAAAAATGTGTGACCACTGTAAGAAAGTGCGACTACTTTAATAAAGTGTGACCACTGTAAGAAACTTTGAAAACTATAAAAAGTGTGACAAATGTAATTAAGTGTGATGACTGTAAGAAAGTTACAACTGTGAAAGATGCATAATTGGTGAACAAAACGTTTGCTGGAACATCATATTTGAAATAATAAAGCTTAATACGTAAAAAAATAGAAGGTCAATAATGCCAACCCGAAGCCTCTAACTGACCGAGAGTTTCTCTAATTGGGTTAGATCATTTGTATTACTTTATCTTTTGTAGTTAGTGTTTCTCAAATTTGTATTGTGTTTACGCACTCAGATGTTTGATTCAGGTCACACCTTTTATGATCCTCTTTCCGTTTGAGTAATTAAATCATTATTATATCAGATTAGCTGTTGTTTCTTAAGCAAAGATTGTATCAATACCCACACGATATCGTGACCAAGGATCGTGTAAATTTATCATTATAAATCCCTGTGGGGTGGCTTGCGCACGTGAAAAGAAGTTTTTCAGTTTGATTATATCCATATTCCCTTAACACCAAAAGCATCCACCCCACACAGTAGATTAGCAACAAAAATAACAAAAATAAAAAGCGCGCACTTACTGGCAAGTGTGTAAAATGTGGTACAAAAATATAAAATTACTGGAGGTGGTTTTATCACTGCATCACGAACATTTCTAGGAGCTCCATGGGCCCAGGAGAAAAAACAGTTCAAAGGGCAACCCACCTCGACTTAAAAGGTCCCATTAGCTAAAATAAGGTCTTTTACATAAACAGAAAATTACGCCAATAACGTCAAACGATGTCTCTACCTTGCCGAGAATCTCCAGTATGGGTTAGTTAATTGTGTTACTGTTTTCTGTCGTCGTTATTATGCGCGCTAGTTTACCCGACATGACACTTATTCGTGGCCACGCCCTGACTGCTGCTATTAATTAGATCGGTCTCTCAACCAAATATTTTATCAAGACCTAAACGATATCTTCATCTAAGATCATGTAAATTTATCGTTATAAATCCGTGTGCGGTAGCTTGTGCGCGTGAGAAAAGGTTTATAACCTTAATTATATCAATATCACCGGTACACCAAGTCTGATGAACATTTCGTAGAGTATGTGAATCAACTCCATTAAACACAGAAAAAATGTTAGAGTTGTCTCTAATCACTTTTTGTTTAGATAAACAGTCTTACGTATGGATATTGGATCATAAACATTTGGCGCTTATGATAATTCTAATATCTGATTCTTTTTGTCATAAATCTCATTAATTTAAACATCACACATGAGATGCACAATTGTCTGGAAACTCCCTCTTGGCGTCAAGAATACGTGCGATCAAAATATTTGCCGGATCAAACAGATCTCGCTTCGATAAGTCAGGTGTTATTCTGTCATGGTCAAATCTGAATTCATGAGATTAAATCTTCAAGGTTTGATTATAGATAATCTCTCAAACTCTTCCATCCTAAAATTCTGACAAATATATATTTTAACTAAAGTTATATATATATATATATATATATATATATATATATATATATATATATATATTGTTAAGTGCTTAGGCTCGATAAACAGTAACATAAAAGACTGAAAATAACAAGCTGTTAAAAACATAATAAACAATTTATTGAGCACAAATATTTTCCAGAAATTTAAAATAAACTTACGGTTTTAAGAATCAATTCCAAAATTATTTCAAAAATAGTTCAAAATATTAACCACTAGAGAAATTGCAAAATCCTGGTAATAAAATGTTCAAATAATTCCAAGTTCGAATCCCAGCGAAGTATCCAAGATGGAAGACGATGTCACTTGATGATGTCAGTTCTTGGTAATACAATTCAATGAGCACTATTCTTATCCAGATAAATAACAAAATAATTCCTCTTGATCGAAACGGAATGGCATAATTTCCAGTACAAGGTACTTTAAAATAAATCAAAACTACACACAACTGAGTAATCTAACAGCCTAACTTCTACTCTATAGATCACTCTCAAAACATAAATTATATATCTGTTTTTAGGTAAACAAGAAAGGGGTCACGTGATCTCCTAGAATCCTTTAGAATAAATTTAAGTTCAAAAACTCACGTACCCACCATATGACCCAACTAAAAATAGAAAGATGTTTATACTAAACTCCAAAATGTCCTTGAAACAAATCGATCATTTTAAAAGCTTGTTTACAACTCTGAAGCCATGTCAGAAATGAGGTCAACACCTGGTGTTTATTCTGTAAAGTACAGGTCACCCCCACTCCCCAATGAACGAATCTTAAACTTAAAATGCTAAATTTGAATCTAACAAACATACAAATTTAAAAATAAATATAAATGACTTATATCAAATATACTTAACACCTTCCCCATAAAATAGAAAGAAAGGTTTATATGATAAAACTTTCTTTTTACCACAAACCAATTTACACCTGAGGTTTAAAGAACTAACATAAATTATACAGTGTATATGATATAAGATATTGTTATACACAGGAAAGAGCGTCTGCTATTATATTATCATTTCCCTTGATGTGCCGGATGTCAAGATTATATTCCTGCATTAACAAACTCCACCTTAGTAATCTTTGATTTTTATTTTTCATCTTGCCGATGAAAGTAAGAGGGTTGTGGTCACTAAAAACTATAATGGAAGAAGGAGCTGAACTAAGATAAACTTCAAAATGTTGTAAAGCCAAAATCAATGCCAAACATTCCTTTTCGATAATTGAATAATTTCTCTGGTGCTTATTTAATTTCTTTGAAAAATAGCACACTGGATGTTCAATACCATTTTTGTCTTCTTGAATCAAAACTGCTCCAACACCATCATCACTTGCATCAACAGATAATTTGAAAGACTGACTGAAATTTGGAGCTGCAAGAACTGGTGCTGTTTCAAGTATGGCTATTAATTGTCAAAAGCCTTCTGACAATTTTCAGTCCAAAAGAACTTGTTCTTCTTCTTTAATAAATTTGTCAGGGGTTCTGCAATTATAGAAAAATTAGAACAATACTTCCGATAGTATCCGGCCATACCTAAAAACAGCATTAGTTGCTTTCTTTTTTCAGGCACAGGGAATTTAGAAATAGCCTCAACCTTTGCATATATTGGTTTAACTTGTTCATGTCCCACAATATGTCCTAAGAAAGTCACACGAGCACGACAGAACTCACTTTTAGATAAATTAACTGTCAAACATGCATCAGTGAGTCTGTAAAAGAGTTTTCGAATTGTTGCTAGACGTTCTATCCAGGCGTCGTTGTAGATAATGACGTCATCTATATAGGCATCACAATTTTCTAGACCAGAGGTGATCATCTTCATGAGACGTTGAAATGTACTTGGTGACCCTTTCGTCCCGAATGGAATTACTTTATATTGGTAAAGTCCATCTGGAGGAACAAATGCCAAGATATGCTTTGCTCTTTCCGTTAGTGGAATCTGTCAACATCCTTTCAGAAGGTCGAATTTAGTGACATACTTGGCATTCCCGATTTTATTTGTTTTGTTTTTATGGTTTAACGCCATTTTTCAGCACAATATAGGCTATATATGGTGGCCAGTATTAATGGTGGAGGAAGAAACCGGACAAATCCCGGAAAGAACAACCGACCCAGGAGAAGCTACTGGCAAGCTTTCTCACATAACTACATTTGCCGAACCTTAGACTCGAACACACGCAGACAGAGGTGAGATGGCAGTGGTCCGTAACGGACAGCGCTTTAGACCACTCGGCCACTCGGGGCCCCTTCCCGATTTTATCAATACAATCATCAATTCTTGGGAATGGGAATGAATCTTGTTACTTATATTTGATTTAAATCATTTAATTTATGTTTGTCAGATTAAAATTTGATATTTGGGGTTTAAAATTCGTTATTTGGGAGATATTTTCTAGAAAAGGAATGACCTATATACTTTACAAGTAAACACCAGATGTTAACCTCATTTTCTGACCTTGCTTCAAAGTGTAAACAAGCTTCTAAAATGAATAATTGGTTGATTTTACGGACATTAGATCTATATTTTAAAAATATTTGTTAATTCCAAGGACATCTTTCTAAATAATGCTGGTTACTTGATTTCTTGAACGTGAGATTGTTTTGAGAGATTCTGGAAGGTCGTGACCCCTTTCCTGTTTACATAAAAACAGGTATTTAAATTATTGTTTGGGAGAGAACAGTTCAGTAGTTAGTCTGGGCTTTGTAATACAAAGATGTGTTTCATTTTTTAGTGTAAATCATTTCAATTTGTTTGGGATAAAGAGGAAATTTATTGTGTTATTTATCTAGAAATTACTTTTGCTCATTTGGATTTTGATAAAATTAAAACTGACTTCATCACGTGACATCCCCAAGGAATAATGATAATGTCATAACCAGTGTGCTGTCGTGTACTCATGATACTGAGGGACAGGTCAGAGCTTTCTAAACATGAAAAGCAATGATATGATGTGTCTGAATTTAAGTCGGAATAATAAATCATAAAGCGTTATAAAAAGAGCAAGATGGGGGATTTAGATTGTTATAAATGGTGTGCATGTATGTGGTTTGGACTTTTAATGTAACTTTGACCATTTGTCCGCTATATTGCTTTGCTGTCAGTGGTGTGACAGGATTATGTTATGTATAGCATTGTGGCATTATGCCTAAGCAGACATGTAACATTATGTCCCACCCAGTCACATTATTCTGACACCAGGCCGACCAATCCTAACACTAACCTTTTAATACTGACCTCCAGTCGAGGCATTTGCTAGTTCTATGTTTTGTATGTCTTGACCGGGTCTTGAACCTGTGACCTGCCGCAACCGAGGCTTTTCCTCTAATCACTTGACTATTGATAATTGGCAAAACATATTTAAATGCAGAACATGAACTCTGGCACTTGAAATAAATGTATATTAATGATAAATTATTGTGACCTGTTAGGATTTTGTTATTCAAAGCACCTGCTCTATCTTCATGTATTTCTTCATTTTTTCGTTCTTATTGTTCTTGCATATTATTGTTCATTATTCATTCATTTGTTTATCTGTGCTACATTTGAAAACCAGGTTATATAACTCTTCACTATTTGTTCTACTGAAAAATACATGAGCATATAAAACAATTAATATCATGGCTATTTTGATATTTGACTGCTAAGAAAAACATAAGGGAGGCGAAGCTCGTTTAAAAATTCCAAGTTTGTTCAGTACGAAGTTAAACCTTTTCTTAGAGGCAATAATGTAGAGAAAATACTGAATAAAGAAATTTCGGTATAGGATGGCTGCAAAATATTTTTAACCAATCGATATATCTACCTAATATACCTCGTGTTATAATATACTTATAATTACTTACCACCCAGTGTTTTATGCAGATTCAAATTCCAATGACAGAATTTAAAACAAGTTAATATTTTAATAGATGAGTTGTGATCTCTAAAGTTTATTATACAATACTCTAGTCATAATTTAGGCTAACACATTTCTGATATTTGGAAGAACACTTCCTTGTGTTGGGCAGGTGTAAAATTCTAAATTACTTCATCCAACTGAACCCGTGTTTATATATGACTAGGAAGAAAGAATACATGAGTGGCTATGCGACCAAAGGCAGAACCAAAATCAGAACCTGTGTTTTGATATGACTAGGAGGAAAAAATACATGAGTGGCGATGCCACCAAAGGCTAAACTCGATATGGTGATTTGTAATATACCTGAACCTAAGGCTTATAAAAACATAATTATTCTATAGTATCTTCTTTGAAGCAATATATTTGTAATTTAGGCTAATTTGTCACTTTTAATTACATACATATGAGCTATTCTGGACTTTTAGGAACAAATTGAAGCTTGGATTAAGAAATCTGAGGATACCAAATTCCTGAGTTTGACAACTACCCCCAAATCAGCCCAACTTGTATTATACAATCAATAAGTCTTCGCTAGTCTATTGTTTAACATCTGGTTCAAACCAGCAATATCTGGGAGGTTTTAATTTTACCTTTATGTTGTCAGCAAAGCTTTTTACCACTGGGAGATAAAGTACTTCAACATTTTCTGATAACAAAAGGCACCAGAAGGTTTCGCACTTCCAAATACAGAAGCGAAATATATATGTAACAGTTTTAAAGTATAATTGTCTCTTGTTCACCTGTATCAGTTTACAGCAAATGTCATGATGACCTACCCTATTTTGAACCTCACACATGTTTTATATTTATTCTATTCAGAGATCACCACTTAATGACTGGGAAATATTGAGCTACAGGACAATGTATGTTGTACACAGTTTATTTCAGATATATTCCTTGTTCTCTCTAGACTGGGTGTCATAGGGCATCTTTAAATGCAACACACTTGCTAAAATGGTTTGGGGAAGTTTGGTTTGGAAAACAAATGATTAAACGTAAGAAAGATGGAAACATCCGAGGTGTATCATAAAAGGATAGGACGGAAGAAAAATTACACAAGTGATACAAGTCCAAACTTGATTTGGTGATTTACCCTAAATCTTCGGCTTTATCGAAACTTAATTATTATATGATATCATTTTGGAAGCAATAATGTTTTAACATAAACCCATATAGCACTATTCCATATATAAATAATGGCTACGTTGGTATTGAAGAATAATGTGAACTATAGAATTAGGAAATATGAAAATGAGAAATGCATTATTCTAACCAGTACCACACAAGCTACTAAGTCCACAAGTTTGAGTTGGTCAAAGCTTTCACTATCAGGGTTTCGAGAAGGAACAACTGGGTCAGTAATCGGAACATGTTCATTCTTGATGAGTACTTGCCCCTTTTATGTAACCCTTATGATATTAACAAATTGTTATCACTGGGGAAGAGAGTGCTCATGTTGGTTCACCGAATAAACTGATGAGTTATGAAAACCACGAAACAGAGAGTATAAGATGCATATACTTTACAATTGCTTTATCGAATAACCGCTCAACCTACTCAATTAAATTAGACGTTCTTTAGAAAACCTAAAATAAACGGAGAGACTACCTGCATTGCAACACCTCTGATTGGATTTAATACGAACCAGTAGTATTCAAATGTCATCAATATTTTGTAATTCAGCTTAATACTGAAACATATTTATGCAACAAATATAACACACGTCATGCAAATAAAATTATGTCTTGATTTACATTAATATTCAAACACACCTACAATATAAAAAAATATCCTAACTTAGAACTGACAGAATGATTTACAATTGATTTACAATGCCCAGTTGGACTCGGGCACCAACTATTTGCCCTATATAGTAGGTAAATTAGCTTCTCAGTTGTAAACTTTTCCATTCTTTCAAATCCTAATAAATCATATGTTCATGTTAAGTTCTTGTCACAGATTAACAGACAAGTGTGGAGAGATTTAACTGAAAGTAAAACAATATGGGCTACATCTTACTTTGGAGCATTCTTCAATTCCAAATTACGATACACACTGGCCAAAATACTGTCATTCAAGCAAACCGTACTGTTTATGCTATAAAGAACAACGATATGTTTTTATACGAATACTAAAAATAACTCAATTGAAGCGAATGATTATCACCAATAAACATTAGGCCATCTTGTTAATAGCCAATATTAATCCAACCCTTATATTAGCATGTCACACATATTGTAACGTTACTCATGAAAACGCTTTCATTTTTATGGTAAACAAGGATCGCAACAGTAAGAAAGTGTAATGACAGCAAGAAGTGTAACAACTGTATGATAGTGCGACAAATGTAATTAAGTGTGATAATTGTAATTAAGTGTGAAAACTGTAAGAAAGTTACAACTTTATAAAAAGTGTGACAACTGTAAGAAAGTGTGTCAACCATAAGAAAGCGTGACAACTGTAATAAAGTGTGACCACTGTAAGAAAGTGTGACCTGTAAAAATGTGTGACCACTGTAAGAAAGTGCGACTACTTTAATAAAGTGTGACCACTGTAAGAAACTTTGAAAACTATAAAAAGTGTGACAAATGTAATTAAGTGTGATGACTGTAAGAAAGTTACAACTGTGAAAGATGCATAATTGGTGAACAAAACGTTTGCTGGAACATCATATTTGAAATAATAAAGCTTAATACGTAAAGAAATAGAAGGTCAATAATGCCAACCCGAAGCCTCTAACTGACCGAGAGTTTCTCTAATTGGGTTAGATCATTTGTATTACTTTATCTTTTGTCGTTAGTGTTTCTCAAATTTGTATTGTGTTTACGCACTCAGATGTTTGATTCAGGTCACACCTTTTATGATCCTCTTTCCGTTTGAGTAATTAAATCATTATTATATCAGATTAGCTGTTGTTTCTTAAGCAAAGATTGTATCAATACCCACACGATATCGTGACCAAGGATCGTGTAAATTTATCATTATAAATCCCTGTGGGGTGGCTTGCGCACGTGAAAAGAAGTTTTTCAGTTTGATTATATCCATATTCCCTGAACACCAAAAGCATCCACCCCATACAGTAGATTAGCAACAAAAATAACAAAAATAAAAAGCGCGCACTTACTGGCAAGTGTGTAAAATGTGGTACAAAAATATAAAATTACTGGAGGTGGTTTTATCACTGCATCACGAACATTTCTAGGAGCTCCATGGGCCCAGGAGAAAAAACAGTTCAAAGGGCAACCCACCTCGACTTAAAAGGTCCCATTAGCTAAAATAAGGTCTTTTACATAAACAGAAAATTACGCCAATAACGTCAAACGATGTCTCTACCTCGCCGAGAATCTCCAGTATGGGTTAGTTAATTGTGTTACTGTTTTCTGTCGTCGTTATTATGCGCGCTAGTTTACCCGACATGACACTTATTCGTGGCCACGCCCTGACTGCTGCTATTAATTAGATCGGTCTCTCAACCAAATATTTTATCAAGACCTAAACGATATCTTCATCTAAGATCATGTAAATTTATCGTTATAAATCCGTGTGCGGTAGCTTGTGCGCGTGAGAAAAGGTTTATAACCTTAATTATATCAATATCACCGGTACACCAAGTCTGATGAACATTTCGTAGAGTATGTGAATCAACTCCATTAAACACAGAAAAAATGTTAGAGTTGTCTCTAATCACTTTTTGTTTAGATAAACAGTCTTACGTATGGATATTGGATCATAAACATTTGGCGCTTATGATAATTCTAATATCTGATTTTTTTTGTCATAAATCTCATTAATTTAAACATCACACATGAGATGCACAATTGTCTGGAAACTCCCTCTTGGCGTCAAGAATACGTGCGATCAAAATATTTGCCGGATCAAACAGATCTCGCTTCGATAAGTCAGGTGTTATTCTGTCATGGTCAAATCTGAATTCATGAGATTAAATCTTCAAGGTTTGATTATAGATAATCTCTCAAACTCTTCCATCCTAAAATTCTGACAAATATATATTTTAACTAAAGTTATATATATATATATATATATATATATATATATATATATATATATATATATATATATATATATATATATATATATATATATATATATATATTGTTAAGTGCTTAGGCTCGATAAACAGTAACATAAAAGACTGAAAATAACAAGCTGTTAAAAACATAATAAACAATTTATTGAGCACAAATATTTTCCAGAAATTTAAAATAAACTTACGGTTTTAAGAATCAATTCCAAAATTATTTCAAAAATAGTTCAAAATATTAACCACTAGAGAAATTGCAAAATCCTGGTAATAAAATGTTCAAATAATTCCAAGTTCGAATCCCAGCGAAGTATCCAAGATGGAAGACGATGTCACTTGATGATGTCAGTTCTTGGTAATACAATTCAATGAGCACTATTCTTATCCAGATAAATAACAAAATAATTCCTCTTGATCGAAACGGAATGGCATAATTTCCAGTACAAGGTACTTTAAAATAAATCAAAACTACACACAACTGAGTAATCTAACAGCCTAACTTCTACTCTATAGATCACTCTCAAAACATAAATTATATATCTGTTTTTAGGTAAACAAGAAAGGGGTCACGTGATCTCCTAGAATCCTTTAGAATAAATTTAAGTTCAAAAACTCACGTACCCACCATATGACCCAACTAAAAATAGAAAGATGTTTATACTAAACTCCAAAATGTCCTTGAAACAAATCGATCATTTTAAAAGC
The DNA here is from genome assembly GCA_029339505.1 of Unio delphinus. Lineage (NCBI taxonomy): Eukaryota > Metazoa > Mollusca > Bivalvia > Unionida > Unionidae > Unio > Unio delphinus. Next base: position 6,623,258 of record JAQISU010000044.1, on the reverse strand, counting down.
TTGTTTACAACTCTGAAGCCATGTCAGAAATGAGGTCAACACCTGGTGTTTATTCTGTAAAGTACAGGTCACCCCCCCCCCAATGAACGAATCTTAAACTTAAAATGCTAAATTTGAATCTAACAAACATACAAATTTAAAAATAAATATAAATGACTTATATCAAATATACTTAACACCTTCCCCCATAAAATAGAAAGAAAGGTTTATATGATAAAACTTTCTTTTTACCACAAACCAATTTACACCTGAGGTTTAAAGAACTAGCATAAATTATACAGTGTATATGATATAAGATATTGTTATACACAGGAAAGAGCGTCTGCTATTATATTATCATTTCCCTTGATGTGCCGGATGTCAAGATTATATTCCTGCATTAACAAACTCCACCTTAGTAATCTTTGATTTTTATTTTTCATCTTGCCGATGAAAGTAAGAGGGTTGTGGTCACTAAAAACTATAATGGAAGAAGGAGCTGAACTAAGATAAACTTCAAAATGTTGTAAAGCCAAAATCAATGCCAAACATTCCTTTTCGATAATTGAATAATTTCTCTGGTGCTTATTTAATTTCTTTGAAAAATAGCACACTGGATGTTCAATACCATTTTTGTCTTCTTGAATCAAAACTGCTCCAACACCATCATCACTTGCATCAACAGATAATTTGAAAGACTGACTGAAATTTGGAGCTGCAAGAACTGGTGCTGTTTCAAGTATGGCTATTAATTGTCAAAAGCCTTCTGACAATTTTCAGTCCAAAAGAACTTGTTCTTCTTCTTTAATAAATTTGTCAGGGGTTCTGCAATTATAGAAAAATTGGAACAATACTTCCGATAGTATCCGGCCATACCTAAAAACAGCATTAGTTGCTTTCTATTTTCAGGCACAGGGAATTTAGAAATAGCCTCAACCTTTGCATATATTGGTTTAACTTGTTCATGTCCCACAATATGTCCTAAGAAAGTCACACGAGCACGACAGAACTCACTTTTAGATAAATTAACTGTCAAACATGCATCAGTGAGTCTGTAAAAGAGTTTTCGAATTGTTGCTAGACGTTCTATCCAGGCGTCGTTGTAGATAATGACGTCATCTATATAGGCATCACAATTTTCTAGACCAGAGGTGATCATCTTCATGAGACGTTGAAATGTACTTGGTGACCCTTTCGTCCCGAATGGAATTACTTTATATTGGTAAAGTCCATCTGGAGGAACAAATGCCAAGATATGCTTTGCTCTTTCCGTTAGTGGAATCTGTCAACATCCTTTCAGAAGGTCGAATTTAGTGACATACTTGGCATTCCCGATTTTATTTGTTTTGTTTTTATGGTTTAACGCCATTTTTCAGCACAATATAGGCTATATATGGTGGCCAGTATTAATGGTGGAGGAAGAAACCGGACAAATCCCGGAAAGAACCACCGACCCAGGAGAAGCTACTGGCAAGCTTTCTCACATAACTACATTTGCCGAACCTTAGACTCGAACACACGCAGACAGAGGTGAGATGGCAGTGGTCCGTAGACCACTCGGCCACTCGGGGCCCCTTCCCGATTTTATCAATACAATCATCAATTCTTGGGAATGGGAATGAATCTTGTTACTTATATTTGATTTAAATCATTTAATTTATGTTTGTCAGATTAAAATTTGATATTTGGAGTGATGTTATCTATTTACAACTTTCTTTTCTGATTATGCCAAGACATTACTATTTGACATGTCCATGCTTTTTGCATGTAGTCCCTTGTTTCCTATATAGTTTCGCAGATTAAAATTAAGTGGGTTCAAAGCAATGACATGACACATATATATATCCGACATTTCAACAGCTTAGTTAACTGATACTCGTCAAACGCTAAGGTAAAGAAGATTTCTCGCTGTCTGTATTGTGTAACTGGACGTTATATATATATATATATATATATATATATATATATATATTTATATATATATATATATATATATATATATATATATATATATATATATATATTAACAATATACAAATTTGTGTACAACATGAAAAAATAAACCATAGCAGGTGCATATAACCTTTTTTAACGGTTATATGAAGAAGAATAAACTGACCAAACTTTGTATTTAATATTTTTATTTCAAATAATGTAAATGATACAAAAAATGAATATATTACAGATCTATATGGTAGTGTATTAAATTATAGCATTGGATTTGGAATATTTAAATTGAGTTGCAATTGCAAGTATGAATGTCAAGTACTTTAAAATATGTGTTTTACTTCACATTGATATAAATCATCATTGCAGCTTGAACTTTCAGAAATGTTTTCTTTATCACATTTACTAAATGAAAGAATAACTCAATTTTCCTAAACCTTTAATATGTTACCTATCTTACCCTCATTTTCGACGTCGTCGTGGTTTAGCAAATAACTTTAGGAACAAAAACACATTTGAAATTGAGACCTGCCGGATCTAAAATCCATTAACTGTTAACGTCTGCTGTTTTCAATGGACCCATTTTGAATCAGATTTCCTAATATATTATTCGATTTACTTTAGTCGTGTTGCTATTAACTTCTTACACAATTATTGACACTACTTCTTTAACGTGGATGTAATATTTGTTTTTTTTTAGTGCATTATCTATTTTGTTTACATTACTTAGACATTAAGACAGTGTTGAGAGAGAGAGAAATCAAATCGAATAAATAAATTAGTATATATATATATATATATATATATATATATATATATATATATATATATATATATCCACTGAAAAATTCCTCTTATATCCCTTTCGTCCGTAACAGATAAACAATTTAAAAATTCTGCCGTTAATTTTTTTAAACTGGTTCAATTTCCTCTTAAATCGTCAACCGTCGTGTCAACTGTCCCAGGAATACCACTTCGTATTGCTTTATTAAACGCTGAATCAGTAGGATTAAATAGTTAATTTTATCATCGACCAGAATATCGATGTCTCCTTCCTGATCGAAACATGGTTAAAACCATCAGGCGATGAACCCAGGTGTGCTGATTTAACACCCAGCGATTACTCCATCAAGTCGTTTCCCCCGCAACTCTCGCAAAGGTGGAATTGCTCTCATTACAAAGAATTCCATGTTCAAATGCCTTATGTACAACACACCATTCAATTTCAGTCTCAAATCGTTTGAGGTTGTCCAAACAACACTCACACTGGAACAAAGGTCAATCCTTTTTTATATCTCTACCGCCCTCCTCCTAGTAGAAAAAACAAGCTGACTGACTCTCTCTTTTTGGAGCAGTTTCCAAATCTTCTGGAGTATGGAAATTCTAATTCCTGGAGGACCGTGTGCACACAGAATCCGACTTCTATATTTCCTCGTTCATTTTATCGCTGTGTATCATCTTGTCACTATTTTCGCAAGTATGTTTAAACATGACTGTGAGCACATGCACAGACACACGCATGCACACGCACGCATATATATAGTTTCTTCACTTGGATTGTACTCGCTGTGAGTAGCTGTGTTGTTTAAAGAACATGGTTTTAGCGATCACTGTCATCTCACCCTTTGTACTCCATTCGGCTAGGTCAATCTCGATATCTGAGGAAACTTGTCAGCAGTTTACCGTGGGTCTGTGGAGCTTACTGGGTTTTACCCACGTTCTTCCTGCACCAGGTACACAGGCTGTAATTTATAGCCTACCATGTGCTGATAAATAGCGTTAAACCCGTGAAGAAGAGGAAGAACAACAACAACCATCGAGTTGACATTCATTTTAAAACGTGACGCTATTTGTTAGCTACATCGTATTTGGATGGCCATAGTGTGGGGCTCTCAGTTTTTTTGCATGTTAGGATTCAATGTGTTAACCTACGGAAAAATGAGATGGGTCGGGGTTCATTTTTATAACTGATATCTAAGGTTTACCGATTTCCGTGTCTTGAAATTAAGTATTGACATTTGATATCGTCCCTAAGTATCCCCCAGCCAATTAAAATAAAGATTACAGAGGTTTAAATGAAAAGCTTATAGATATGGATTTCAATTTTCAGGTTTACCTATATGTTTTGAAGAGAGTAAAAGTAACAAGTCAGTCACTTTCCAGTCAGTGAATTAGATTTCTTGTTTATTGTATGCGAAAGTTTTGAAGTCACTAAACATAATACATTATTCAGGTATGTGTTGAGATTCACCAGTTTTCATTACTTTCGTTGTAGCTAGAAACAATCGTCTTAGATAGAGACCCATGAAACAGTTTCTTTCCTGTGGAATGAATAGCACTGATTCATGTGGAATCAATAGGTCTCACTAATTTGAGTTCCGACACAAAATTACATTTTTCACAAAGTCACCAACACATCTAATTTTGATAATAAATGAATTCATAATATTTGCAGAAACTCCTGTACCAGATATTATGCGAGAGGAGATTGTAAATAACATGAACCATTAACCTCAAAGATACAGGAATTTTTGAAAAACTGATGACGATAAAGTTACCTAATGATTTCTTTTTATAACGCTTCAAATTCATCAATATTACCATATCCTTATTGGCAATTTGTTATTATTTTGATAGCATTTTTACATATTGTACTATCCATTCATGTAAAGTATTATTTCCTTTGTTCATACTCTTATGATAACCAGGGATTTGAAGAAGAACAAAAATTTTCATTTGCATACATATTTATCAATATTGGAAAAATTAGAGTGATGCTAAATAAATAAACAAACCTCTACTATTCATCAACATTTAAATCTTCTAGCATTCACGTTATGTTATAAGATGATATAAAATTAAGCAATTATTGATATTCAGAGAAATTTAAGCAACACACATATGCACTAGTTGGTGCCACTATAATACTGTTGTGTTCATTGGTACTTTCAAGACTGGACTATTGTAATTCAGTTACAAGTCACAGTATCTACTTGATAAACATACAATGTTCAAAACACAGCTGCTTGGATCATCCTTAGAGTACCACAATCAGATCATACCTCTCCGCTTCTCATTACCCTATACTGGCTATCCATTCAATACAGAATCAAGCACAACATTTGTTCTCTGCGCTACGTTTCATTGACGGACTCCAGTACAACATACCTTTCTGGGCTCACCGTTGCGTACACACCAGCAAGATATTTACGATCCTCTTCTGACAATCGTATAATCATTATTCCTACTATGAAAGCGAAGTCATATCGACAACATTCTTTTGCATACCAGGGCCAAAGACGTGGAACGAGGTGCCGTTTGAAATTTAACACAAACACGCAGTGATCCCTTTCAATAGCGCTCTTAAAACTCACCTTCTTTGCCTGCAAGAACAAACTTCAAGACCTCATAATCATTATATTTGTTGTAAAGCGCATAAAGCTTCCAAAGATGTTACGCTATAAAAAGTCCTCAATAATATTTTTTATTTTTTATTATTATTATTATTCATATTATTGTTATTAGTATTACTATCATACTTATTATTATTTATTATTATTATTTTTTATTATTATTATTATTATTATTATTATTATTATTATTATTATTATTATTATTATTTTTATTATTATTATTATACCCAGGGTTACAATCGTGACAAATGAATATAAACAAATATTTGTCTCTAACGTTAGACTACAGCCTGTCGAGTAAAGTTTGGTTTAACACAATAAGGATAAAACACCGTTTGTTAGAAAGCATATCTGTCTGGGATAGACCTTGAATTGATACATTACGTAAGGTTAAACAAGTACTAACTTATATGATTAAAAAGATCATCACGTACGTTTTACGATAGATTTCTGGTAGTCTAAATTATGTGCAGGTTTGTTAAAGGGGAAAGATGAAGGTGACGACAATCGGGATTATTATTCCATTTTCATGTTCTAACACAAATTGGAAGCATCCACTAATCTCTAAACTTTAAAGAAATTCTGCTTAGATTTGATTTAGTTTTTTTATGTGCATGTTCTTAACAAACAACGTCTTATAAAAGTGATGGTTTCATACAACTAATAGTTAGTTACAGATTTACATGAAGCCAAACTCTTTTCAAATTAATCACCTAACTGATACGATTAATCAGTTGGATGTTTATGAATCATTACTATGTAAAACATATGTCGGTACATTCAACCAGCGCACACCTGTTTCCACCAACCAATACTCATCCATTCAAATATACTTTACAAGGATAAAAATTGTTATATGTTAGAAATTTTAGATACGATTCCTATATCACTAAGAAAGCATACCACTGACCATGTAAGTAATTATTTATGCAGCAGCTTGAAAAATTAAACTTACACAGCTGTCTTCTAGGTAGATATTATATTGTAGTTTGTGGTTTTAATGCCGTTAAGAAAGAAGAACAAGGTTAGAGCATTGCTTGAATAACAAACAACTTAACCTTTACGTGTTTCTGTTATATTACTTTTCTTGCGTCCATTCCATATATGTGAATAGTTGTACGAAGTTTATCAATTAAAGTGTTATGCCAATATAAATGTTTACGGTTGCATTTCAAACAATGTATCCTATCGTTCTAAGAGTCAAGAGACGGTAACAAATTTTTCACAGAGCTAATGCTTTCGGAAATACGATAGATGACGAGCACATGGCAAGATATTCTCATGAATGTCTCCATTACAGATTTTACCACAGTATGTCGGGCAATCACAAATAAGTCTCATTTATGTTTTTTGATGATTTGTTTGTTGTTTTGTTTTTGTTTAAAATAAAACGTTTTCATTATCTGTTGAGACACAAGGGAGATTTTACAAATCATATCTAGGGTAAAATTATCACAATTAGAAAGCGCAAAGCAAAATGTCTGCAAGCTATCTTTCTTTCCTTGCATTTTGAAAAGTACATAAATCGGATTTTAATGCACCCGTTTGCTATCGTATCTTTCCTGGATGAAGAAGGCAAATTTTATCAAAAAGTATAGTCGGATCATACAAAGAGGGTTTGCTTCGTTTGCTAATAAATACAATGACATATCAATTTCAGACTTGCTATGGTGCATATCCTATATCATGACTAAATTATAGACTGTGTTCACATACAAAATAACAGAATCCTTAAGACGTTCAGCAATATCACCGATGTAATTATTAAACAAATATGTTTGCTATCTGACGAAGCAAATGCATTTTAAAAGTTGCATGATTGCGTTTTCACTGAAGATTCAATGGAATGCTCAGAATTGTCATTTTGTTGGTAATGATGAATATGCCAACGTTTGGGACTTGTCCTCAAAGTAATCTATAAGTTAAATATCAAGGTCTAATATTAAAAAGACATAATCGAAATATTTCATACTATTAGAAACAAACATTTGGAAGATCCCGAAAAATTGATTAATTATAAATGAGGTCCTTTGAAATTCAAACTTATTCGACTTGGAACATAGTCTTGAGTTTCCTGGTTTTATCGCATACATGTATAGCTGAGCCATTTTAACACGAACGGTTACTGAATGATCTTTTGCCCTATTTGTATAGCTGATGAAAATTGTATGTGTCTGTCCCTTTATTAGCAATCGTAAATGTTGCATTTATTCATTCACACAGCAGGAAAGTACTTGAGATCAAGTATTATCTCCATTTGCTAACTTTAACTCATAAACATTGGAGTAGGTAAAATTGATCACGATTAACATCATATTTTATTTTTATTAGGAATACGGTAAGTGCTAGCTTGTCAAGACAATTACGCTTAAAAATGTAAAAATTCTCTTTTTATATTTTACAATCACCATAAAAATCTGTCAATACTAGCAAAAAGGAGATTATTTCAGTCCTTTCAAATTCACAACAGTAATAAATCTGGGTTAAAAAAAATGGGAAAGGATAAACGAAAGGAACTCTAAGTGTATGAAGATCTGCACTCTGCTGACGTTTCATAATTATTAGTGCATTCATTGAAATATTCATCATTGCATTTTTACCCACATTTCCAAACCTGACTTTCTTCGTTCTATGAACGTCAAGGAAATCAACTAAAGGTAAACGTTTTATACTAACATAAGATTAAGGTTTCGGACACTTATACTAACAGTTTTCTCTATAATCAGTAATATAAAGTTTCAACGTAACTTTCGATAGCAAAGTAATTCAACTCGTACAAAATATTTTAAATTGTTATCAATAAATTTAATATATTTCGAAACGTTCCAAATATATACATTTAAAAGAAAAGAAAGTTTTCTACAAATGCCTTACCATAAAAAACGGTAAGTCTTACCGATATAAGCACTGTCTTATTTTATTGAAGAATGGAAGTTATATACAAGCTACGTGTCAAGCTGTAATTCCCTCAGAAATGAGTGACTGTAAAATTTGGAAGACCAAGTCAGGTCACTGATTTCAGATTTCATCATCATGAATAACAAGTGTGTGTGTGTGTGTGAGAGAGAGAGAGAGAGATCATTAAATAAGCTAAATATATGGTGAAATCTGTGTCGATATGTGTTTATACGAGAGTTTTTTCAAACAAAGATCAAATGTCTTAATTTAATGTTCGCAATGTCAAGAAATGTCTGTGTAAACCCCTCAGATCAGAAACACATATACCGATGAATAATATATAGCGTTCAAAAAAAATTATGTTACAAATTTAGTGTGATTTAATTTTGATGTGATGCTATGTGAACAAATAGAGGCGGTAAGTGAAACTGGTGCATGTGTTAATTCTTTTAAATTTTATACTTAATATTTATTTTGACATACTATTTTCCGGCTCGGTAACGTCATTATTTAAAAACGTATTTAGTCAGTTAAGAGTGTTGGTTCTTTTCCTCTTTCGTAGGCCTTAAACACACTCAAAAACTGCTTCGGGATTTTGTTGTCGACTTTGTCATATGAGCGTTTTTATTCTACAAACTTCTTGGCACATGATAGAATTTTTCTTTGAATATTCGTGTTCTCGAAAGGCAATGTCAACGACTCTGCCTTGTGACGTGCCCATATGTTGTCATTGTCTGGGTTGTACGTTTCCATTTCCTTTAGTAGCTCATCCTCTTCCATAATTAAAGGTATCTCTAGCACATGGACTTTTGATCTGTCAGAAGGGATCGTAATCTCTGTTTCGTCTGATAAAATATCAACAGCAATTCCATTTCTACCACCTTCCCCTACTTTCATGTTTGAGTCGTTACCGCTGCGTCCACTGACATATCTGAATGTAAGCATCCTCACTAGATTGTCCAGGAAACGTACTTCTTTTTCCAGTTTTGAAACATACCTGCCGAGAATTTCAGTTGAGAATGGCGAGTTTTTATGCTTTAGCAGGATCTGTTTTATTTCTTCTGATTCTGATGAATCATTCTCTGTCTTAGGATCACTTATTATCTTATGCAACTTCGTTTGCAGCCAGATTTTGTGCTCATTCAACATAGTTGACAGTTTTTTAGCCTTGTGCTCTATTCTTGGCTCTCTAGAAGCGATATCAGAAGTCTGTATACCACTTAGTGCCAGTTCTGAGTTGCCTATGTCTTCAAACATTGCTGTGACACAATTCAATAAGGTTTCGTTAATGTGACTGCTTACCTTAGGTAAAGATGAACATATAGTTGCCAGCGGAAGAAGATAGACTGTCATTGGGCATTCTTGGCCTTTCACCAACTCTGGAATTCTTTTATAAATCTCTATGGCGTCTTCAAAGGAAACAGGGTTTGATGGAATCTGTACATTGCCATAAATTATAACATTGAACTCGTGTAGCATATTGTTTTTGTTTAGTTCATAGGATCCTTTGCCTGCGCTTTCGCTTTGTAAAAAGACATTAGCAACTTTAACTTCAAGTTTTCCTTCAATTTTTGTTTTCTCCTCTTCACTTTCACACGTTTTCTCTAACATCAAGAAGAATTGATACCCGTATGTGATTCTAACAACAACATGTATTGCTCCACTGTTTCTGATACATTTATGACCAACATATTCCTTTGAAAAGTCTTTCTTTGATAAGAATACATCCTTTGTTGTGCCGCTAGTCTTAAATACTATCCTGGCTTGCGTGTTTGAAGTTTTCTTATTGTTGAGATATGCACCGGAGCCTCTGACTTCCAATGTGTTCGCTAGGGCTCTGACTATCAAATTGCCTTTAATGTCAAGATGATCCATTTTTGAATACAACGAATCTAATGTTGTCACATCTGTGTTATGTGTGATGTTGCTACGCTCATATACTTTTGTGTCTTCCCATAGTGCAATTGCTGGAACTATTTGGTGTCTGTTCGCATCATATAACGTACCTAGCGTGAAAGGAAGTCCTAGAGCCGGTAACGTTAAAAGGTCTTTTTTTCTGCCATAATCTAAAAGGAAAATTAAAAATGTATTGATATGATCCGGAAACTCTTTTTGTCTTCCTATACTTATTATTAAATCAAACGTTTTATTAAAGATATTTTCATCCAATTTCGGAGTACTTAAAGTAAACGTAAACATGTATATAATAGCAAAACTAACTGTAAAAACAAAAACAGATCATTATAAATTCCATTAAAACGTGAAATTTGATCTGATTGCCATTAATAGTAAACTAGTTTTAAAATTATTTTAATTGTTTTGTTTACATTAAAGGGCCGCCTTAGATAACGAAAGCGCTAAACAATGCAGCATAGTAATAACAAAACTCATTAGTTTTCTCAAGAAAAATGTCCATAATATATACTTATAGTCAGTATTATACAAACCGTGTAGTAATTCTTCCCAAAGCGATTATATACACTTCCTCAATCAAGTCTTCACTGAATACTTTTCCGAAACCTAGTTTTACTTCTTTCGAAACAAAATCGTTGCAAAGGTGACATGCTGTGACACATGCAAGTAATACCTATGCAGTTCTACGGCTTTATATCATATAATTGAATGACGAGTGGGTTTTTGTATCATTATCTGTACTAGACGAGTCTATGGCTGATAGGTAGACGAAGTTTAATAGTCGGGTGCACTATTAACTGTCAAATACATTTGAGTTTGAAACTATCCCATTCCGCATTGGTACTTGGTCGATGACATACAGACCGAAATATAATTAGGTAATCTCTCTCTCTCTCTCTCTCTCTCTCTCTCTCTCTCTCTCTCTCTCTCTCTCTCTCTCTCTCTCTCTCTCTCTCTCTCTCTCTCTCTCTCACACACACACACACACACACACACATACACACACACATGTCCCTAATGTCTGTGAGTCTCTCTCTCTCTCTCTCTCTCTCTCTCTCTCTCTCTCTCTCTCTCTCTCTCTCTCTCTCTCTCTCTCTCGTATGTTACAACAGTTTCTTCACCTCGCGCTCTCCAAAACGTATATTCACTTTGATTAAGAAATATATGAGCAGTAGCAGCATGAGGGAGATTGCTGGCTAAAAATAGTGTCGACAACCGTTGTGGTGGGTGGGAGGATTATATCATCAAGGCCTCAGTGCTGTAATCCGGCCTAAACAAATGTCGAAGATAGTTAATGACAAAAATGAGACGAATTACCACCAGCGAACAAGGAACCGTACCTTAAAAAATGTTGATTGTTTGTTACAAAAGACGAATTAAGATTTATTGCGAATCGTTACAGTGTGGTCCTAGTGCTGTAGTTTGGAAGTAATAAATAAATACCGTACATTACTATATATACTGGAATCCTTCCTATCCGCTGACCTGTTATTCGTAATTAAATCGCTGTCATGATAATCAGTAGTGATTCAGTGCTCACTATGTAATCTGATACGGCAATATCACCATCACCATGTAGTACCTACTCGCCATGATCTTCGGCAACTATCACAGTTTTCTTCTTTCTACATCTCTTGTTACGTTAGAAGTTAGCACCTCAGCAGTTTAAAGTATAGTGTATCATAGAAACGGAGATGTTTATCGTTATTATGACAAGTTTAAAGGATAAGTGCCAACATGAAAGTTGCGAACCTTAAACCATTGGAACAATAAACATCCTGTTACACATGTATTTGAATACCATACATAAACAACATAACTAGATATGGATATGCCATTAAATCGAAAGTACAAATATTTTAGCTGATAGAACTTACATTATTTACCCCACGTATCAGCATAATCATTTTCAAAACATATCGACATCACCTATTTGTCACTGTTTAACAATCGACACCCTAGAAATATATTTGAAAAAAACATATTTTCCTAATCATGGAAATAATATTATTTTCTTTAATAATTATTCATTTAAAGGTTAAGATCAATCAATACAGAACTCTAATCAACGTTTGTGGACTCTCTGAATATATATGTGTACTTAAAACATTTCGTTAAAACTGAACATGTAATGAACTGCAAGAACATCCATGTCATATTTATGCAAAGTTATATTTGTATGATGCCCTATATATTGTATATAAAAGTATTTATCTATTTCAGATGCATTGGATATGCTCCATAAACCGTTTCTATAAACGAAAACAGAAACATAAAGGCTAAATACAATCTTGTAACTGAATGACATTACCAAATCGGATCAATCTAGTTATTTTCTTCTTGCGATAAATGAGAAGTAAAGGGTGTTATCTCTTATTTTACAAATGAAATGAGAAACAAACATTAAATTATTAATTGTATGAAACTGAACAACATAAGGGTTTTATTCATAAAAGGACACGATGTCGAACACTTCGTCAGATCAATCGCTGAGTCTATCTGCTGCCGGAAGAAACTTTCAGCTTGGAATGGTGTATGATGCAAATACGGATAAACTTTTTGAATCTTTAACTGTACTCAATAAATACCCCAAAGTAGTACCAAAATCGAGACTTTGTCCGTCTCATATTCTTGATTTAAAGTCTTCCTACACCATAGACGAGAGGATGGAAGTTTTTCAGTTTAATAGCCATATGAAAGTTGGAGTGGCTTTTGGATTTCTACCATTGGGGTCGGCTTCGGGAAAATACGTTAATGACATGAGTTCTTCAATTGGACAGTCTAGAATGACACTTCAGTACAAACAAACGACACGATACGAGGAACTTGATACGGCGACAGTTCTAAAACTGTGTGATAATCTAGAGCTACTCAAAATGGCCAGGGACCGTGAGGCGACACACTTTGTTGCTGGGTTGACATATGGTAATCAGGTACTTATGGATTTTAAATGTACCAAACAGCGTGATACAAACAATGATCTATTGGATATCCAACTCAATGGAATATTTTCTATCGGACAGTCCTTAGCTGATAAATTCAATAAAGATAATGAACGAATAATTACCTTTGATGACATTCAATGTGAGATTTTCTGTGAAAGTAAGGATATAAAAAAAACCACGTCTTTCGATGAAGCCAAACAAATCTACCGAGATCTTCCCACAACTTTTAAGAATGTAGAAGTTGTGGATTGTGTTCACTTGCTCCCACTCTCCGTCATCGACAAAGATGCAAAGAAATTCAATAAGAGTGATATTGATGAAGTAGTAATGAAAAAGTTAGTTCATATCCGTGATGATCTCTACGAGCATGAAATGCGATGTGATGAAATTGGAAAAGGGAACATTAATGTTTCGAAAATTAAGGCTGAAATACAAAAGCACACAGAGGAAATGAAGCAGAGTCTGTTCTCTACCACACCTAAAGACTGGAAGAGGGAGATCGTCAAACACAATAATTCCGACTTTGAGAGAACAAAACTTCGTAAACGGATAAAGGAAGTGTCTCGACCCAAAACAGGTAAATCAAGTAAACAGATGCTTGTTGTATCGTTTTCTCAAATCATTACTGTTAAGTGCATTATCACATTTTATAATATTTATTTACCTTAATATTATCGTTAATTTGCCAAGGCATAATCAAGGATACGTTCTATTTTGTCTTTTCAAAACAAGTTGTGATAAAATAAACATGTTCTATAATGAACCTTAACATTTAAATGCTTCTACAAATGTCACTTTTGCAGTTTAAGTTCAGTTTGTATATCTATAAAAAAGCTAAGTTTGATTTGTAATTATGTTAAACTATTGTCCTATTTGGTTTGTAAGTGAACAAAAGACAAACACTACTATAGAGCTGCATTGTCTATATATCTACCCGAATCTTCAATTACTAGTTCAATGGATTCCGCTGGGTTACCAAAACCTATGCTCCCATTTTTCACATTGAGAACATACAGAAAACAACTATTCTAACCTTGTTTCCACAAGCATATTCGTGTAAAACAAATATTTTTTTATTAAACATTTCATGGTTGTTTATTGAAAGAAATGTATACCAAACCTGTCTTTTTCTAATTCATATCGTCATTCATATGCTCTACAGCTGGCAAAGTTCCAAACAAATTATTTGGATATGCAAACAAACGATGAGTACTTGAAACTGATCCAAAACGACTTTACATTTCATGCCGAATTTTAGGACGTGCTACTTCTTGTGCCCTAGATTGAAGTTGGAATTAAATACATATATTTTATCAGACACTAGCTATCACTCATAGTTTTTAATTCTACTTAGTAAAAAGTATCAGTTGATTGGATGAAAATATTATATGTAAATTATGCAAAAGAGATTGGTTAAAAGTACTTACAACATTAGACAACACCTTGACCATACGAATACAGTTGTAGACTTCGATCAAACAGGCCAAGCGGCAGAAGAAGTAGAAAACACAGACAACAACAATACACTAATATGTAATCAATAATGCTTCAAAAGAGGTAAAATATCAAACGATACATATTTAAGGTGCGTAAAAGGTATCAAATTAAGAAAAGAGGTTTTTTTAGTATGTAAGGCACCTTCATTACTATATACAGTCTTTGGAAGCGTATTATTATTAATATCGACAAATCTTTTATATTTACAAATCTAAGGAAGAAACATTACTTTAACGTCTCGTATCATTAAAGTATTTGAAACAGCTTAAATGTATTCAAAATTTGATCCGTGGCAAGTTTAGGTAAGTCACATAAAGTGCGTTTATCGAGACGGACTGAGAAAGATATTAAGAAACATTATGTTATTTAGCGGTTAAATATATCTTTAAAAGATTCTAAAAGTTCTTTCCGATTTGAAATTGGCAGTAGGGTATGTATGCGATGAAAGAAGGGTTAAGGAAAGATATAATTTGTTATTTCAAGTTTAGAATTTAGTATAGAAACGTTTTGTCGATTAGGTAAACATTATTTTGTCTAACATTTCTCATTAACTATTCCGTGTATTGGTACTTCTGACTAGACGCATGACTATCCTTCCAGCTTTAACTAAAATATCTCTAATCTAAGTCTACTGTTGAACATCCAACCCTTAAGACATCTGCGTATTATAAAATAGGCCTTATTTATATTATGTAAATTATATCGAAAGATTTTCTACACAGTTTGTAATTGAGGAACCTTAAAATATTGATTAATTTAGATGTTTTGTTAAGTATATTTCCAATATGTAGGCTCCAAGTGCACTATATATTGGCTATTTTGCTTTCGTCCTTGGGTGTAAGAAAAACGTCTGGTGAGACTAAGTAGATTAGAAGCAATATATTTGATCAACAACGATAAATATCCTATAATTGCACCCTGGATCAACTTGCCTGAAACACTGAATTATGGACTGCGTTTTACACGACAGTTTATGTTTTATCGGAAAGATAGTTAGTAAACCAAATAATCCAATATGACTCTATTTCATAACTCTTAAGTTTGTGGAAAAGACCTTAGCGCCAGACTCAGTCGAAGAAGAGTGCTTCACTAATACTATGGGATACATCTAACGGTATACCGTTATTTACTGTGGGCATGGTACGAACCAGGATATACGGTTAAATTCTAACAACCATCCAAGGTCTGGTGAAGCACACGACAACTGCGTCAAAGCTGTGTTTTACCGACCTGATCTAGTGTCACATTTACCAATAATATATCCGTGCACATCACTTAAATAAAGTAATCGTACTATGGACCGGTAAAGGAGGTCTGAAAGCCAAGACTGTACTTGGAGGTTATACCTGTCGTGGTGGATAGACTCCACACTTGGAGGCATACAAAGATACACTAAATGAAAGCAAAAATATAAACAATAGATACAATCATTTTATCCAAAATAACACACAGTCAGTGGGATTATTGGAGAGGCGAAGCCGTAACTCAGTGTTAGCAAGGTCACTCATGGCATTGTCTAAGCAGGGTTAGCCAAACAAGTGTTGTGGCAAATTTACCTACCAGTACCATGAAAATATCGTTTGGATGGTTTGGTGTTTAAATACAAAACGAGGTGAATCAAGCTCTATTGTTTTTTTCCCACTAGATCGCTTACGTGCTAGAAAAGATAAATTGCGCATAAACAAGTACGCGCTAACAATTGTCGATGTGGCAAACATATACGAAGATGTGGAACAGTTGAAATCCAAAGATGCTGCAAGTGTCGCAGACGCACTGGAACTTATTTATGCACGCGAACCAGTCACACAACCAGGACGTTTATAACTATTGTATTGGTAAATAATTTATTGGATAAGTTGCTATTGTGCGGACCGAATTCCACTTGTTGATACGAGTCGGATATGTCAGTGTACATTGTGACCTAGTTATATGGAACAATTTAATCGTTTTCGTGCTACACGAAGTCACATTGTCACTGGAGTGGGTAGAATGACTTCCATTAGACATAGCAGCATTGAACAATGGAAACAAACTTACGACTAGATTAAAACCAGCCCGTGCGATTCGAAAAACTACTGTCTCGGTTACCCAGACATTGATCTCACACCAAACACTGTTACATCCACTCGAAGTCAGGTTGGGTATCTGTATGCACCTGGATTGTTAGAAGGTGGACATAAAATATATGCAACTGATCCAGTATTGTCCATCGATGAGTTTCCTATTTTGGATGGTTTTGAAACGCCGCCACAAACAACCCATTAATGACTGGGGCCGTCACATGGCGAAATAAAACCTACCATCCGAGCATTTATGCGAGATAATTACAAGTAGTTCTAGATGATACATTATGTAACCAGGATTTGACTTAACAACAAGGTAAGATGTGCTTATATAGGGGAGTATCCATCGGTTAGTATCAAGCGAAGACAAAACTCAGTTTGGTGCATATATAAACACGCACGTGATGTTTCTTTGATCGGACCATAATTGCCTTGCATGCAAATGCACCTCAGTCTCTAAGAACTGCCAGGTGTTAGGTCTTGCTTGAGTTATTGTTGCAAAATAACCAGTGTAATACCATTGGTATTTTAATGATTTTGTCGGAGTCACAAATCACAATCGAATATATTTTTGGTCGCAGTCCCAAACACTCTGATTTGTTACCCGAACATTCGATTTTAAATCGGCCAACCACCTTTGTGTTGGTGTTACTAAACAGCGGATGTTTTTTTCGAATATTCTCTGGCATCAAATTAATTGGTCAAACCTGTGCTACGTCCGCGTCCTCATTATCTATAATGATATGCATAAAAAACGAATCAATGACGTAGTAGAGCATTTTGATTCGATCCTGATAAAACGGTTTGATTTTTGTCATCATGTTAAAACCCGTACATGAGCAACTTCGTCAAAACTAACACGGACGATCCAAGATAAACTGATTTTGTCAGCAATAGCTTTAACTTTATTCTTTGAAAGGCAAGTCCATCAATCAACTGTATGTATTGATTCAAAGGCCGAGTCCACATTAAGCCTTTGAAGTTTGTCGTGCTTGCCAGCACGGAAAATATTGACTCGAATTCGCTTGCAAAGATTCTCCGTTGTTTTCCCAAACAAGGCGTTATTTATGAGTTAAAAAATATGTTTCAAATTATTGGTTGCCTTGGTGCATAGAGTGTATTCATCTGAATATACAGGGCGATCCGAGCTGGTTGGCGAAATCCTAGCATTCGATGGGTATATGTTGCATGCATACCCAAGTGCCAGTACAGCTGCAGATTTTGCGCGTGTAACACATAATTGTGTTTTGGCCGAATAATTGGGACCAGTCTGGTGCATTCAGTTTATTTGCATCCAGATTCATCCACGATCGCGCACTGTTAATAGAACAGCCACTTACGAATCACAGACAACGCTTCTGATGCTACCGGATAATCGTTTTGTACATTAGAAAAAGTTCGGGGTATTCAAGATCAGCTTCAAAATAGTATCCGTTGTTATGATTTATATTTATGTTGTGATCGTGCACACGTTTACGTAGGTCAATGTATGTGATATCGACTGAAATTCAGCAGCAGGAAGTGGTTGAATCACTGCGCATCCCTAAAGATTTGAATCTAGATCTAGATACATGATTTACCTGTTGAACAAGTGAGTAAATACCCATCCACGTTCGGATTGATGGCATCAGCGTATATGTAACTCGACATTAATAGTCCTTGAATATGACTAAAAATGTGAAGAAAAAAATTCAGATGAGGCCGTTTGAAAGAACGTTTGAACAAAAAATACAAAAAATAATATTTTTTAAAACGTTTTTGATGCCGCAGACAGTTTTGAACTCGTGACGTCTTTTGATACACAAAACCCCAAATGTCGATGTTTATATATAAGTAGGCTAACTGCCTTTCCAAAGAAACGAATACCAAAAATATGTTAAAAAATAAAAAGTTGGAATGTGCGAAATTTTTAACATTAAAATGCAAAAGAATAAATTGAGTCCTACCTGTCCCACTTGTCATACTGAATTTTCCGAAGGAAGTGAGTTCCTCACACATATGGGCACCCACCAAGGTAAGAACAAACCATTTCTCTAACTGTAATCAAGAGAGAAAAATACAATGTTTTCATTACAAAAATCGTTTAATCTTTAATCTATACAACCAAATTATTATATAAAGAAAGATTTACAGTCAGGTTCTCGACGTAAAGAGTTATCGCATCGGCCAGACTGAGAACGTTCGGAGCATGGGTTTCCACTTTACTCAACTCATAGGATAGTTTTCTCCTTCAGCACGGGTCGCATGTAACGTCTAATATACAGCGTCTACTCAGTCACCTCTTGCGAGACAAGGGTATGTTTTAAGGGTTTAACGCCATATTTCAGCATAAGATAGGCGGCCAGTATTAATGGTGGAAAATCCTGGAAAGAACCATCGACTCACGAGAAGCTACTGGCAAGCTTTCTCACATACCCTCATTGGACAAATTCGAGACTCGAACATACGCAGAAAGAGGTGAGATGGCAGTGATCCGTAACGGACAGTACTTTAGACCACCAGGGGCCCTTGAAAGAAGGGGATAGATAGATAGATAGATAGATAGATAGATAGATAGATAGATAGATAGATAGATAGATAGATAGATAGATAGATATATAGATAGATAGATAGATAGATAGATGGATGGATAGATAGATAGATAGATAGATAGATAGATAGATAGATAGATAGATACAGACAGACAGACATACAGATAGATAGATAGATAGATACATTTCAGATAGATAGATAGATAGATTTCAGATAGATAGATAGATAGATAGATAGATAGATAGATAGATAGACAGATAGATTGATAGATAGATAGATAATAAATACATACATACAAAACAGGACAGAAAATGCTTTTCTGGAAGTTTGCATGATAATGCTTTAGAATACTAGGATTGTGTTGCATTGGCAGGAGAGCCAGGACTCTATCATCAGGCTGAAAACTCCTTTCCTTCGAAGTTTTATGATATCTTGATTTCATTTTAGATTGAGCAGAGTGCAGATTTGCTCTTGCGACCTCACAAGCCTTTGACAACTTATATCTAAAATCAGAAACATAATCAAGTAGATTGATTTCAGTATCTTCATTAGAAATACGTTTCTCGTTCAATAACTTCAATGGTCCAAGCACAGTATGTCCAAAAACCAGTACAAAGGGACTGAAGCCTAGAGATTCTTGAACTGATTCTCTAAAAGCAAACAATAGTAATGAATGGTTTCATCCCAACCTTTGTTTGTATCAAAATAATATGATCGAATCATATTGTTCAAAGTCAGATGAAATCTTCCTAATAAACCT
Organism: Unio delphinus; assembly: GCA_029339505.1. Classification (NCBI taxonomy): domain Eukaryota; kingdom Metazoa; phylum Mollusca; class Bivalvia; order Unionida; family Unionidae; genus Unio; species Unio delphinus. Next base: position 6,603,310 of record JAQISU010000044.1, on the reverse strand, counting down.
TGGCTCTCAGGATGATAGGCAGAAGATTTGAATTGCTGAATGCCTAATTCATACATAACTTGCTGGAAAATTCCAGACATGAAGTTTGAACCTTGATCAGACTGAATAGATTTGGGAAGGCCATACTGAGTAAAAAAAACTTTATCAAAGCTTTTACTATTTGTTTAGATTTTATATTCCTCAACGGAATAGCCTCTGGAAACCTTGTTGACGCACATCTAATGATCAACCGGTATTGGTTACCTGACTTGGTCTTTGGTAAGGGACCTACACAATCTACCATAATACTACTAAATGGGTCGTCAAACGCAGGAATAGTTTGCAGATGAGCCTTAGGTATCTTCTGATAGGGTTTTCCTACCATTTGACAAGTATGACAAAATCTACAGTATTTGACAACATCACATTTGATTTATGGCCAATAAAAGTGAGTCAAGATCTTGTGGTAAGTTTTATTAATCCCAAAATGACCAGCCAAAGGAGTTTCATGGGCCAGATTAAGTATTTCCTGTATGTAAGGTTTTGGAACTACTATTTGATATTTCACTGACCACGCATCACCACCAGATACCTCGGAAGGTCTCCATTTTCTCATAAGAATTCCATGTTTAATGAAATAACGGACAGGAACTTCAGTGGCTTCAGTCTCATTTATGGCCCTTTGAAACAAACAGGAGATCTCAGGATCTTTTCCCTGTTTGACGACAAGTAACTGTCGTTTATCACCTTGATTAGAATAAAGAGAATGAGTTGTTAAAAGAGGATCACTATGATCAATACCTTCTGAATGATCCAAACAAGGAGTAAAAGTCACCTCATCAAAACCCTCACCTATACACGTGTCAGCTAAAAGAATACTGCCTACTTCAACTTCATTCTCTAGAGCGTTCTTTGCCATAGCTCTGGTAACTGCACAAGCTTAAAATATCTCAGGGAATTCTTTTTCAATTGGATCAACTTTCTGATCCAAATTAGGCTTGTCAGTTACAATTGGATTAACCACAACCTTGTCCCCAGCTAAGTCGTTGCCTAGCAATAAATGGATGGCCTCAGCGGGTAAAACCAAGACTGTTCCGATTGTCACAGGTCCTGACACTAAGTCTGATGACAAATTTACACAATGGAGAGGAACATTAACAAAGTCGCACTCTACTCCCTGAAAAAGAACACTTTCATTAGAAGAAGACTTCTCAGAAAAAGGCAAAGTACCTGACAATAAAAGACTCTGAGAAGCTCCTGTGTCCCTTAAAATTGTAATAGGGGTGGGATTGGCTGCATCACCCAAGAGTGATATAGAACCCTTCGATATGAATGGTTCATAATTCTCCATAATAAAATCAGACTGGGATTTATTAGACCCAACAAATGTATTGCGTTCAATACATGACCGTGACCTTGACCTCTTGAAAATAAGAGCATTTGGAACAGGTCTATATTGATTCTGATGCCTATGTTTCAATTTGTATCAATCAGACACAACGTGTCCTTTTTTATCTTGCAATAGGTACACGTCGGAAGAGACATGGATTTAGAATCAAACTTCTCTGAAGTTTGATTTTTAGAAGGGTTTGAATTAGGCGGAAATACTTTTCTGCCAGAAGATTGTTGAGTTGAAGTCTTTTTAACAAAAGGAAATTTATGTGTCAAAGAATATTCATCAGCAGCTCGAGCAGCATTTTCCAAGGTTTCAATCCTATGCTCATGGAGATAACTTTTAGCGTCACTATGAAGATAGTTTTTGAACTCTTCAATTAATACCATTTGCTTGAGATTTTGATAATCGTGTTTTAACTTTCTTGGCTAAGCACCATCTATCAAACAACTGCTCTTTTTCTCTAGCAAATTCGATATGACTTTATCCAGCTTCTTTACTGTAATTTCTGAATTTTTGTCGATACGCCTCATGGACTAACTCATAACACCTTAAAAAGCATTCTTTAACCACATCATAGTAATCACTTTGGTGAACTGACAGTGTAGTGTAAACCTCACTAGCCTTACCAGTAAGTACACATTGCAATAACTGAGTCCAATGCTCCCTTGGCCACCTTAAATTTTCTGCAACGTTTTCAAAATGAATTAAATATTTGTCTACTTCTTTTTCTCTGAAAGGGGGCACTTACCTAATATTCCTTGCTAAATCAAAATTTAAATTTGGATTTGAAGTATGATGGTGATTTTCACTTGCCAACTCTAATTCTTTTATTTTAATTTCATATTGTAATTGTTTTTCTTTCTCTCTTTCGTCAAATTCCAGTTTCTTCAACTCTAATTCCCTCTCTCTCTCCTCTTTTTCATATTGTAATTGTCTTTCTTTCTCCTTTCTCTCTTTATCAATCCACATCTGCTCTTTTTGTAATTCAATTAACTTTCTTTCTGCTCTCTCTCAATCCGCATCTGCCCTTTTTGTAATTGAATTTGCTTTTCTTTCTCCTCTCTCTCTCTCTCTATCAATCTGCATCTGCTCTTTTTGTAATTTAATTTGCTTTTCTTTCTCCCTTTCTTGAAATTCCAGCTTCTTCAACCCTAATTCCATCTTGAATTTTAATTCTAATTCCTTTAATTTTATATCAGAGTCTGATGCAGACTTACCGACCGAAATCAAAGCACTTTGTTCCAAAACATTCTCTTCTACCAAATATTGCATCAAAATCTTTTTGATATCTTGTTTCGTTAAAGAAGCCTTGACTTCAGAAAGATCATATTTTCTGGCAAACTGAATCAACTCATCTTTTTTGAAAAGATCTAATTGCTCCTGGGTAGGATTAGAAAGAAATATTTCTTCTTTAGATGTCATTTGAATACAGGCCTGTCAGTCTCACTAAAGATTTAAAATTTTCAAAAACTAGGGGAATTCAAATTTAAAACAAAAGTTTTCTGAGAACAATTCTAGCCAAATTCCAATTTATCTCATATCCCAGACGAGCCCCCAATTTCTATGATACCTGCTTAGGCTCGAATAAGCAGCAACACAGAAAGAGTGAAAACTAACAAGATTGTAAAACTTTAACAAACGATTTATTAAGTACAAATATTTTTATAAGAGAAAATAAATAAACTTACGGTTTTAGAGAATCAAGTCCAAAAATAATCCAATACAGAATTCACAATAATAATCCACTAATGGAATTGCAAGAGTCCTGATAAATGACTGTCCTAATAGTTCCCGGTTCGAATATCTTGACGATGTAATCCAATATGGACGACGATGTCACGTGATTTAGTCAGTTCTTGTTTTTATAATAATCCAAATAAAAATCTATGGGCACATATTCGTTTCCAGATAAATATAATAATTCCTCTTGCTCCAACGAATTGACACAATTTCCAGTACACGGTAATTAAAATTAACTCAAAAAGAAGACACAACTTAATATTCCAAATTCCAGACTAACTACTGAATGTGCTCTCCCAGAAAATTAATTTAAATACCTCTGTTTGAACAAGGGATCACGTGATTTTCTGGAAGGTCATAGAACAAACGTACGAGCATTTAAACACGTACGCACGGAAAGATCCAGATAAGAATCAGCCACCTCTCACCCCCAGAAACTAAAAATAAAAAGATGTCCTTGGAAAACAACCAATCATTTCAAAGGCCTGTTTATCACTCTGAAGCAAAGTCAGAAAATGAGGCCAAGCAAAGGTCATAGAGAATTTCTAGAATAATCTCCCAATTAACGAATTTTAAACCCACAATGACAAATTTTGATTTGACAATTAAAAATAAATGATTTTAATCAAATCTACGTAACATTAGTATCAGTCACTACAACTAGCACCTAACATAATACTTCGAAATAAACATAGATAGTGCTTCATCTCTTCAAATACAAGTTTCGTTTTATAAAATATGATACTGCCATGTTCAAATTTAAAAGTGTAAATACTGTGCAGTCCCAGTATAGAGGAAACGTAGTTATATCATGGTTATTTACTGTTCTCATTTTGTTTATACAGAGCGAAGGCAGTATAGGTGTGGCTGGTGTGACATCCCATTTGACACAATGAATGAGTTATCGGACCATGAAAAGACTCACAAAAATAGGAATAGAGGTATTCTTGAACTGTATATTCAAGAGAAAATAAACTAAACGTTGTATTGAGAAATGCATTTACGATATATCATATATGATCTATGTTTTTTTCAGTCAGATGTTAAACCTTATTTCATATGCAAACATAACATCTTCCTCCACACGAAACAAAACACAATATCGTCCATGAAACCACTATTACATCCAAATATCATCGTCTGGGGGGAAAAGAACGACCTGCGATACTTTTAAGGGTAGTATTCTTTATGTTACATAATTAATAAAACTATATATTTGTGTGCTATACATCATACCATTTGTGATATTTCATATAATTAGGGCAATGCGTCTTCACCATGACTACCGTTAACCTGGATTGCCGACTCTCATACGCAAACTTTATGCAACTCCTACAAACTGTATAGCTATATATATATTTGTACTGCCATACATTGAATACTAGATTAATTATAATAACATCCATAATTTAAAACATCTAATTCATGATATTAGTCTTTCTCCATTTGAATTGTGTATTGCGAAACACGGACACCGCCAATGGCTCTTCCAATCAGCTAATCATGTCGTTTTAACCTCGATACTAGCTCAGTCAGGGACAGACTGGAACTTGGCAGATGCACTTTAACAACAATTATGTAAATGGTACCGATAAATTAAGTAAATATTAAGTATCCAACAGTCAATCATGACCTGATACTTGCCAAAGATAGTTTCTATTGTTACTGGGCATTTTAAAGTTTAGATCTTTTATTTTCTACCGAAGTAGACAAAACTAATCTTTGATTCATATTGAACGTTTTACCTTTTCTATATATAACGTTCAAAATTAGTTTCAAACGTTGAATTTGCGTTGAAAATCTTATCGTTATAGTCGGCAGTTTCAAATTTGTTTTGTCCTGATACTAGAGATAGAGCTGTGAAAAGTAGACTTTTTTCAAGCTACACTATTGCAACTGAAACATAATTGTACAATATGTCTTATCAAATATTGCAAAGTGTCTATGCTCCTAAAAAGGTTAAAGAAGAAAAATACAAGGTTCATACAATTCAACAAATAATTTCTTTGAATAGAATTCAAAGTGAAATAGAAAAATGAATTTTCGGTACTGCAAATTAAATATCAAAATAATCGTAGAACTACAGAGAACATTCCAACAAATTTAAAATACAGAATAAATTTGAGTGTAAATCCAAATTAAAAGTAATGTTGAAGGTGTTAATATACTTGTGTATAGTTTCGTTGTACCAAATTATTTTTGTTCAAACACGGTAATACAAATTCCAGGTTTGAATTCACTTCCCATCCCACAGCATGTCTGTGTTCAATAATGTTTTGTATTGAGCACTCTATATTTCCAGGTGGAAAATAATCGTTGAATTCAATAATTTGAAGGAATGAATTTCAAAACGAATGATCTACCAAGCACAATAATATTACAAATTGATTATGCTAGGTCTTAAATAACGAATGAATAATGTTTTCAGTATCGACAATGTATAGTTGTTCACTCGATTTCAGGTCACAATTGACATTTTTGAAAAAAAAAACAAATTTTCCTAATGGAAAGAAATTTCAAAACTGTTTACAAAATACAACGTTAATTTTATTAGAAAATCTGTTACAATAGTATATAGCCTGGACTACGTCATGTACACCAGGTAAATTGTAGGGGAATTTCAATAACCTAGACCAAGACCCAAACAAACATTTTTAATTTCATTTAATAATTATCCTGATATAGTTTGTTATAAGTTGGGGTAGTGCCTCGACTGATCCTTCCAGATTTTTCTACCCCTTTTCCCTAACTTTATGTTTATCCGTGTCACAGAATTGTATAAACCCTTTTTATTTATTTTTATTTGTTAAATTCATATAATCGAGTTTCGTTTATCGCGTACAGCGATACGCGATGGTGATTAATGTATATTGTGTCGTATTACAAAATAGTGATTTTGGTCCACCCTATGCCACACATGCATCGTGCTTTTGATGGGATGAACCGAATACCTTCAATGCACAGTCAATATGTGTATAAATACTTCACCGCATGTAAAGCTCTATTCTTTACGGATTATCGTGCCAGTCAGCTGTCTACTACAAGTTTTGCACTTCTCCAGTTGTAGAGGTAGGTATATATATGAATATTGTAATAGCACGTAAATTTGTTTGATTGTAGCCTTGGTTTACGCAGAATAATGCACACATTCATAGTTTTGTTTACGACTTAACAAAGAATTTATATTAGCAATATAAGGTTAATTTTTTTTTATAAATGTTTAGTACAGTAGGATTCTTATCGAGCAGAGTTTGGTTTATTTCTAAACTTGTTGTTTCAAGATTATTGTATCAGTAACATAATATGTATAACTTACCGCTTATAACGTTATTACGTTTTAATGCCCGTATCATATATATATATATATATATATATATATATATATATATATATATATATATATATATATATCTATATATATATTATGTGTGTGTGTGTGTGTGTGTATGTATGTATGTATGTATGTATGTATGTATGTATGTATGTATGTATGTATGTATGTATGTGTGTGTGTATGTATATATGTATATATATGTATATATATATATATATATTTGTATATATATGGTTCACACTATTGGATATGGTTTCAGTTGTCCAGCATCTGGAGTGTCCAGTGTCTGGAGTATCTGGTTTTGTCCAGTGTCTGGAATTTCCAGCATATAGACGTCTGGTTTCGTTTGGTGATGTCCAGCATCTGGAGTGTCCTGTGTCGAGACTGTCCGGTGCTGTCCAGAGTCTTGATTGCGGAGGATGGGAAATCGTTAAGCTGTCTGTGTCCCGAGAGGCTAGAGGGACCCGAGCGTTCCAAGTTATCGGAGTGATCGAGGTCTACGTGATGCAAACTTTAAAGCTAATCACAGGAAGTAATCGTAGCAGCTGTGAAGCTGAAATTTAGCAGCCATGGAGCTGAACTAAAATTTCTGAAGACGGAGTGTACCTCCTTGCATAGAATCTTGTTTGTAAAACCCATTGTATATAGGGACAGAAACGATAACTTATATATCTGTCCATTTTCGTTTGCATAGTTTCACTATAATGAAATCATGTTACTATATGAGTACAATTTTTCATTTGTTTGCTAGATGACTGAACTATATCCATCTTTCAATTGTTTCTTCACTGTTAATTCTTCGCCCTTTGTGTTTGCATTTTGTAGAGTAATTTATTTGTATTTTTCTGTAATACATTTATTTTTTCTTATGTTAATAAATCCAATATTTGGATTACATATACGCGCACGTATTCATAATTCAGTTGCTCAATCAAGTCATTCATTATTAAACATTGTATTTATATTATCGTCAAAAGTGTTATGTTGTGAATCCGGATATCCAACCCGGTTATCTTTTTATAACCCGAAGGGTTATTTGTTGCGATATAAGTGTTATAACTTTATAGTCAGTGTTTCTGTATTTGTCTTAAAGTTATGATTAATATTGTTGGGCAATTTGTTTGGTTTGTGTAGTTGGTGGTACTGGGTTTTGTTCATTTGCAACGTCTTGTTTTTACATTTTTACAATGTTCGATTAAATGTCACTTTATTGTATTTTTATTATATTTCCTCGAGGTCCTTGTGATATGTCAGCCATATGTCTCTGATTTTTGTTTTCCTTTCACTTTCTTTGGAAATTGTTTGTGATTGGCCAGTTGATTAAAGACTTTTCTTACTTTCTTTTTTTCTACTTTTCTTTTCATGTGTTTGTTCTTTTTTCTGTATTTGCAGCGAGTTCAGTTTTTTGTTATACATATTATTTTTCTTTCTTTCTTGTTCTCTTTGCTGTCTGCTAGCTGTTGTTCTTGTCCGTGTATCTCATTTTGTATATCTATTAGTTGTTGTTCATGTTTTGTTGTTTGACTTTTTTTATCTGATTCTTTGGTTTCACTTGTATAACTTATATTTGCTTACATTTTGGGGGTTTTCAAGCTGTTGTTGTTGTTTCCTATTTCGTTTCGTGGTTTATATACTGATACCGTACTGGTTTCTTATCGTCTTGTATTTGTTGTGCAGTTTTCTGCTTGGGTAAAATGGTGACTTCGCTCGTATAGGTTGTCCTGGCATTTTGGTCTTGAGTTGTTGGACATATTTGGGCTGTATCCCACGTTTCCACATTTCTTACACTTCCTTTTGCATATACACCAGGTATACCATGATTTAGTGAGGAATCCATGGAGAAAGAACACCTTCTTCATTGTCACAAGTTTTTCTTTTTCTATTGCTAGGATTCTATGTTCCTCTTTGTATTGGAAATACATTGTGTATATCTATTATTTTGTGACCTTAGTTTGAAACTATTGCAGATCTTTCCACTGTAGCTTCTAGTGGTAATTTTAGCGGAATATATGTTATGTGCAGATAAGCTGCTCTTTTCTATCTTTTGCAAAAAGGCTGATTCCCTTATGTTAACAGTTTGCCCCCCAATTGTGTCATTCCCATATGGAATTATTGGTGCGTAACTTTTTTCTCTTTGAAAATGAATATATCGTCTCTTTTGCTATTCTAAGATTCAAAATGTTGGATCAAGTCTTTGTTTTGTTTTTCCAGAGCTACCATTACTCTTCTCATGCTGGGTCTATTCTCTACTGCTATCTCCCTCATCTTAATATCTAGTGTTCCTTGATAATTTGAACATTCCAGAAAAGAACACTCAATGTTTTGGACTCGTTTTGTATCGAAATAAGTTTATATTTCAGATATTTGTCAATGTTAAGACACACCAGCTTCATTAATTACTATCTTTCAATTGATGCCCCTACGCTGCTTTAATGTACATTAGTACTTTCAAGGTTGGACTATTAAAACTAAATTCGTTCTGATTCGTCTTCTGGAACCTCAAAATGTTCAAAATACGGCTGTTCGGATCATCCTTTGATTACCACGATCAGAACACACCTCCCCGCTGCTATGTACCCTATGCTGGCTATCCATGCGATCCAAAATCAAACACAACATGTGTTCTCTGTCCTACATGTCACTGACAGACTCCAGTCCAACATACATATCTGGCCTCACCCATGTGTAGACACCAGCAAGATACTTACGCTCTAATTCTGACAATCGTTGTTATTGTTGTGTATTTGGGTTTAACGCCATTTTTCAGCACACGATACATGGCGGCCAGTATTATTAGTGGAGAAACAACCCAGGGAAAACCCCCGAAAACCCCCGAAAATAACGACAGACCCAGGAGAAGCTACTGGCAAACTTTTTCACATACCCACACAGACAGGTAAGATGGCAGTGATCCGTAATAAAGAGCGCTTTAGACCACTCGGCCATACGGGACCACTCCTGACAATCGTAAACTCATTATTCCCACTATGATAAAGAAGCCATATGAACAACGTTCTTTTTGCATAACAGAGCCAGCAACGTGGAACAAATTGTCATGAAATAAGACATGCAAGAACAAACCTAAGAACCTAATAATGTTCCTATCTCAAATATGTTTAGCATGGTTTTATGTTTTCTAATTTCATAGTGTTTGTGTTGGATCTTTTTTGGGAGTCATATCATTATATATGTTGTAAAGTGCTTAGATCTTCTTAAGATTAGGCGCTATGCAAAGTTATTATTATTAGTATTATTATTATTAGTAGTAGTATTATTACATGTATTATGTTGTGACATTCTTGCATGTCCCGTGCAATCTGTGAGTACAGTTCAGTTCAATGTTATTGAATCTGCGTACGATGTCTTGAATGATAGTTATATGTTTATGTAAAATAACCAATAGATGTAATGTTCCATTCAGAACAATGATGAAGTTCTGCATTCAAATCTTGTGGTATTAAACCCATACACATAGATAATATTTTAGTTATGTATTGGTTGTTTACATTATAAAATTTAAAAAATAACAATTCAGGTCAAATAGAAATAAATATGATTGTGGACGTGATTAAATCCAACATGCAATGTTACATTACAATAAGATATAATGAAATAACAAAATGTAAAACCAAAACAAACAAAGAATCCAAATTAAATATATATGACCTGAATTTCCGATTCATAATACATGATTTTTAAATGTTTTTGTTGTTACCAATACCATACTCAATAAATTTTAATTCTAATTCTCCAACCATTTTGAAACATGGACGAATATTTCATTTTGTAAATTAAATTCAAAGACAAATATCTAAACTTGAAAATATGAAAACATTCCTCAACGATATATCCATCATTGCCTTGCCATAGTATGCAGAGAATATACATAACACCTCTTCAAAAATCTTAAACTTAAAAATAAATTAAAGTACAGTTTCTCAAATAAATATCAGTCAATTGTAGAAACAACTTAAAGGTAAAACAATAAAGACAATACTGCGATATATTAGTTCGGTTGACTAAATATGCATATACTGCACAAGCAAACACGATTAGTATTTTCATATTAGTGCCTTAAATATACAGATGACATATGACCTATATCAAACAGGCATAGTTGACATGGAATGATACCAATGATTTAACAAGTGACAAATTAGACTTTTACAGTGATATGTTTTACAACAAAAAGCTAAAGAAATAGATAGAAAAAAGACTTGCGACACACAAGATGCTTTTGGAAGAAAACAAATAATGAGCGGTAATCTGAAGAAAATATAGTTTGATGAATGCAAGGAATACTATAACACAATGGTCAAATAATTAGTGGAGAACAAACAGAATAAATACCTTTCCACTTTCTGAAACAAAAAAGCGTCTGTTACATAATGATTTGATCGAAGTCTTAATACATGATATATTTCACTCAAAATTAAACGCAGATAAATGAATGATATTGACATTCGAAATAGGTCTAAATATGGATAATTGCCTTTGGCTATCTAAAATTAATATATTATTATACAGTTGAAGGTCTCAAAATATAAATTGTTCTACGAGGGCTCTAACCTTGATATCAGGGGATACTTATTTAGGATAAAGCAAGTAATTTTAGTTGAAGTATATCAATAGGAAGATTTAGGTATAAAGAATATTAATGATAAAATTGTACAAGCAGGAAACAAGATGATCTATTCAATGCTGACAAGAAATTGCAAATAAAAACAACGTACATTACAAATGTGCTATTGATTTAGAAAGGATATTATAAATCTTGTAATTATTTGGAACCAAATGATATTAGGTTTCTACAAAACGTTGGATAATAGTTCAAAATGTAAAGAACCACTCGAAATACAAAGTAATATTTTGCGAAATACATTGTTAATAACATCTGATTTGATTTCAAAATGCCATTCAAACGTCTCAAGCAATGTCTGCTGGTAGGTTAAGTCAATCGAAAACAATAAAACAATTTCCATTATTTGCACCAAATAATACTCGAAATATTTGCTGTGAAACGTGCAACTTGGTTTAGTGTTATACAAATTTATTTGTCCAACGAGTAAATATAAATACAAAAATTGAAGATATGTAACCTTTACATTTTTTTTAATAATAAAATGAATTTAAGAACTAATGAAATCTTTAGATTTGAATACAGAACATTTTGGGGCATAAATCGATCATAAAATTATTTGCTATCAATGCGGTGAAAGTAATGCTTGATTAGATAGAACGTTGAAACACAATCTATGCAAATTGTACTCGATCAAACTGATATCATAACAGAAATATTACACAATCAGATAACATAACCAGAAATAAATTACTTACAAATATGTCAAAGCTATAAAAAGCTTTTCATTATTTAATCATGAAAGAGTACATTTTATTCACCGTTTTGATTGAAAACGTAGTACTGTAATAAATGGTAACAAATTGCGAATTCTGCAAAAATAAATATAACTCAAAAGATTACGATTAAAGCCGTTGCTTTAAAACTAGTTTATTCTATATCAAGATTATGAAAGAATTATAGGACCCACATGTGCAGAAACTGTATATAAAAAACGTAGAGCAAGCAAAATTCGTAGTATGATATTCACGGTTAAGGAAAGAAAGAAAATTAATATGATTCCACCAATGTATCTTGTTCTCATATTACAGATCAACGTTTGTCTCCTTTTCTCGTTTTTCAAATAACGTTTTGTAACTTGTTCTTAAATTTTAGGTGCCTCTACCTCTGGATCAAATTTAGTGTCAGGTGTTGCTGTGTCAGATATTGCTATGGATACAGGAGCAGATTCTGGGGCAGCTGTTTGTGCAACTGCTGGTGCAATTGCTGGCGCAGTGGTGCTTGGTCCTGTCGGAGCAGTTATCGGTGGAGTTGTTGGTGGAGTTTACGGAGGAAGTTCGGGATCTGTTATAGGGCTCTTTAGAAGCGATCGTCGATAGTAGAACGGCTTAAAAAATAGGACAGCATGGTTACGACTTTGTGCTTCTCTGAAACGGAAAAAAAGACCAATAATTGCAATCTTCTGTCACTTGCTATTATTGTATTTGTTTAATGTCCACGTCAATTAAAATATTTGTACAATAAAAATTACCAAGGAAAGTACTCGAAAGTGAAACGTCTTATACAGAATTAGAGATAATCGATTCAACTGTAGCAGTATATGATATATGTTCTTGCATGCGTGTAGTAACTAGGTCTTATAGGCAAAACATTCAGGTATGTCAGATGGTAACTTTTACAATTCCTAACATGCCAGTAGAATAAAGAGAGGAAAAACAACTTCCCTTACCTTAACATTGGAAGGAATTAAAACACATCTATCAAAATACAGTATTGAGGTTGATATGATGGTGAATGCGCGTCTCGGGAAAGATATTGAATTGTCCTTCTTGAAGACATATAATTACAGTGAGTCTAAGTCTCGTTGAACAAATCTTGATATTTCTTTAATTTTAATCTCGGTTAAAATTAAACAAATAGTAATCAAGAATTTCAAAATTAGTTTTCACATTGAGTCAATATAGTTGTATCCAATACTTATCAGCTAGGTCGCTTATTAGTTCACTTACCATGCTCAAATATCACCTGTAACATATTTCTGTAATTCAGTCTCCAATGGGACGGTGGAGACGGTTGAATACAGACATTTACAATTCTCAAATGTATGAAGACTGTTTTCAAGCAGGTAGAAAACTGCACTTTAATTTTATTTTTTACAATAAACCATGTTATTTATAAATTAAAAAAACTAGCTCAAATATCGTTTTATTAAATGCACCTTACAATCCTGTCTAACAACTTGATATATGTGTCTTTTTCATTTGTTTCGAAACATATTGATGACGTTATAACATTGAGCTCAATGATGTAATATTTTCATATTACCTCTTATTATTTAAGTTCATTGCAAAGGATATATTAACTATATTCACACATGCATACATACACAGATACATAAATGAATCACGTGTTCCCACGTGGATAATGTGATTAAAAAAAGCAGCAAGAAGGGTGAACAGGCCAAAACTATATCAGATGAAATAAAAAAATAAACCGAAACTAATTCAGACAAATTAAAGAGAAGAATAAATAGACCAAGTTTTCAATTAAAAATAATACTTCTACGGAGAGAGTAAATATACCGAGTTTTCAAAGCCTTTGCGGAGACCGAAACTGTTATGGTTATAACCGAATATTTTATCAAGTCCGATACGATATCTTGATCTAGGGTCATGCAAATTTATCGTTATGAGTTCATGTGGGACCGACTTAGCATGACTTAAGAAATTTCTAAAGAGATTATAATCCATATCTCTGTCACAAAATTAGAAAGAAAAAATACTTTTGTATTGCCTGAGACATTTTATTATTTGTGTTGTACGTGCGTGCAGCTCTGCCAGGGATTAACAGGTAGTTTTTTCAGACGAGCGACGAAACAAACATATGTTTGAAAACATTATTATCACGATATGCACGGGTATTTTACCGTGAATTTTACTCACTGTCCTTTTAATTAAGCAATATTAAGGTATAATCGAGACAGTGATAATTTGGATCTAGTAAAAAGAGCACGTATTTTCACGTGGTATTTCAAAACGCCATAGGGGTGAGTGTTAAATTTATTTTATTTGATATGTGAAGTTAATTCAGTTTTTATTGCAAAATCATGTAATGATTCATTTATTACAACGCATATTTGAAACGTTGTGAACTGGGAATTTCAAGTTGTTTTTAAGAATTTAATGTATTAGTATTTTCCAGAACTTATTATTATTATTACCAGTTTGGTTTAATTGTAGCTTACAAGATTACAAGCTTGCAGGATTACAAGCTTACAAGATTACAAGGCTACGAGGCGGTTACGAGGTGTTTACGACGTTACGTGGTCACGACATTACAAGGTTGTCAAAATGTATGTACGTATGTCTGTACATGTAGTGAAGCCACGACTATAGACGTAGCTAATACAAGAGTGCTGTATGCTGTATGTACGTGTATACGTATGACTGACTGTACATGTAGTGGATTCGTGAAGGGGGTGAACGGCCGATACAAGAGTGGGTCAATCCGAGGAACGTGGTTAAACTGTGCGGTTTATCGGTGGATGAATCGTGCGACTGTACAATGGTCAAGAAGCATATGTTTATTCCAATTGTTGTTTAAATTGGTATATTTGTATTTACATAAGATTATTTTGAATCATAGATGAATTCCAGGAGATTTGTGAATATAACTGACAGTGCAGAACATTTTTAACGTAGATGAAAACTTGAGATTGTTTGAATCTCAAGCCTTGTCTATACGTGAAACTATATTATTATTTTAGTGTGTACTATTATTTGAAGTTGATGTTTCCTTAAGCTGTATAACAAAGAGATATATATTAATGGTTTATCATCAATGTGTAAAAGTATAGAGTGATTGAATCAAGTGTATACTGAGAGTGTGTGAGAATCATTGTATTTTTACATCATACATTTTTCTTTACTTTTTAAGTTAATACATTTTCATCTTTCACGCATTGTGTTTGAATTATTCATTTGATCCAATACCCACTCGGTTACAATTATGTTACAATCTCCACTGCACCAGGTCTGGTGAATATTTTTGTAGCGTATGAGTGTCAACTCCATTAAATACAGCAAGAATATTACAGTTATCCCTGTTCAATTTAGTATTTGTGTATACCTCTGAGTAACATATATCACATCAATATTGTCATGTCTACCTCTGGAAAATATCCTGGCAGTGTTTGCTTCTTTATCTAACATCACATCACCATATACGACTAACTTGTTAATACTTCCATCAATAGAATCAACATTCGGTGCTTCTTTGATATCGGTTATAAATTCAATAATATCCTCATCGATTTCTGATTTTGCTTTTCCATTAAAATCCTTTAACACCTCGTAACATCGCTGATTAACTACACTTAGGGCTACCAAATATAGTTTATCCCATTTAATCCATCTCGTTATCAAATTCAGTAACAATTGTGTTTTACCGCTTCCAGATGGTCCAATTATATTCATGCGAATAGAATTTGGTAGCGCTGCATGACGCTTAACGGGTTTTCGTGTTTTTGTCGCCAAAAAATCATTTACATTCATGTTATTATAAATAAATGATGGATCTATATTGTGTGAAATGTAAGACGAGTACTAGCACAAATGACTTGACAACAATTACAACAAACAATTAACGATTAGCACTTGCTGGTAGGTGTGTACAATGCGGTAGAAAAAATTAGATTTGTTTCTATTAAATCGGGTAATGATTTTTTTAACAAGAGCGAGGAGGTGATATTGCAGCAGAATTGACAAAACTTCCCGGGACTCCATGGGAAAAAATATCCAGGAGAAAAGCACCTCCAGGGTATAGTTTTTGTGGCCATGGAACCAGACTCGACATCAGACTTGATGGAAAGACCAACCCCGACCCGGAGAATATCCAATAAACGTTATTGATAAGGCATGTTATGCTCATGATGTTGCTTATAAAAACAGCAATCTGCATTTTGCAACACAGACATACTGCAGATGTGAAATTGATTCACGCGTTAAATTTTCTCACTGATAAATCATTCAAAGAAAAATTAGCTTTGTGGTTGATAAAATCGGCGATGAAACGGAAATTAATGCTGGGTGCTGGTAATTAATATTAGTGAATCTATTTATTATTCTCCAAGAGGATACTGGAGGGGTAAATCAGCAATCAGTAAACTCGCTAACGCCGCAAAAGTAAAAAATACCACCGCGGCAGATTGGTTATCTAAACAGGTGATATGGCAGATTTATCTATCCCAACCTAAACAAATTAACGTTGCACATTTTGATGTCAGCGTCCCTAATGGAATTCATCAGGATGATATATTACTTCTGCCGCATGATACGATTAATAAACACACATACAAATACGCCCTAACCGTAGTTGATGTAGCGAGTAGATACAAAGAAGCAGTGTCGCTATCGACAAAGTCATCAACTGAAGTAGCTTCTGCGTTTAAAAGGATTTGTCGACGATGTCCTCTATCGAAAAAGGTATATACGTATACAAAAATCACAAAATTATTTTTCAAAACAATGGTTACTAGTCAATGTCACTGTCAGATATTTGTATGAGCCGGGTGAACTTGAAGGTGGTCAAAAAAGAGCTACTAATCCTATTTGGAGTGTCACCGCACATAAAATATCTAACATAACAAGATCCATGGGTAGACCCGCAATTTAAAGATTAGATTCAACTGGTCCTCAGCGCGGATTTACACGCGAACAATTACAAGTGATACCCGAGGATACTCAATTACCGCCGCGTGTTCTTAACTATCGCCTCTGATTCTATTACACTTAAGACAGGTCAACATCACATTATCTCCACGACTATTATCCTTACTGTCTGCGGTAAATTGGCGAGGATCTTGATCCGAATACTGCCAATGCATTATACAATTACAGCTCGCGCAGTGATTATTCTGTTGTTGTTTCAACGTTATTATAAATTAAGCATTAATATCAAATTCCCATTTATTTTTTTATCCTGTTGTTTATAACCAGCGAGTTTTTTTCTGATTATATCATCATTGACAATTTCACTTATTCTGGTGTCATTATCATCTAAAACAACTCTTCGAGGTTGATTTATTCTTTGCACTCTGGACACTGTGAGATAAACTAAATTCGAACACTCGATGCGATCATCTACAATCCAAACTATATATTCAATCCCTACAGGAATGTATCGTCATTGCGTATCCTAGCATCCTTGGAGATTTATCAGCGCGCAATGCATCTTCGATAACACTGATATCAACCGACACATTATCATTTAATCTGCTTCTCAGTCATTGACTCTGTCAAGACAACTCAACATCACATTATCTCTGGTATGACCAACACTGCTATCTTTTCTGTCTGCGGTAAATTGGCGAGGATCTTCATCCGACCAACACCAACGCATTATACAATTACAACTCGCGCAGTGATTATTCTGTTGTTGTTTCAGAGTAATTATAAATTCAGCATCAATATCAAATTGTCGTTGTTTGTTTTTATCCCGTTGTTTATAACCAGCGAGTTTTTTTTCTGATTATGTCATCGCTGACAATTTCATTGTTGCTGGTGTCATTAGCATCTAAAACAACTCTTCGAAGTTGATTTATTCTTCGTACTCTGGATACCGCTAAGTAAACTAAATTTGACCATTCGATGCGATCATCTACAGTCCAAACAACTGTATCGGATATAGTTAATCCCTGCGAAGAATGTATCGTCATTGCGTATAACAGCGTCCATGGGGATTTTTCAGCACGCTATGCATCTTCAACAACACTGATATCAACCGACATACTATCATTTAACACGAGAATCTACTTCTTAGTCTGGCCAGGAATATCAACTTCAATATTCTGTCTTCGTGTATCCTTAGGCCTATAACACAATGGCACTGAAAATGTGGCGAATTTTGCTTTGTGCATTTCAAATAACTTCATCTAAAGTATGTCTCTGACTATCTTTCTACTTCCCACTATCACATCATTTGCTCTTTACGCTTCCCAAAAATCATTTAATGGGGTTTCTGAAATTATTTCACGCGCTATTTTACACTGGATTTTATCGGATTGTAATCTAATTAATTTCTTAAACTCACTTAATTCTTTATCAAGAGATCTATGATCATTATTAATTTCTTCATAATAATCTACAAAATTCTTCAGTCAATCATGTGGAGACAAACCGACAAATGGTGTTGACCATGATCGCCACACATTATCACAGCTGTATTGTTCGGTTACAACCACCCGAGAAACATTTTTAATATATCTAACGACACTTTGCATATCTCATCCCAAATAATAATTTCAACCATATATTTCTCGCTCATTCGATCAGGAGTCCATGCGTCACCTTTGCATCGAAATAAACTGTGATATAAACAAGCATTAACTCCTTGCTGTTTCATCTCTCTTGCAAGTCTGTGTGTTGGTGTTAGCACAAACATGTTTGATTTTCCTCGAAATAATTCGATCACACGAGTCGTCTACCCTGACCCGTCACATCCGTTTAAGTAACTGGTTTTATATCTACATTTATGATCGGATAACGAAGGGGCTCCCAATTGTTCTGATATCTGATTATTTTTGTATGTAATTGTTTTCAATCGTAACAACTGCTGATTTAGAATAATCGTGCAACATTTCTTTTATTATTCTCCGTGATCCCTAACACTCGTTGGAATTTGTAAATTTAGCCACTGTTTCTTTATGTTTGATATCTATATAAAATGAATCAGTGGCGACTCTAACCGCAGGTTCAGGAAATCTATTTATCATTGATATCAAATTGATAGAAACATTAACCATCATAGAATCCCTTAGATGAACGTACCGGGGACAATCTCCATCTACGTACGTAAATTTATCAATGAACTCGCAGACGGTTTTACCGTCAATGGTTACCATAGTGACTAATGTCACCGGTGATTAATCACTGATTAGATAAATATTATTTAAATAAAATGATCATACACTACAACCACTATAAGCCAACTATGACTTACGTAGTAAATTTTACGATTGCCTATTTATAAGGTGTATTATGGAGATAGTCTAGGTGATGTTGTTCAGGGTTATTTGCAAGGATGGCTCCAAAAATAGCACCAATCGCAAAACAATTATCGATGAAAGTTATTGATGTTAATCGTGTTAAGGGTATTAGCGCTGTTGGTGATATCGCCGGTAAAGCATTTTCTGCGGATAAGGAAAAACTAATCAAACTCATTCAACGACGCTAAAAACCACCAGCAGTGATAAAATCACCAGTAAAAATAGTTTGTTTAGCAATATATTCTGATGATTATGCAAGATCGGCTGGACCATCTCTGATATTTGCTAAGGATTTTACTGATCACCCTGAACACATTCATTATACAAGGGTAAAGGCAACACGAGATACTGCAGTTCATCCAGCACCAGCCGGATATGTGAGACCGCCTGGTACTTGTGATGTCATAGATACTAATTCTAATTACAACCTAGGGTGTGCAACACGCGTATCAATGTTTCAAGGATATTTTTTTTGATGCGCTATTCCACTATCTCATATTTTCGGATTTTGCAGAAATGTTAGAAGGGTTATCTTTTTAACGAGACATACAGTAGTCCTCGAGGCGACGATAAATGATGCAATCGGGCGAGAAACAGGCCCCGATGCAGCTCTAGTCGCTAATGGTAAAGTAAATATAACAAAACTCTCCCTGTGGATGCCAGTAATGACTCTATCATTCATCGCAGAGGAAAACTTACTATCATTTATGAATATAATTGGTAAATCATTGCTATCATGGCTAACGACAACAACAGATATTATGGAGACTTCTGTTAAAGGTATATTTACATGGCACATGGCATCAACACAAGGAGTTTCAGCAACGCGGCATATATTTGTTGCGTTACAGGATAAGACGCGATTAAATTCACAAACACGCAGCCATATGATATTTGTTCAACTGGATGTTACTAAAGTCTCGCTAAGGATAAACGGCCAACATGAACCATCAGAGGATATTTTATATAATTACTGACAAAACCAAATAGCACGCGCGTATCATTGTTTGCTGACATTTATGGGACGTGATAATAATGTAGATACTGGTCAGCAAATTTCAACATTAGAATTTAGAAATCGGTATCCGATTTATTACTTTTCGTTGGAACATCCAGATTAAACCAGACAATCCGTCGTTGACATAAATTTCCGAGCTCGTGTAACTCTTACAGTTGCTCCAGCCCCACTTATCCCGAATTACAGAGCAATTGCTGTTATTCTCAGAGACAAATCAGTGCTACTTGAAGGTGTTGGTGGACGAATGAGGGTAGTTGATGCACCAGTGGAAAATATGTAAACATGTAGACAATTAGATCAATCTCGTATTAAATAAAATGTCATGTAGTCATATTATTGTTACTCTGACTCTTGGTCAGATTATAAAAATGCAATCGGAATCAGCTAAAAAATGTTGAACTACGATATCGCTAAAACACAACCAGATGTCTGGTGGTCAGATTAAACTATCATTGACGGCTCTTTGCTAGCATCATAGGCATTTCAATGATGCTAGCAGAGGGTGTCCAGGACACTCTCTTTGCGTCCGCGATCACAGACATGATACAATCAGGGGGTATATTTCCACTTCTCGCTGCGCTACCAGCGCTAATTGTAGCCGCCACCCACGCGGTCGCAAAAGCGGCCGCTCTCGGAGCTGTTGGTACCGCCGCTGGGATGGCATTAAAGAAAGCGACTGGAAAGGGATACAAAAAAAGAGACTATCAGTAGCGGGAAAGGATATAAGACTACCAGGAACTCCGTATTCATAGTACAGCGGAAACGGCCTGAGACTACCAGGTTCAGTTTACTAACTCTGCTGTCAAATTTTGATTTACTTGATGCTCCTAAAAAATTAGCGATAAAAAACTTTATAGGTGTTTTTAGGCGAGATCAATTACCACAACAACCAAACAGCACTGAAACTAATTAATCTCGATAACAGAACCGGACCTTGAACTCACTGGGTTGCATACGCGAGTGATCCGCGTGCTTCTTTTGATTCCTACGGGTTAGAGCCACCTAAAGAATTTATGCGTTATATACATCATTTAAAATCTATTCATAAAATGAAAACCTGGTACTCCACGCTACCAATACAGAAAATGACCGACCCACCAATATGCGGCCTAGAAGTATTAAATGTACTTAGCGCTATATCATCATCAACTAAACCACTCCATAAAACCGTACACGAATATACGAGTAATAGCTTTTTAGAGAGATCTTAAAATATAATGATTGATATTTGGGGAAGATCTCTTTCAAGCCTGACTAAACCCACCGGAGAAATATCTGCAACCAAGGATATTAAAAAAATAATCGAAGATGAAATATCCGAGATGTTAAACCTCGCGAGTGTGGATCCAAACGAAATATTCGTATTTCAAGACCGACAAGGGAAATTGAAAACGAGTAGTGTTTCCTTGAATGATATTCTTGTCAAAATAAAAGGAGTAACTGAAAATTCCATAGCGGTGTTTGATTCTACCGGTAAAATTAAACAAGGAGTTCTTTTTCCAACTCTGTTAGATAGCATTAACAGTCGAGTAAAAAAAATCCGGTGACACAATGACAGGTAACCTCGACATAAACTCTAATAAAATAACCAAACTTTGTGATCCAACATTGGACACTGATGCTGTGACCAAAAAATATATAGATGGGTTAGATAACAAACTAACAACACTGCAAGCTAAGCTTAAAACCACAGATGATAAACTAACAACGCTGCGAGATGAGCATGAAATCACAGATGAAAAACTAACTACACTGCGAACTTAAGATGATGTTCATGTAGGCATGCTTGGAAATTTTCGTAAGAAATTTGAAAAATTGATGAAACCGCAGATAATTTCTTTGGTACTCCGATGACTGTCCCAATGAAACTTTCTGATATTAAATCAACTTTTGATACAACTAAAAAGCACATGACAATATCGCTAGTGGTAAAATTAAAATACCACATTAACAAAATTTTAATACCGTGTACTCGACACATCAAAGATCTTTTGACTGGACGCCTCAAAACAATATTGTTAATATTACCGCTTAAGTCAGAGGTATCTATAGATTGACCCTACTTTCAGGAATGTGTCATCGAATACATTTATTAGAATTAATACAGCAAGTGCAAAAATAAATAAGGGTGCCATGGGAACATTTACAATAACCTCTGTCAGTGGTAAATTAGCTCGGGCATCAATGACATTTTAGGCAGAATTTGTAATTGATTTAAGTAAATAGTATAATGAATGTCCAACAATATCGATATGATCAAGAAAGTAAGTTTCAATCTAAACTAAAAACTCTTATTGACCAGTATACCGCGAAGAAAAAAAATACCGCAGGCAAATAACCAGAGTTGACATTATTGTGTATTCGGTTTCAAGTGTAATTGCTGGAACGGGTATATTGTTATCAGCGATAACAGCACTGGTACCTGTAGTTGTCACAATTTGTGTGTCATCGGCGACAACGATTACAGGAATTCTTAGCATCATCACAAAACAGATATCCACATGCAGTCAGAAAATTCTACACGAGTATATAATTAAGTGTTCTTAATTAGCGTAGCTGATATCATCTAGTCTCGATGACACAACAATATAAGATAACGAAATCTCCGTGATGATGAACACCTACCACAGCGCATCATCAAAATTAGAGAAACAGCACAATAATAACAATGGCGATGACATCAACAATGGAATTACTTCAACAAATAGCGACAAACACAACGCAGCAAAAGACAACCATGATCTCAATAATCTCAACCAACTCTGAATTCAATGTAAATTTACCCACTGCGATTCCAGTTAAAGAGATAGAGCTAGCAAAATTACGAGTATACCACAGTTGGCCGAATTTTAGATCAAAATCATTTGCTGGACAGCAACCAAACAATTCTCTAGTGTTTGCGAGTAAAAATAAACAGGACGGGACTCCAGATTGGAATATAGTTTCCTTACCATCTGGGTTTTACCAAATCGAACAGATCAATAATGAATTACAGCGTAAAATAAAGTCCATTACGGGAAAAAAATCAAAACTTGCTATAACAGTTCATGAACCAACAGTATCATCCACAATTGAGATAAACTCACCCGAGTATGATGTAGATATCAGAGTTCTATATGAACCGTGTTAGGATGGCCTGAAATCCCTCCTCAGGCACCATCTTATCAAAATCTACCCGAATCTAAAGAGTCTGATTATGTCACAGACGAAAAATCATATGGTGATGATTTCTATTCTACTATACACGGGTTTTCTAATCATATTCCACATTTATTCAATCCTAAAGAATTTAATTTAGGTTTTTCTATGGGGAATTGGTTATGGAAATGGCGACAAGGAAACGGATGGATGCTTCTAGAAGGTGATGTTTTGCAATTTTTTGATTTTTTTAAATAACGAACATAAAAAAAAATATTTAGATAAATTACAGCAGAGTTTTCAAGAACATATTGTTGATTTATCGTCGACAACTCTCAATTTTAAATACATAAAAATACTAAATCAAATTGCATCTGATATGGAATTGATTAATCTTCAAATTATTCAAGGAGTATTAGATTCCAAAGATGGTAATGACAGACTAAACCTTGCAGAGAAGTATAAAATACGTGTAGAAGATATTCAAGCATTTAAAGTCCCGGGGAATAATGCAGACAAACTAAAACATATAAACCAATGACCTCCTCGATGAGTACTTCCCACAAATACTATCCTCATGGAAAACAATAACACAACCACAAATAACTATCCTCAAACATAATAATGATCCAGACGGTCATGGTAGGCATATTGCTCCTCCGAATGTGAGTATATCCTCCGTGGTTGCAATAAATCTAGTATGTGATGCTATTGATGGAAGTTACCAAATAAATCTCGAAAAATCAAATCAAACCCAGCAGGGATATGTTTTATATTCGTTTGCACCAACGGTTCCACCCGGATTTTAAATAATTCAAGATCCAACAAATCCAGTGTATATGCGATGTCATAATGATTCATTAACGAGAATTAATTTTAAACTCACTGACCAGTCCAATAATTTGATTGACTTAGGAGGGGAGACATTACAAATTAGTCTGTATGTAAAGTCTTCAAGGGTTTTCGTCTAAAACTTTTACCTATAAGAAACTTCGGTCGGAGACTAAATTAGTTTCGGTCTCCGTAGCGGCTTTGAAAACTCGGTTTATTTACTATCTCCGTAGAGTTTTATTTGTTTGTTTGAAAACTCGGTCTCGTTCACTCTTCTTTTGATTTTGTCTGAATTAGTTTCGGTCTGTTCACCCTTTTTTTAGTTTGTCTGAATTAGTTTCGATTTAGTTTTTGATTTTTATCTGAAAAAGTTTTGGTTTGTTCACCCTTCCTGCTGCTAAATAGGACAAAACCAACCCAAAGCATCAAAAGTACGGTGACGTGTACATTGATTTGCATCCATCTTACAATCTACCCTACCTTAATTCTTTGTGTTGTTAATATATATATAGATATATATAGATATATCTATATATATATATATATATATATATATATATATATATATATATATATATATATATATATATATATATATATAGATATATATATATATATAAATTAGTTGTTTGTCAGTTTCAAGTAATTTTAATTTTCATTACATTCTATTGACATGTTCATTTATTCAAAAGAGATGATCTTGCTTCAAAAATTCGGTTGATCTGAATTATTCTATGGTAAGAAAAAGTAATGTTGAGCTATATCGTGACCTTGATTCACGGTTAGTGGAAACCACTTAAATGGATTTCATTTTAATTTTGAAATGATTCTTGTTGTCAAGGTTAAAATGGAACTAGTGAATTAAGAAGTAAGCAGCTTTTTATTCCGAAGTAAAATTATTGGTTCTCGTAAGAGTCATGTTAGGAGTACGTGATAAAATACGATCTTTACCCACCCCTTTCTTTTGTTTACAAATTGGGAAATATTTGGAAACTGCGTATTAGAATACAATATAACATTTGTTTTAGTGAAACATACTCAGTTTGGGGCTTTTACAACTGTCGTAAAGTCATTTTCGTTTGTTGAAGTCAGTTTTCGAATCTATGTAAACTTTCCTTTAATTTATATTGATTTCAAAGAATTACTTAGTCTATCTTGAAATGTTTGACGTCTCATACAAAATTTTGGAGAAAGACAGTGTATCAAAAATATTTATTCGAATTTCCAACACTGGAGTTTTAAATAAAGTGTTTCGACATGGAAATGTAGATAAGCACCAAAACAGACTTTAACATACGTCATCGTCTTCCATCTTGGATTTTCCAACAGAAATCGAACTGGAATATATTAGAACATTTCATTACTAAGACTTGTACAATTTGATTCGTGGATTATTCTTGGATGATGTTTGGATTGATTCTTAAAACTTTAAGTCATTTTTCCACTTTTTCGATCATTTTCCAGAGAAATAAATTATTTGCTAAATTTTACAAAGCTTATGTTTTCACTTTTTCTATGTTACTGTTTATCAGAGCCTAAACTACTAACAAACAATTAGGTAGCTCGTCTTGAATTTAAAATTGTGCACACTGATCTGTAGATAGATAGATAGATAGATAGATAGATAGACATAATACATACATACATACATACATACATACATACATACATACATACATACATACATACATACATACATACATACATACATACATACATAATAGGCGGTCTGTCTGTCTATCGCTGCGTTTAAATGGATCTGGAAGATGATGTAAACATCAAGGCCATATTAAGATGAAACCGCTAATTTGCAAACTTGTGCGCATGGTGGATCTATAAAGGGTGCGAGCTCCCGATACAAGTTTGGGCCCACCTAAGAATTCGGGCAACTGTGTAGTTTATCATTGACGAATTTGCATGTTTTTACCATTATTTATAATTCATACGGTTGTACAAATGACCGAGTCATATGTTTGTTCCAATTGAATGTTTTTTCATCTGATTACAATTTGGGTCATTTTGATTACATGAGATTATTTGAGTCTTATTTGGTAACTGGCGATTCGTTTAATTTCAATTTCCTTCCATGACATTACTTGAATCTCACTTTCGATGTACGAAACAACCTTAAAGCAAAATATTATTATATTATGATCAGTTTACCTCGCTCCATTACACTAAGCTGTCCACCAATTGCATGGTGTTATGTGTAAGAGGCATTCTGTGCAACAATTAAGAAGTACAACATAGGTCAAAAGTTGACCAATACCATCCAGCAGCTCTACTACAATGCTACCAGCCAGCTGCAGTAATTGCTAAAGGTTATGAGGGGGTACTGGTTCCTGAAAACAGTTGGAGTACGTCAAGGCTGTCTGCTGTCAACCAAGCTTTTCAACATCTACTTTGAGCGCATAATTAGAGAAGCCCTGTAAAACTACTGTGTTACAGTCAGCATTGGAGTGCGCAAAATCACCAAACTCCGCTTTGCAGACGACATTGATGGGCTGGCAAGCAGTGAAGATGCTCATGCCACCTCAGTGAAGAACCTGGATGAAACATCTTCCAGATTTGATATGGAGACAAGCGCTGACAAGACAAAACTGGTGACAAATAGTGGCAAACAAATTTCAGCCAAGATTAAAGTGAAAGGACAATAACTGGAAACAGTGAGCCAGTTCAAATGTCTTGGTTCCATAATCCCCAAAGAGGGATCAAGAGAAGACATTTTTTCACGATTTGCAAAAACAATGGAAGCTATGTCAAAGCTAATACCCATCTGGAGAGACAAGAATATATGTCTGAAAACTAAAATCAGACTATTGAGTTCACTAGTGAGCTCATTCATTTTGTAGTCATGTGCAGCCTGGACCCTGTCGGCAGAATTACAACAAACAATCCTTGCACATGAAATGAGATGCTACAGAACCATCCTTTAATCTCTTGCATGGACCACATCGCAAATAAAGAAGTGCTTAACATCATCAGGCACAAAGCAGACCACTATGAAAACCTCCTCACTACTGTCAAAAGAAGAAAGCTGAAATGGTATGGCTATGTCACTAGAGCCAACAGTCTATCCACAACAGTACTGCAGGACAGCGTCCAGGCTGGCAGAAGGAGAGACTTTTGCGCGAGCATGTGTGTAAGTGAAGAGCTAGATTGAGACAGATATAAATAGAGTACAAATATCTACATCCTTTTATCTGATTGAGAGGATCGATGTTCAAAATATTATTTTTTTGTTTTTGTGTATGTGTGTATGCAAGTATATCTTTGCATTTAGATAGAAAGAGGTAAAGAGATAAACATACGAAAGTGAAGTAAAGATTAGGTTTGCACTCAAATGTTTGTTTGCTTGTGTGTGTGTGTGTGTGTGTGTGTGCATTTGTTAACACATCGAAATTTTGAGGACTTGTCTTGTCGTGTGACTTGTGTGCAGACGCACATTGAAGTAAGTGAATTAATATATATATATATATATATATATATATATATATATATATATATATATATATATATATATATATATATTTATTTATTTATTTATTTACGAAGTACTTATTACAAATATTAGACCAATAATGAATTCATGATGATGTTAGATTCATGAGGTGTTCCTCTTTACGCAGGTTATTCATTAAAACCTCTAAATGTCGATGTGTAAACATGTCATATTGCAGCGTTAATAGATACTTATGTCATATACGACCTGTTGACGCTACTGCGTCTCCAACTTATATGTAAGACACTTTCGTAGTGAGAATGAAGAATGATTGCTACTGAGATACAGATTTTAAAATTAGTCTTGCTTTTATTGTAATACATGTACACGTGATTAGAATAAGATGATTTAAAACTTAGTCTTGATTGTATTGTAATGCACGCGATTAGCATAAGATGATTTAAAAATTAGTCTTGATTGTATTGTAATACACGCTATTAGAATAAGATGATTTAAAAATTAGTCTCGATTTTATTGTAATACATGTACACGTGATTAGAATAAGATGATTTTAAACTTAGTCTTGATTGTATTGTAATACACGCTATTATAATAAGATGATTTTAAACTTAGTCTTGATTTTATTGTTATACACGTAATTAGAATAAGATGATTTTAAAATTGGGGTTGATTATATTTTAATAAATGCTATTAGAATAAGATGATTTTAATATTAGGCTTGATTGTGTTGTAATACACGCTATTAGCATAAGATGATTTTAAAATTAGTCTTGATTTTATTGTAATCCACGTGATTAGAAAAAGATGATTTTAAAATTAGTCTTGATTTTATTGAAATACACGCTATTAAAATAAGATACCTTTAACAGTACGCTTGATTTTATCGTAATACACGTGATTAGAATAAGAATATTTTAAAATTAGTCTTGATTTTATTGTAATACACGCTATTAGAATAAGATGATTTTAAAATTGCGGTTGATTATATTGTAATACATGCTATTAGAATAAGATGATTTTAAAATTAGGCTTGATTGTGTTGTAATACATGCTATTAGCATAAGATGATTTTAAAATTAGTCTTGATTTTATTGTAATACACGCTATTAGAATGAGATGATTTTAAAATTAGCCTTGATTTTCTTGTAATACACGTTATTAGAATAAGATGATTTTAACAGTAGGCTTGATTGTATTGTAATACACGCTATTAGAATAAGATGATTTTAAAATTAGGCAATTTTATTGTAACACATACCACTAGCATAATATGATTTTTGTTTTTAAACATTAAAGTCTAAGGATAATGATATAATTTTTTTAAATAAAACAAGTAAGTTCTATTCCAAGTATCTGCCTAATCAGCAACTCGAAGACATGTTCACCTTATGCGAATTAATTTAAAAAAATAAGCGGGAATTAAATCGCTTAATTCTGGATCGTGCGCTCTATGATCAGTATTAATTACTTATCATGCGGAGACAAACCAAGAAACGGTGGTTGTTGACCATAATCACCGCACATTATCACGGCTGTATTTTTTAATAAATGGCAATTGAGAAACATTTTTAATATATCCAACGACACTGTACATATCTTATCTCAAATAATAATCATCGGAATATATTTCTCTCCCATCATCGAAGGAGTCAATGCGTCACCCTTAAACTGAAAGAAACTGTCACAACTGCAGGTATTAACACCTCTCTCTCTCTCTCTCTCTCTCTCTCTCTCTCTCTCTCTCTCTCTCTCTCTCTCTCTCTCTCTCTCTCTGTTTCTGTGTCTCTGTCTGTCTGTCTGTCTGTCTCTCTCTCTCTCTCTCTCTCTCTCTCTGTCTCTCTCTCTCTCTCTCTCTCTCTCTCTCTCTCTCTCTCTCTCTCTCTCTCTGGCGAGTCTGTGTGTAGGTGTTAGCACATTCATGTCTGACATCGTTCTAAATAATTCGATAGCACAAGAATTTTCCCAGACTCGCCACATACGTTCAAATACATATTGGATCGGATATAGATGGCGCGTTCGATAATTCTGATATTTGATTATTTTCACGTAATTATCTTCAACTGAAACATCCGCTGATTCATAATGATCATATAACATTTCCTGTTTTATTACCATGAACCCCATCACGCATCAAAATTTGTAAAAGGAGCCATGCTTCTTTATACTTGCTATCTATATAACATGAATCCATGGCGACTGTTACTGCAAATTCAGGAAATCTATTTACCATCGAGAGCAGGTTTATATAAACTTAAGCCAGCATAGATGATCTTAGATGTATTTACTGAGGAGATTCGCCATCGATGTAGCTAACAAGTGTACCAATTGTGTTCGGTCAGACAAGTAAGCATTTTCTCGACTGACAAATATATTTTTTTGCTGTTGCATAAGCGATTATAAAATTATATTCAGCATCATCTAGAATTAATCGTGCATAATGCCGCTAGTGATCATATGCTACGCCTTGGGTGAATTTACCGATTATTATTCTACTGAATTCTTTAGCGTTTTTATCATTGATTTCGCATCTATCTTCAAAGATCTCCTTGGATCGTTTAACAATATAATCTTCGTCGAGATCAGGAAAATTTTCCTTGTAATCGTTAATAATAAGAACAAGAATATCATCATCAGGTTGTGGTAACCAAACCTCAGTATGCGCTCGATATGATGTAATTGCCCCACCGACAATCAGCAATATCAGTATTTTACAATCAATCATATACCGTAATAACACTATTGGTGCACTTACAATGACAGTTTCTTTAATTGCCAAGGATAGGGTCGTATTAACACGAATACTCAAATTACCTGTTTCTGTTAGTATGATAAATTTCACTCTGATAAAATACCATTCGATATTTGAGATACACTATTATATTTGGTGCTCGTTTATCGTTGATCGTAGCATCATCACCACCATTGATTTGAAATATTGACCAGGTGTAAGATGCGCCATCCTTCCTACATTCGTTCATAGCATCGTAAATTTCAACCACATCCAAAAATCAAGAATTATGAAACATCACGTGATGGTGTAGTCAGAAACTGTCGGTTGAAAAAGCAAGTAATGTTTACTGTTGAAAAGAAAAGTTATCATTGTCATAGATTTTTTTTACCAAGTGTTTGATGGAAAATCTCCCATGGGTATGTGATTGATTACATTGACTCAGATCCAGAAAACAACTCATTAGATAACCTTCAAGTTATCACTCAACGTGGAAATACCAAACGCGGTATGAAAGGGAGATATTCAAAACATGCATAATCTATTACATCCATCAATACAGAAAATGGTGAAGAAAATATATTTCTATCGATGAAAGAAGCGTGCAAATATTTTGATTTCTGCATACTCTCAATTACACGTGTAGCATAATATGTATGTAAATCGCTTTTTCTAAGAAATATAATCAAAACATATCCGTTAAATATTGTGAGAAAGAGACTGGTAGGTGACCTCGATTATATTTACCTTTTTAAATTTAATTTTCAATTGTTAAAAACATTAATTGTGATACCTTGAGGCCTTCTACATGCAAAGGTAGCTCTATGTCCCCCATATACTACTACTTTTCAATTTCTGTCTTGCAGTATGGTTAATGGAGTTATATTTCTTAATTTCATCGGGGAATGGTAAAATATTTACATATTTAAGAAATAATATCTTCGTTTGACTGAATTTATCAGGATTTATGGTTCATTTCTATTTTTTCTGCAATTATATTTAAGAAACAATATTCGCGTTTCACTGAATTTGTCAGGATTCTTTGTTCATCTGTATTTTTCTGCGATTATTAAGTAAATATATTTATTCCCAATATATCTCCCTTAATTTTATCAAATTCAATTATTTGTATGTGTATTCATGTGTATTTATCCTTTGATTATTAAGTATATGTACTTACGATTATATCATTGAGATGGACAGGTAATTATTTACATATTAAAGAAATAATATCTTCTTTTGACTGAAATTGTCAGGATTTATGGTTCATCTGTATTTTTTCTTCTTTTATATTTAAGAAACAATGTTCTCGTTTCACTGAATTTGTCAGGATTCTTTGTTCATCTGCACTTTTTCTGCGATTATTAAGTACATATATTTATTTCCAATTATATCTCTCTTAATTTTATCAAATTCAATTATTTGTAGGTGTATTCATTTTATTAGGGATAAAACATATCTTTTTAAAAAGAAACAATATCTTCGTTCGACTGAATTTCAGAAATATGAAAAGCAAAGTCACACCATTTTCAGAACTATTTTTAGGTATATATATATATATATATATATATATATATATATATATATATATATACATATATATATATATATATATATATATATATATATATATATATATATATATATATATATATATATATATATATATATTTATCCCAGGTTAGCTACATAATAATTTACAAAATGTACATTTATCAGAGTCGAACATAGCTTAATCAGTAACGCGGCTGATTATCATACTGACAATTAGCAGTTAGAGTCTCGTAACGCGGAAATTACCGATGGTACCGATCAATGTTTTTTATTCTATATAAAGTGGGGTCGACAGCCCCAACGCGTTTCATGTACATCTCTAATCACGTTCAAAAAACGTGGTGGGTGCAGTTTTGCACCCTCCTCCTCTCCCGGGATTCGATCTTGGGGAGAGGTGTGCATGAAATCGAAATGCCTAAACAATCTTCTGAATATTCTAACCTTTCGTTTCGCTTAGAATATCCGCTGGATATATGTATATAGGTGCTGTAAAAAGAATAGTAGTGTGGATGCAGAAAGCTCTATATCACACTGAATTCCATCCCCCCACAGGGATTTCAGAAAGAATGTTGGCAAAAAGAAACAGTCATCGGTGAAAGATAATTCTTTAAAATAAATTATTTAATAAAAGGACAAAAGTTCCTTCGAAAGACACAAAACAAATAAAAGGGACACAGTGAATGATAACCGCTCATCATGCTACAGTATATTTTTGTAAAAAAAAGTTTAATTAAGTTATATTTATGATAACTATGAAAATATCAATGATATAACTTTTATTACAAATTTAACAAATTAAAAAATTTGAATACAACATAGAAATGTTTAGAATATGTATTTACTGATAGAATCATACAAGCTTGATTTCATTCAGCGCTGACAAAAAATTGTGTACCTTTACTTCATTGTTTAAAAAAAAACAATGCGACTGAAATGTATTTTAATTATAATGGTACCCTGAAAAAAGAAAGTATGCGACTGAAATATATTTTAATTATACTATATTTTTTAGGGTACCTTGAGAGAAAACATTCGGTACCCTGATGAAATCACATTTAAGATTTCACAGAGATTTATTTTTAAAGTCTCTTCTCTGTCGAGATTGGTCAATGAGTTTAAAATTTATTCTCGTTTATAAATTATTATGACATTGCATATAGACTGGGGTCACTAGCTTCTGCACTTTTCGAAATCCAGGTGGAACCACCGGTGTAAATGAATAAAAAATGTATCCCTGCTGGACCTGATTTTATTTTTCGATATTTATTTGATAGCTTCCATCAATAACATCACTTACTAGATTTACTGCGATCACCGAAGATATATTTACATTTCCCGATGACATTTGACTCCCACCTCCGTCTAGTTCATTATTGTATCTGAGAATATTATCCTGAGGTGTTATTTTCCTCCATGCAGCAAATATTTTAGCAAAGTTCTCGTTGAAAAGATTGCTGAGTGTTTCTTTAGATATTCGGTTTTCAGTGCTGGTATTACAAATATCGGTAACAGTTGGACGGTTCTTTTGAAATAACTGAGAAATACATAATACTTTGGTTCTCTGGTTTGGTAGCGTTTATAATACTCTTTATGAATTACGAATTCATGAATTTCTCGATTAATATACTCGATATTGTATAATCTGTTATTTTAGGTCATCAGAATAATGCTGTGTAATACTCGCAAAAAATTTCTTAATTTATCTTATATGCGATTTAGTTCATGAGCTATTGAGTCTGAAAGAAATTTAA
Source organism: Unio delphinus (assembly GCA_029339505.1). NCBI lineage: Eukaryota > Metazoa > Mollusca > Bivalvia > Unionida > Unionidae > Unio > Unio delphinus. The sequence continues at coordinate 6,569,755 of JAQISU010000044.1, read as the reverse complement.
AATACTCCTCTCGGAGAACCAGGCTATCTGGTGTGTCGTACTCAAATCGTTTATTAACAAATCTTAACAAATTACCATAATCAATCACAAAGTAATCATAACAAAGTGGTTTTTTGTACTCTGGTTGTGTTATAAATTTTTCACATCAGTGGTAAATCATTTAGGTTTGGTTCGTGTGGTAATATTGGTTTGTGTACTCTTATATCAATTTTTTTTATTCTTTTCCTGTAATTGATTTTATTCTACGCTGCAATTCATTATTGATTTGTTCGATTTGATAATTACCGGTTGGTATAGATACGTAGTTCCATTCGGGGTTTCCATCTTTATCATTTTTATTTGCAAACACCAGGGAATTATATGGCTGCTGCCCACCAAATGATTTTGATCTAATGTTGGGCCAGTTGTAATATACTCGTAGTTTTGCAAGCGAGATTTAATCTAATAACATCTGAAACCGATTACACGACTATATCAACGCGGGTAATACGCATGTGATATTTTGTATTTTTACCTGATAAACGTCAATGAGATTTTTTAGTTTCGATTGTAATTCACGCACTTGACAATATCGATACTGCTGGACATTTATTACAATATTTACTTAAATCAATTACAAAGTTTTTATACCATGTGATTGACACCGATGTTAAATTACCATAATTAGGGGTTAGACAAAATGTTTCGGTGGACCCCTTATCAATGCTTGCATTTACGCTACCAACGCCCGTAGATGAACTTGATGATATACTAAACTGTAACGGAAAAATTAGGGTTAATCTATAGATACCCAGGACCTCGGCAGGAATTGAAAAAAATGTTATTTCGAGGTGTCAAGATGAAATACCCATGTTGTATCGAGTACACAGTATTGGTATTTTCTTTATGCGGTATTTTAATCTTGTTAAGCTTTTCAGCGATAGCAGGAAAATCACTAACGATATTATCATGCGTTTTTTAATCGTGTCGATGGATGTCTTAATTTCAGGAAGTTTCATGGGGATATTTGGCGGTTTTCCGAAGAAATTATCCACGGTTTCATTAATTTTTCTCAACTTTGAAAAGTCACGGATACATGAGCATCGTACTCGGTTCGCTAGGTTGATAGTCTATTATTTATTGTATCTCGTCGGTGTCAGATGGTGGATCACCAAGTGATGTTATTTTATTTAAGTTAATGTCGAGGTGGCCTATCATTGTATCACCGGATTTCTGTACCCGCGCGTCAATATTATCTAGAATAGTTGAAAATAGAACGTCTGGTTTAATCGTACAATTGAAATCAAACACTGTTATGTCGTTTTCGGTTACTCCATTAATTTTACTAATATATCGTTCAAGGAAAGATTACTCGTTTTTAATTTCTCCTGTTTGTTTTCAAATAAGACTATTTCGTTTGGATCCACACTTGCAAGATTGAACAATTCGGATATTTTATCCTCGATATAAAAAAGTATATCTATGGTTGCCGATATTTCACCGGTTGGTTTGTTAGTCAAGAGGGATTTTCCGTAAATATCAATCATTATATTTTAAGATCTCTCTAAAAAGTGATTACTCGTGTATCCGTGTACGATTGTTTGGGGTGGTTTGGTTGATTTTTTATATAGCTTCAAGTACATTAATTACTTGCTGGTCACATATTGGTGGTTCGGTTATTGTCTGTGTTGGTAGCGTTGAATACCAGACTGGAAGTTTTATTCGATTAATACAGTACATAAATTGCTTTGGTGGTGCTAGCCCACATAAATCGAAATAAACAATTCCACTCTGATCAATGGCGTATGCAGCCCAGTGAGTTCCAGGTCAGGTGCTGTTATCGACATTAATAATACCGGTTTCAATGTTGTTCGGGTACTGTGGTACTTTATCGCGCATAAAAACACATCTGAAGTTTTATATTCTTAAATTTTTAGCAGCATTGATTTAATCAAAATTTGACAATGGTGTTTTTAATCGTCTCTGGTAATCTCAAGCCGCTACCGCTGTACCATGAATACGGAGTCACTGGTAACCTTAGGCCCTTTCCTGTTTTTGTATCCTCGTCCTGTTGCATTATTAGTGCCATTTCTGCCGCTGTTCCAACTGTTTCTAACGCCGCAACATTCCCCACTGCGGGGGAGGCCGAGACAATCAATGTTGGTATATACCACCTGATTTAATTGTGTATTTGATCGCACCCGCAGAGAGACGAAGTTGAACACCCGTTTTATTTTTATTTTTTGCATTATTGATATGCTTAATCTCACGCGCTATCAGTGATATTTTATTCTGTCCACGTGTGATCTGATTGTGTTTTAACGATATTGTAGTTCCCTCTCTTTTAGCTGAATCCGACTGAAGCCTTTAAAATCTTATAAGGAGTCAGCGTAACACTAACGTGACTATATGACATTTATTATAATACAAGTGATCTAATTGTGTTGTAAATTTTCCACTGCTGCATCAATGGCTCGCATTCGTCCACCAACACCCTCAAGTAACATCGATTTATCGCTGAGTATGACGGCAATTGCTCTGTAATAACCGTACATAATTGGTGGACCTGCAACGACAACAGGAGCTTGTGTTACACGAGATCAGAAGTGTATGTCAACGACGGTCTGTCTTGTTAAATCGAAATGTTCCAACGAAAAGTAATAAACCGGATATAAGTTTTTAAAATCTGATTGCGATATTTGCAGACCAGTATCTACATTAAGATAACGTCCCATAAATGTCAATAAACGATGATATGCGCGTGATATTTGGTTTTGATCGTAATTAAGTAAAATGTCCTTAGATGGTTCTTGTTGACCGTTCATTCCTAACTAGAAATATCATATGACTGCGCTCTTGAGAACTTACCCGATTAGCATTTTGCATTGCAACAAATATGTCGAGGCGCAGAAATAACCTCCTGTGATGCCATATGCCAAGTAAGTATACCGTTAATATTACTCTCCATAGTAACCGTCGTTGTTGTTAGCCATGATAGTAATGATAGTAACCAAAATCCATAAATGATAGCATTTTTTCCTGTGCGGTGATCGATGGAATCATTACTGGCATCCACAATGAGAGTTTTGTTATCTTTACTTTACCATCAGCAATACCATCACCATGTCAGATTGCATCATTATCATAAGATTTTTCGCACGCGGACTACTGTATGTTTCGCTCCAAAATAACCTTTCGTACATTTCTAAAAAAAATCCAAAAATATGAGACAACGGAGTCACACATGAAAATAATCTACGGACTGCTTCCAATATATTTGTACGTGTTGGAAACCCTAGGCTGTAATTAAGATTAACAGTAATAATCGTATCCTCGACATCAACAACATCAGCATCAGCATTGTTTCTTGGTCGTCTCATAATATACTGAACATTTTCAGCGCTATCATTAATATCCGTTGCAGACATCATTAATATATCAGCCGATCTTGTAAAACCATCAGAATATCTCGCTAAACCCAATATTGTTGTTGAAACATCAAGATCCTTCTGAATAGATTCAATCTCTCTTCCATCAATCATATATGTAGCGCTACTAAACAGCGCCATAATCCCATTTTAAACAACACCAACTCAAACATTTGCGTCATATGGTGTATTAGCATCAACATTTGTTACAAGTCCTCCTTCTACCTCGATAAACACTTCAGAGGGTAAGAATTATCGACTTGTATGTTGAACGTGAAGTTCAATTCGCCCTCGTTGGTGTGGTTGTAATGCATTATAAGAATAACATTGATAATCACGCACAAAATCATCTTTAAGAACCGGTGCGTCTATATCAAATGCTGAGTAGGGTCAAGATTTGAACATTTATTATATTGTTTTTGTATCTAAATTGCATCTCAAACCACTTCACGCTATTAAATTTGCAGTACTATCTTTTTGTAATTGCTCAGAAACTTGATTCATCAACGATGCTAGTTTTTGATCCGCGGTTTGGTTTATTAAATTATCGGCATTCGCGGGCATAATTTCCGTAGATGGCAATTATAATATCGGTGATTTGCGTCACATTACTCGTATTAGTCTTTTTGTGGCTGCAGAAAACGACTTACTAGCAATATCATCAATAGCACCAGCAACGTTTTCACCAATAACATTAATTGCTTTCATCAATAATTGTTTTGTGATTGGTGCTATTTTTGGAGACATCATAGCAACAAAAAAACCCGTGAATAACATCACCAAAACCATTTCCATAAATCGATCTGTAAACGGGTAATCATGAGTCTACTACATAGCCCATGATTGGTTTAAAATGGTGATAGTGTATGATCATTTTATCTAATTGTTATTTATCTAATCGTGGTGATAATTAATCACTGTGGTATCCATCAACAAGTTCATCGATAAACTCGCGATATACTCTAATGTCCATGATACGACCTTGAAATAATCGTCTGCAAATATCAACGGCTTCATTAATTATTTCCGGATAGTTATTGCCAGCTCTTTACCCCTTATGAGAATTTATAATCGTGTTATATCGGAGAGAATATTATTATGACAGGCAACGAGACCCCTCCCCCGACTTCTACTCGGAGCACCGCTTGGAATTCCACTCAGAGAAAATCAATCACCACTACTATAACCTAACCAGTTGCACCTTGCACATCATCATAGTCTTCTTTCTCTTTTCTGTTGTTCTATTTGTCGTTGGGGAGGAAGGGGATGATATTGTGAGCTAGATTATTGCTGAACACTTTCATAGTCGCTTACGGTTCTCATGTAGATCGTAAATATTGGATATTATTTGAAAATATGTATGCGATATATCCACCTATAACAGGCATCTCTTCCTACAGATTTATCCTATTCGGGTTTTAAATATCTTTCTTTGTGACTAAAAACATGCTAATGCAAAACTAGCTAGAGCAGTCGGATTATCGTATTTTTTAATTGTATTAATAGAATCAGTATTAAATTCTTCAGATAGTATAACTTCTTCCGGTTGTTTTTCTTTAAGTAGTTCTTCTGTGATAGGGTCAGCAGCTTCCACCTCGGTTGTGATTGTGCGGAAGCTATACCGAATGGAAGATCTAGTAAAATCTTTTTTGCTTGCTTGGTTCTTTTTGCTATTTTTGCAGTTTCGTCAGCAGTTTGTTTTGACACGGGAAGAAGATCCTCTTTAATGGCAATTTTAACTGTTTCGGTTGCTTTTGCGACAGGTTTGAATAATTGTTCAGTACCTTCTGCAAAATCAACTTGAGAATCTTGTCGTGCTTGTAATGTTTGTCTGACAGAATCACGGACGGGTATAAATGTCCTAATCGCTTCGTATCTTTCTCGTGTCAAACGGGTAGTTAATGATTATCCTACCAGTATTGATCTATGAAATGATTTTATTCGTAGCAGCAGAGAAGGCGGCTTCGAATATGCGTCAAAAAGTAAACAATCACATCCATAATCAGAGCATTTAAAACAAACGACAATAAACAAAAAGATACTCTCGGTTAGATAGAAGCTTTGGTTTTGTGTTTTGACATTATTCGTTTTGTTTTCGTAGGAGGCCTTAATTTAACAAATGGACGCCTCTAAAAATGTTTTAGGGTTTGCCCTCTCTGCCGCTTAGTTTGAGTCCCAAAGAGATCCAAAAGTGAAGGCGATGATATGTCTGATGTGGTGAGCAAAGTACTGACCTGGCAACAGTTCCTTTTTGAATCACATAAATATTACTCCAGGTTTAAATTCACTATAAATTCCAATGAACATCTTTCTCAAGAAGTTTATGAGAGCAAGTTTGTATTTCAAGGTTAAATAATCACTTGACTTCAATAATTGGAAGGATATATAATTAAGCTCAAACTGGACACATAATACAACTTAACGTGTCAAGTGTGTTAAGCTCATCTGGCAAGCCTTCAACGAAATATAAGTTAAGCAACTAATTAAGACACATAAGAGATTCCTGGATAAGACTCAAAACTGAATTCTTTTGGAACAAAAGAAGTTCGTTACTAATTGTCACATGATATATATAACGTAGTCCAGGTATGACCTTGAATCAACTTAAATATTATACTCTGACAGATACAAACAGTTGTTTACTTAAATATTAATTTGGCTAACATATTCACACACATTGAGCATAAGAGCATAAGCTATTTGACATTAACTCAGTTATGGACAATGCCAAGTACAGTAAATAATGTTACATTCAATACCATGTTATGATGCCTTTATTACAATTAAAACTAACAATCAAACAATTAAATTAAATATACATAACAATTTTAAGTGCGTATATGATTTAAGCATTCTGGACAGATTACTATATAATTAAGAATTAATTATATAAGAATGTGTGTACTGGGTTTGGTGGAGGAAGAAAGATAAACCTTAGTCCATTGTACGCGTTCTAGTATTAGGTATTAATTCATACCATATTATTGAAACAAGACACATTGGATCAAAACTTGTAACTAATCATATCATAAAAGTAAATTTAAAAAATCAACCTCTTAATGAATGTCTGCATAAAGTTAAATAATGTTGTCAAGAAATAAATGTATAAGCCTCACATTAACATTAGGTGTACGACTTTAAGACAACCAAGTTGCATGCTATTTCGTTCATCTTTAGTGTTACTTGCGTGGAAGCATTAACACAGGTAGTAAATAATTACTGCGGTTGTGTAGTGTCATAGTCACCAATTGTATCAAATATATTCGTTGAGGCGCTCTACATACTAAGTGCAGATTATTCTTCAATTGTTAGGCACAAAAACATTCACCTAAAGGTCTCTAACAATACTCAATGTCACCTGTTGTGGCGCTGTACGAAATAATTCTTGGTTCTCCGTTCTTTAGGTAACCCATAAGCACACACCTAAATTTTGTGTCATAGTGATATTTGTGTGCTAATTGTACAAACTCCTTAGCATATTTTAGAATCTTCGCTTGCATTTTCGTGTCTTTGAATGGCAACATCAATGAATCTGCCTTACTAGAAAGCCATCCTTTGTCATTTTCCGGATCGTACTTTAGCATCTCCTTTAGTAGATCATCTTCTACCACAATGATTGGTAGCTCTAGCACATATACTTTACATATCTCAAAAGGGATACAAACGTCAGTTTCGTTTGATAAGATATCAATAGCATTTTCAGTTTGCCCGCTTCCTCTGATTTGGCAGGAACCGCTTCTATCGTCTTCATGGCTGGGTTTAAGCATTGCCACCAAATTCTCAATGAAACGTAATTCTTTCTCCATTTTTTTAATATACATATCGAGAATGTTAGTAGAGAAAGGCGAATTTTCATGTTTCTCCACCAAGTTCTGTATTTGTTTGGATTCTGAAAACTCTTTCTCCATCTTAGGGTCGCTCATTATATCATGCAACTTCATTTGCAGCCAGATTTTGTGCCTCTTCAGCTGAGTTGACAGTTTTTTAGCTTTTTTTCGTATCCTCCGTTCCTTAATGGCGACGTCAGAGGTTTGTATGTCACTGAGTGCTACTTCTGAGTTGCTGATTTCTTCAAAAATTGCTGTAACGGAATTTAGTACGGCCTCATTAATCTGACTGCACGCCTTTGGTAGAGATGAACATATAGAAGCCAGCGGTAAAAGATGAACTCTTATTGGGCAGTCCATGTCTTTAACCAGTTCTGGAATTCTTTTATATATTTCAATGACTTCTTGAAGGGAAATTGGGTTTGATGGGATTTGTACAGACCCATGTATTCTAACCTTCAACTCATTTAGTTTATTTTCTCCGTCTGTTTCATACAACCCTTGGGCTTCTCCTTGAATAGGAGATCCAAGCTTCAGTTCGATTTTTCCTTGAACTTTTAGCTTCTCTTTTTCGCTTTCACATGTTGTCTCCAGCTTCAAGAAGAACTGATACCCGTACGTTATTCCAGCAACAACATGTGTAGCCCCACTCATTTTAATAAATTCATGATGCTGTTCAACCTTTTTTTTTGAAAAGTAACTCATAGATATGAATTCGTCCTTTTTTGTGCCTCTTGTTTCAAGTACTACCGATGCTTGCCTCTTCGAAGTTTTATTATCTTTGAGAACTTCACCAGAGCCTTTGACTTCCAATTTGTTCGATAAGGCGTTGATTTTTAAATTACCTTTAATGTCCAGTAAATCCATCTTTGATTCCAAAGAATCTGATGTAGTCACATCTGTATTGTGTGTGATGTTGCGACGCACGTGTATAATTCCATTTTCTTGTCCATATTCCCATAGTGAAATTGCTGGAACTATTTGGTTCTTGTTCACATTATATAACGTACCAAGCTCGAAAGGAAGTCCTAGAGTTGGCAACTGTAAAAGATTTTGCTCGTTTGCCATTATCTGAAATGAAATTGTAAAATCTTTTCAAAAGGATTCGGTACTCGTTGTTCTTTGAAATTTTATATTTAATATGAAATACATATTGCTAATAATGTTATTTGTATCCACTGGCAAAGTATTAATGAAACATTAAAGATTTTTTTATAAAAGAAATAATTAAACTATTTGCAAAGACAAAAGCAGGCAATACAACCTTGCGATATGTAATCGTCATCTGACGGGCATGCCATTAATATGGAAAGAGATTCAAATAAGTTTAATACTTTTCTTTTATATCAAAGAGTGGTCTTTAAAATAAGTTCGACTAAAAATACAGTTGAGTATATATTAAATAAACTGTACACATCAAACTCAAAATAGTTTTTCTAAAAGAAATAAGCCAAAGTGTATACTTACTCTACCTGAAGAGAAAATATCCGCTACCTTGAGTCAAGATTACATGTAATAGCTTACGACAACCTTGTATTACTTCTTTTTGAACCATACCGCCGCAAATATGACATATGAAGTGGCAAGTGCATATAATACCTGGTAAAATCTACTGTATTATTATATTAATGGAGTGACGCATGTGTCTATTCTATTATTGTCGCGACCAGAATATATTGATTGTATCGGTACTTCTTATGCATTTATATTTCCTAGAAGAAACGTTTTCGTCTCTGTAATTTAATACAAAGTCCCAAACCACATTCGTACGTATACTATGTCATGCTTTCACTCTCTTTTCTCTCCAAAACTTATCTACATTTATTTCAGTGTATGAGAAGCTGGATTCAGCTATATATGCATGTGTTATTAAAACTGTAAATACAACATTCAAAATAGCGATACACTGTGTAATTCTAGCTTCTGGTTTTGACAACTATGAAGGACATAATCGGAAAACAAGCACTGCTCAAAGGCACCTTCTTCAATTGTCGAGTATGATAAACGAAAACAACGGTAAATATTCCTTCTACATTTTGAGTTCACAATAACATTTATATATTTTTAGAGATCTATCAGTCAGACATTATGGTAGCTATTTACTTTGACTACTTTAGCCAATGCTGAGTTAGAGCTATTACTTATTTGTGGGATAAAGATTATGTGTGTGTGTGTGTGTGTGTGTGTGTGTGTGTCTAAAACTGAGAAAACATGTATTTATAAAAAAAACGCTCTGAAAATATTCTGACATATTTTAATTTTTATATATAAATTACAATACAATCACTTTAATGTTTGCGCTTCAGTTGATCTTGTTTGCTAAGCGTGCAAAAGCTAAATAATCAATACCAGTAATAATTTTTTTAGTTTTCAAATAGGTCAAAATAAAGAAACACAATAACTTGTTAAATACTTCAGTAAATAGTACTTGATCAATTTCGTCTTCCTCAGTATTGTGGACAATGTCGTAATAGTTACGACCACGACACAGTTAATCCTATCGGCGTGTTGTTGTATACAATCTCGTTCACTCGATATCGGTCAGGATGAATACCTTTCTTCATAGTGTTATTGCTAAGATTACCTTCTCAAATCATACATATCCATGGCTTATTTTGTTTCGCATTTAGTAAATTTATCTTGCATAGCTGCATTCCACTTGAAGGACGATAGTTGTATTCTTAAATATTGTCTCTCTCAAATTATTATAATAATGAAACTGAAGTATATAGTTCAGTGTTAAGTGTATTTGTATACACTAAGGCATAATTTGTAATTTATGGAACCCCTGAGGCATATCGGGAACGTGAATCAGCGGTTTTGATACAGTACAGGCCTTTGCAAACGTGAGGCTAGATTTGGATAATTTTGGCGACAGACACCCAGTCCTTGATTTACGCGCGAGGCCTCTTGTGGGGACGGCATTTGGAAATACAAATTTTAACAAGTTTTATGTGATATTAAACTTAAAATGTTCTTCATTCGCTTTAAAACTATTTTCTCATTAACAACATATTTAGAAAAATTACTAACGCGTGGGGCCTTTGTGAGCGCAGGGCGATAATGGACCAAATGATAACAATTAGCATAAGGCCAGCCCTGATTTAATTCACATCTGACCATAACAATACGTTTTCAAACATGTAGAATAATAATACCACTGTTACACAAGGGATCTCTACCGAGTGAATTACATACCTCCATGTTTTACATTTGCATTACGTCTTCTTCTTTCACGTTTGCATGATTTACCTCTAAGCCGTTCCAAGCCAAACATTAATACTTCGGATTCCATCTCCTAGTCTCTCAACACACAGCTTCAAACCAAATTTCACACTCACCCTACATATGCCATTCTACCACACTGCTTTCAAAACATAAATAAAAGGCCCATAAAATCGCAATGACCCTTCTATATAATTCATAGTAAAAATATATGTCCCTTCTGCGTAGCCAAATAAACACCTCTAGACTATGAGATGAGCTATTTGCTAACCGGAAACATTTTATCCTACTCTGACAATTTCAGGCTACTAAATACGTATACCATTTTACGAAACTATTCCATGACATCAAAAAGGTTCGTGAATAATGTACAGTATGACGTTTGTTGTTAGAAAATTTAAAATTAATCGAGCTGAGATATCTACCCAACACCGACTTCCATAATCAAACAACAAATCACTAAAATCTGAGAAAGCTATAAACGGAGACGTATGGCACGTACCCTATGTTTATTACAATAGTATCGTAAAAATAATTACGTCAAGATTATACAGCCTACGGTCAGCCATTTGATTATAGTGTTCGTGATAGGGGACGTAGGTACTCCAAAACTTCGACACATCAAACGGTAAGAGTGCCTGAAAGGAATTAGGATTACAAAGCAACAAAGGAAGGGACGTTTAGTTAAGTTAAGAGCATTTCATTTCCTCAAGAAAATCGGTTTCAAACACATCTTTATACATACGACAGTACTTATCCTAACTCAAGGCGGAGACTCTAGTCTGTTGCTTCCCTAACAGGTCTCTCAAAACCGACAATAGTCGTTAATGAAAAAATTGTTGCAACAACTTGTTGGAAGAATTGTATTTGTGGTAAAGATGTAAACCTGCAAATTACCTGCCATGTTACTAAGTTTAAGGAAGCAAGGAAAATGATTACCTAAAATTAAAGCTACATTGATTATGCTGTTTATATTTGATAATCTTTAAATGGAAGTAGGATGTTGTCTGCTCCTACATTTCTCTAATAATAATAATAATAATAATAATAATAATAATAATAATAATAATTATTATTATTATTATTATTATTATTATTATTGTTATTATTATTATTATTATTATTATTATGGTGAGGACTTAGTATAGCGCCTAATCTTTTGAAGCTCGAAGCGCTTTGCTACATCTATAATGATATGAAGACAAAAGCAAAAGAAAAAAAAAACATTACAAAAAACGTGAAATTTGAAAACAAATCATGCTGGAAATATGTAGGATCGGAAACATTTTTAAGTCTTTATGTTCGTTCTTGTAATCGAGAAAGGTGAGTTTTAAGAGCACTCTTGAAAGGCATCATTGTGTATTTGTGGACAATTTCAATGAGCAATTGTTTCCACGTTGCTGGGCCATGGTATGCAAACGAACGTTGTCCATATGACTTCGTTTTCATAGTGGGACTAATGAATATACGAATCACAGATGAGCGTAAGTATATTCCTGGTGTATACACCTAGGTTTCGTACTGACTGTGTGAAATAAATGTTGGTGTTGCTGATATTTATTGTTTGATGTAAAGGATGTCAATGAGAAAGTGTTAGTGTTGTGATCCGAATGGTTTAATCGTCATTCATCTGCAGCTTGTTGCATGTCATCCATGATTTCACATCAGATATGCACCTCTCTACACCTTGGATGGTAGCATCAACTTCAGTTGGGTGGCTAGACTTGTATATTTGGGTGTCATCCGCGTACAATTGGTGGGACTCTGGATGATGGACTATAACACTTGAGAGCAACTGAGTGTTTAGAATGAAGGAAACAGGACCAAGAACAGACCCTTGTGGAACACAACAACATAGATCAACTGGGCTGGAGTGTATACCATTTGCAGATACAATATGTGTCCTGTTTACTAAGTATGACTTGAACCACTTTAAAGCTATATTGTGAATGCCAGATACATGCTGGTGACGGAGAAGTAATATAGCATGGTTTATTGTGTCAAAGGCTGCAGACAAATCTAGGAGGGTGAAGACTGTAATCTCTCCGCTAGCCAAAGCAGAGAGAATGCCATTAAATTCTTTCAGTAGAGTAGTTTCAGTACTGTGGCAAGGGCGGTACGCAGACTGTACATTGCTAAAAAGGAATATTTGAACAACTTTTCCTAAGATTTGTATATGAACGGGAGATTATAAACTGGGCGGTTGTAGTTCTTTAAATCGTTATGGTTAAGTTTTGGTTTTTTTCAGTAGAGGTTTTACGATGGCAGTTTTGAAAATTGATGGGAATTCCTCAGATGAGAGAGAGGTATGAATAACATCAGTTAGTGAAGGCAATATTGGATCTAAGCACTCAAGCAGCAGTGATGTTGTAATTGCATAAAGTTCACATGACTTTGGTGCACTCTTCATAATGATTGTCCATATTAAATCCGTAGAGACAGGTTAAAATGCTCCTAATGATTGTCGCTAAAACTTCTGTATCGTAACTGTATGATGACGATGAGTCAATTGAAATTGTGTTGTCAAGCGTTTATATAATGGTTTGTACTTTGTCACGGAAGAAATTTGCAAAGAAGTCCAGAAGGTCTACTGGCGAGACGGCAATTGGAAGTGGTGTACATTTGTTTCATGACATTTGTTTGTTAGTTATTTCGGCTCTTTGCAGCTCAAACTCATCGTGATCTTAGTACTGTAGTGGGATAATTTGGCTCAATGAACTATGTTTGTGACGTTCTTCTTAGCGGCTTCATACATTTGTTTATGAATAGTGAGTCTGGTGGAAACCGAAAGCCTTTCTGCTTACGGCGGTGTCTCTTAGCAGTCACTAACAGTGCGATACAACGGAGAACACTTTTCAATGGATATTCTGCATTTGGTAGCTGTGGCATGTTTTGCAAGCTATGAAGGCAGGCAGTTATAAAGTTGTTAAGTAAGATAGTTGCTATATTTTCTTGGATGTCATGCATTAGTTGCATTCTATTTATTATACGGAGGTTTCTCTTCTTTTCAAATAAAAGTGGAGTGTTCCGAACTGATACATCGAGATGGCATATAAAAAAAGAGGTGATCTGATGCAACTTCGTTTCGTTGGATACAAGGGTGGATCTCAAAATATTATTATCCGGTCTACGAAGAATTCAATCTAAAATGTGATCAAGTTTATGGGCGGGTTGGATAACTGACTGTTTCATGTTGAAAACATGAATGGAATTTAGGAGATTTGATGTGTATGGATTTCCAGGACAGTCAAAGTGAAAGTTGAAATCTCCAAGAATAATTATGTTCCTACCAATCTAATTAATGTACTCCTAAAGATTCGAAAACTGTAAGAAGAACCAAGAAAACAATTTTATTCTAAAATGTTTATAATAACACTCTGTGCATTTGGATAAGAAGGTGTTAAGTCTTCATTATTTTGTCAAGATTTAGTTTACCTTCTGTTCTTATGAATAAAACACGGTGATGAATAAAACATCCCTTCAAGAAGATTCTTAATTTCAAATACAGCAAACACTAACCTCTAATATGGATATTTCCTTCGCCTTGCAAACTATACAATGTTAGGCGTATGCGTTATATAATTATATTTGAGTGATTGACAGTTATAACTTTATATGTTCTATCCTTTATTATAAATGCTACATATCTTTGATAAACCCACATATTGAGTTTTATTTCAACCATAAAAAGTATTTGAAACCAAAAGCAGGCAAAAACAATAAGAAAATGTGTGTGTGTGTGTGTGTGTGATTTATACTTTTAACGTATCTATAACAATTTTTCAGTCATATCGATACGATTTCTGCACTTGGGCAGTTTATAGCAATATCTAACACTGGAGACAAATGCGTGGGACAAATGGGAAATTAAAATGTGGGAGGAACTTAAAGTTCAGAGAAGTAATGTATAGTTAATTGGTGGTGGGAGTGGCAGAAGGCGGTTGAGTGCAGTAGTTACTGAATACACATGGGAACCATAGCGGTTAACATCGATATGGGCTTATGTGTCAGAAGGGTAACGGTACCCTAACAAACAACAACATACACAAAATATGTACAAAATACGTATGAGAATACATGTATCAGAAAAGATCTGAGTGGCCATGAAAAAGACAGTTGGGTTTTTTAACGAAAGTGAGCGAATATACGTGGCATTTCACTGTTATCTTTATTTTCCTCGAACTTCGTCTCAAGGGAGATTAGAGAAAGACCATATTCACACAGCATTCACTATGTGCGTAAATCCTTCTTTTCCATCTAGCTGTTACTTAATGTTGATGGAACATTATGATTTTACATACATCGAATATCGTGAATGCTTAATATTACCGATGCCCTTGCTGTTACCATCAGAGACACGTACAAATCAGTTCTTAGATTACTGCATGGAACAAAATGTACGAGAATACCCAGTGCGACGCCTGAAGTTAGAACAAGCATACCGAGTGCTAGAAATGTGGTGTCACTGCTGCAATCAACGTTACACAACCCACCCCGCATTGCTAAAAGTTATAACGTAGAAAATGTCGCATCTATGTACCGAAGCGACATATTGCTGAGCTTGAACAAGTGATACATGCTTGCTTACATGTCAGGAAGTAGAGATGAACAATCGCTGTGTATTCGCTGTATCCTTTGGTGTGCAAATATTGTCAATTTCATACAAGCCACCACGAAATTGGCAGAACAAATTTACGTGTAACACATTTGTCAAACAGAAGGCTTGATCAAATGTATAGTCCTAACGATTCATCCCACGCCCATCCCAACCCGGCGCCCACCAATCTGTACCATCCAGTCCTACTACACTATTGCCAAGGAAAGCTGAGGTTTCCTTTGTGCCGTACCCGTGACGAAACCTATAACCATAACATGCATTGTCAGCACACTAAATAATAACACATATTGAAAAGTACACGTGTTTGCGTGGAATTGTTCAAAATCTGCATAGCTAGGATACAACTTGTTAAACGTCTACGAAAATTACCACTTTCCAAACATTGAACTCTACCCGAAGAACTACGACTCTCAGAAATTAATTTTCTCGTGATACGTCAATGAATTTCTCAAACTAAAATAAGAAGCCTGAGGCTATCACTCCTGGTTTCAGTCTTCAAAAATACAAAGCGACATTCAAATAACAGTACCGCTCGATCAGATGAATCAATTTAGACTGGGTGATCGAGTCCTGTACTTTGACACGTATAGATCTACCTACATTCATCGCCGTGATAGCTGCCGTCCAGAAATCGAACAGTACCGTTCAAATGCATGGACGGACGTGCGCACATAAAACAAGATTTTTGGCTTTACTAGTGGCTGTCCCAAATATTACGGCTTCTAATACCGAGACCGGCGGAGATAAATGCATATGCTAATTGAAAATTACAACAATTGACACTGATCTATCCATCGAATAAAGTGATGAAATCTGACCTGTTCTAATAACTCTACAGCCCAGAGAGGATCAATACTATCTCCTGACCACCTTCGATCTGCACAATTCGTATATTTAAAAGTCGTCAGTCTCCTTTTGGAAAACAAATCGTCGAATTGTGTATCAGAAACTAGTGCTGCTTCCATATCACAACACTTCACCGTACAGACATACCAAGCTCCAATATATAACAAAGGAGACTTCCTAGACAAACATTTCATTCGGACTACAAACACAAAACTAAAAATGTTAATTCATGATATAGCCAAACGCGAGCCAGGGTCTCAAATCCAATACATAACTCGAGTGCGTTACCGTTACTCATGATATCATAGATCCCTTATCCTGTGACATCATTGAGGGAGCACGGTATGACAGCTATTCTGCTCCAATATCCACGAGTTTACGGATAAGAAAGCGATGCCATTTATTGCCGTGGACCTTGCCTCTTTACAGGCTTTCCTGGTCAACGTAATGCCGTATGTGTACCAAATTCGGATCTCAGCTTTATCACTGAAATTCACTCATGATACCACCGCAAACACCTCCTCATTCAGTTGTGACAGTCACAGAATAATGTACGTTGCCTGTGATTTTCCTTTCTACTGTGACTGAGATTCGATTCAAAGGGGCAAGGCCAAATCTTCGGTGTAGCTAGTCAAGACTAATATTAAGGTATTACTGATAAATTCTGGATGGATGTTTTCAGCCTTACGATAGATTTTTGGCTCTCTTTTACCCATCCCTCAAAACTCCTCATTCTAGGTATTTGATCTTTTTCCTTTGAGACGAAAGTAAGTGACTTACATTACTTTATAAATACTCCTGGCAGGAGCAAACAGATACAACTTTGCTACATAAAGATGTTAAAGGAGTATCTTGACAGTTGTAGCCCAATAATTGGTCGATCAGTTTAGTTGTATCTGTCCCACACAGTGAGCTTTTTTACGAAGATGTGAAACTGTAGTAACTTTAGGGTAACCAGTTTTCGAAATTGGGAAATATTTGACAATCTGGACCAGAATAAGTCACAACAAGGAAAGAATTAAGTTGAAAAAGCTACTATTTTGGAATATGAACGCTTGTTTCTAGATGTTCCAACATGAACAAATAAAATGGGCCTTGACAATGAAATTGTAGAGTCCACATACGTGAAATTTGATCATTGCAGGATCAATCCTCTCAAACAAGAATGTTTGTCAAAAAATTCAATATTTTCTGGAGAATTGTTTTATCGAACCGAGTAGAATTAACGGGCTTTCACACTTAGTCTTGAAACCAGATACTTCTATCCGCATGTTCAATAAACCGATTTTTTTTCCAATCTAAAGAATTGATAACAGCCTTGACGTAACTAGAAATGTAAAATATATCACTACGTGTGACCTTCTGAAGGAACTTTGGCACATTCCACTGAAGATAAGAGCAAGGCAATCGCAGTATTTGTATCTCCATTTGTAATTAACCAATATAAAGATATGATGTTCGGGATAAATGTTTTCCTTGCATTTTTCAAAGTTTGACGAACTTGATGACGTATGGTATAGTGTTTTTGGTGACGTTTACATCGATGACGTCGTAATATAAAACGACAGATTGAAATACCACTTTTAACACCATTCGAACCTTCTTTGAACGACTGAGCGATGAGACAATGACGACTAATTTAAGAATAAATCACTTTTGCCGCGATAATGATGCATATTTGGAACACTGATTTGCGGCAAAGTCAAATAAAATCTATATAACTTAAAATTAATGCTATCCATGAATTCAGAGTGCCTATCAGTAAGAAATAGCGGATGACTTATTTTAGAACGGCTGAATAATTAGACATTTTGCTCTAATTTGTCCATAATTGCTGAACCCCAGACAAATTTGCTTAATAAGAATACCAGACTGCTAAGGTAGGAGACGACGCTGTCAGACTGGCACGCAGTCTGTGGTCTATACTGTAATGAACACACCAGTGAGAAGGGACTCAAGCTCCTGGACTTCGCCACCTACCATAACCGAGTGCTAACGGGCACCATTGTCTCCCAATGACAATGTTAAAGATGGACATAACACAATCCAGACGGAAAACATCACAACCAGATTGACTACCTGTAACAAGATAACCGGGACGGATATTTCGGATTGACAACAGAACACGTTTGATGATACAGATAATAAATTATGATTTAATGTGGCGATATATATATATATATATATATATATATATATATATATATATATATATATATATATATATATAAGCACAACAATGAAATGCGTGCGTATTGTAATCCAAATATTGGATTTATTTAAACATAATAACGCACAGACTCGAAGATGCAAACAAATTATACAATGATACAAATCAATGATACAATGATACATATAAATGATACATTGATACAAAAACCCCAGAGAAATATACAAAAAAGATGAATACAGTTCATTCACGTAGTAAACAATGCAGCATTACTCATATAGTAAAAATGTATACGCTCAAGTAGCGAAACTATATTTGAAAATAATAAAGGGACAGATAACGACTTACCTTTCCAGTCCCAAAACATATACTGGGTTCCGCAAACCCATATTAGCCCACGGCTAACAAATTGAAAATAAATAGATATAATCGACTATTAGTATACAGCTCCACAGCTGGTACAATTAATCTTCACAATTTCTACAGACTCCGGACACTCGGAATACTACGAAACATTAGACCCTCCAGACCCTCCAAGTATTAGACCCTCCGGACACTCTGGTCATTTAGACAGCTCTACAGCTGGGTCACCCTTGTCACTCTTGACATTAGACACTCCGGACGCTAGACATGTGCGGCATAGAGCGAATTGTACTCACGATTCCGAAGTACAACTGGCCATATATATATATATATATATATATATATATATATATATATATATCACCCTTAGGTATCGTTGCACACGATAAACGAAACCCAAGTACGTGTATTTCCTGAATAAACACTACATCATTCCGTGACACTACCTCTTGGTGATATCGCGTTAACATTCCCAGAATATATGTCCTCCCAAGAGTTAACAAAGAAAGCAACCATGACTTGCTGAAGAAGACCAATAAGCCAAGACAGGTTAGAACGAGGATTGAACTTGAAATATTTATAGATTTAAGCTTTTCAGTTGTATTTAAATCATCAATAGCGATAAATATCAACCAGTCACAAATTCTGGGTGATGACGAAATGAAATTATACTATTGATCACCACTTTCAACATGGGAGTACTAGGCTCAACCAGCGACATCCTTGTCAAGCATCTTTGGAAGTGATAAACTCTCCATGTTTTAGCAGATATACTTGATATCGATGATGTAAGGTAGAACCGAGGAAAAGAGGAGACGTTGAAATAGTTGAAAAATACAAGGATATTAACACAATGATTAAGACGAGCTTGTATAAGGCGAAGAAACCTGGTTAGAAGACAAACTGTAAGGAAGTTGAGAAAACCCTGAACCTGAATAACAGTAAACTGCCATACTATATAGTGAAATACATGACACCAGAGAAACAGGTGACCTACCACGATCCATGAAAGGCTTTTAAGAGTCTCACAGCAGAACATGGCATTCTTAAGAGATGGATGGAATACTTTTCAGAGGTTAAAAACCAGGAGACGTCTGCAGATCAAGCTTTACTATACTTCCAACTGATCAGGACACAGGATGACCAACCAATCCTCAGGGAAGAAGTAGAAGCTGCATTAAAGCCAATAGCGAAAGGGAAGTTATCTGGGTTAGACAATATACCAGTAAAATTTGTTCAAACGGAAGAATCTCCACAACATACATCCTCGTAACAGTTATTAGCAAACTCTGGACCAAAAATAGAACTACCCAGCAATCAGCCTCATCACTCAGAGAAGCAAGATTATGATTAAAATCGCCATCAACATACTGACTCCACACCAGGAAAAGCACACAATTGCGGAAGAACAATCAGATTTAAGAGCAGGGAGTAACACTACAGAACATATCTTAAATGTTAGATCCTCTTTTAAACTATTTGCAGTGTCAAACGGATATCTGTCATGTCATTGTGGTCCTTCGTATAGATACACAAAATAAACGGAACGCTAATCAGCACATATAAAAGTAGTTAGGTGATATCACCCCTGATGTAGATTCATAAAACCTAAGGTTTTTTAAGGATGGTCCATTCAACAACTGCTCAAGCTAGTTAACTTTTAGTTAACTCTCACGTTGTAAGGAACAATAACCAGATTGCATCATGTATATGCTTTACCCAGAGTCTTATAATTCCGCGTCATAATTGTTACAAGCTCAGCCTTGCGAACAATGAGGTGGTAAAGCCAGTGTTTGTAACAGGGCCATATGAACGCGTGACTTGCACCTTATTTTGTCAGCGCGTGATCAACATGCAAGTGTTGAATTGCCGGTGTTGGCTTCAAAGGAACACATCAACTGGGGGTCGTAAAACCACCATTCACAGGCTGTGGTGAGGGGGCAATGTCTTCTATTATGTAGACAATGGGTGAATCGACATAAATTCGAACTTGAGCAAGGCGTGGTCACTATTGGAATAGCAAACTTAAATCTAGTATCTTGAGAACTAAACGTTAGTAGTCGCTAAACCATCTTGCGAAAATTATAAGGGAAGATAAGCTGCTGCGACGTTCTTCGAAATTGGCGGCAAACGTTGTTATTTTGGAAATTACAAAAGAGCTTCGGAAAGGAAGATTTTGGGGACAGATTAGTTGTAGGAGACAGAGTGAAATACACTAGTGCAGTTGGTTCCAAGATTATGGGAGACAAGAAAAGTAGAGAACTGAGATAGAAGGTGTTGGACTGGAGTACCAGTCCAGAGAAAGCATAATATAGATGAGTAGGAACACAGGACAGGATAACAATATATCACACTACATCAGATGATGAAAAAGTCGTCACTAGATTGAATAAAAGACGAGCGATAGGATTTTAAATATTGCAATGCAATTGAGAAATGACCATCTGTTATTGAATGGCATTCAATTGGTGTTTTTATTTTGAAACTTCACCCTTTGTGTATTCAGTAATTTAACTGTCGGCATCGCTGACTGAGGGCTCAGAGCTTTGCATCATACTACTTCAATTTCTAACAGAAACAAGCAAGGGTGGGTCTTCTGTAATAATAAATAAAATACTTGGAGCTTCCCACCCCAACCTAGTAGCGGCAACCTCAACATGCTCTCGTCCGGGATATGAATCAGACATATCTATTATCTCTACGATCTAACGTTAATTTGTTAGGAAGTAGCAGTGAACAGTGAGATATTTTCCATAATCTGCATTTGAATTGGTTCGATTTTTCGTCTTGTGTATGTTATATTTTGATATTTGCATGCTTGGTAGATATTTTATTACTTGCAGTAATTATGAAGCAAATATCGAGCAAATATCTTACCGGAGCGAAATTAGGGGTCGACAGGTAAGTATTTCGATAGAAACGTTTATATCTGTCAATTGTTCAGTAAGATATCACTTATTGTTAGTATATTAATAACATGGCTACTGAAAAACAGATGGTCAAAGGTTACCGTGCCATAGGCGTGTAATAAATCGGATACGAGGCAGATTGCCTGGCAGCGTTCATTGAAGATTGCATACGTTAACATCTGTTTATTAAGGCATCAAGTATTGTTAGTATAATAATAACATGGCTACTGAAAGACAGATGACTAAAGCTTACCGTGCTATGGGCGTGGAAGAAATCCGAAAAAATAGAATACGAGGCAGATCGCCTGGCAGCGTTCATTGAAGATTGCATAAAATAATAAATGGCTAAAAAAGTCGCCGATAGAGAAACCAAAAAAGGGCTTTCGAGGATATCAGTAGAAAGAAAAACCCTAATGGAGCTGGCCCGGATATACGCTGAAAGAAAAACAAAGAAAGAGCTCACTCGGATATCATCGACCACAAAAGAACAAGAGCTCGCTCACGCTCTCGAAATGGAAAAGGTAATGGCAGGTGGTATGGCTACCCATAGGGACGACTCCAGTACGGTTCCTGGGGAAGCGTACAACCATTCATTGAACACCGAATGGTTCAGATACGTATGTCGAGATTCAATAACAGACGAGTCCATTGATACTTTTCTCGTACAATTTGAGACAAACGCGGGCGCTCCCAAACTTTCATAGCAAAATTAAGCAATCAAAGTCTCTGCCTTTTTGCAAGGCGTAGCTAGCAAAATTTACAACAACTTAGCTGCCGACGAGGTAGATGACTACAATGCGCTCAAAAAGGTCCTTCTTTGTCATTATCGGTTGACTGACGAAATGTATCGCAAACTTTTTCAGGACTCGACGAAAACGACAACGGAGTACCACTATAAATTCCACACCCGCGATCGAGGGTTATTTGGGAAGAGGATGAAGATGGCCGATTCGAGCAATCGTACGAAGGGATAAGCATGTCCTGAGTACGTACCGTCGCGAATTGGAAGTCTTTCTAGCACAGTGAGAACCCCGAACTCTCGAAGAAATCTTTAGCATAACGGAGATTTACGAACAGGTACAATCGAAGAGTGGAGGTTTCGGAAGCGCGGACAAACCACGACACTCAAACACAGGCGAACGCGGAATTCAAGTTCAGGGATAAACTCGAGTGCGATGCTGCACGAAATGGAATCTTTAGTATTACCACCATTTTCTGCATGTGCCGTGTCGTTCTTCTACCAAACACGATGTCATTTATTACCTAAATCATTGTCTCGGTGCAAATGAACGAGATGCAGCATAACCATTTTTGGTTTCCTCATCAATGTGATGCTGTGTGTTTATAACTCTATGGATATCATCCATGCCTGTGCGAATCACCAACATACCATCTAGCAAAACATATCTTTGCTGGGTTACCTTGCCGTTAAAATCTATTACAGACGTTTAATTTCCTAAATATCTGAATGGTACTACACACGAACAAGTAGTCAGAACTGGATATGTCTGTTTGGGTGAATCCTCGGCCGGGTTATACGAAAAGACTAACAAAAATTTCAGTAACAGCTGTCTTGCATGGCGCTCAGGATTGAGAGGTTGGTGTTAGGGTTCGGTCTGGTAGGCCTGGATTCAGGATAATGTGCTAGACATTACTATAAACTGCCACGCGACAGACATCGTAGCGATATGACTAAAAATTTGTTAAAGATAAGTTAAGATCTCCAAACGACATCGCACACTGTTGGGGAGAGGAGTATGGAGTCAAGTGATTCAATAATGGTGTCTTATATGGGAGTATACATACTGGGCATACCAAACATGCCAGATGGTCACTGCAGTGACGCTACCTTCCTTTGATGGGACCTACGATGGCTACATCGTTCTATTCTACCTCTTCTTCCTCTGCTCTTTGATCTAAAGTTCGATCGTCCACGTTGGGAGATACTGTATATTTGTCATCACTAATATATTGATTTCTCGACTTAGTGGTTCGGGCATCATTGTAATGCCATTATAGTTTACATTACCTCAAATTGTTTCAACAAAGTAAAGCTCACCGTACCATCATACTCACGACAATGTGCAAATGTTAGCCAAACAGTTATAAGTACAACTTGGCTGACTTATGCGCACGACGATGCCACTCAAAATCTCCTGCAAACTTACTCGCCGAGTTAAAACCCATGACACCAGATGATTTGGGAATTCGCACACACTGTTAGACGACATTTCAATCTCAGTCAATCGCAACGAAATATTACGATGGTTTACGCTGACAGTACGTTAATTGCATCAAGACATTATTCACTTCCCTCATCAGATCACATGTTTTGTTTTGACAAACATAAATTGGCTTGGTCACAACTGGCAGATGCGAAGATCGATAATCAAACCTACGAGAAACTCATTTTAAAACATTACGGTGGTGGCCCTCTATGTTGTGTTTTGATTCGATCCCTCATAAAATGGAAAATTAAATCCTAATGCCAAAACAAGTATACCCCATCCAACCTCGAGTAACAAAATCCTCTCTCCAAAGACATTCCAAGAAGAAGATGGTGCTGTTACGACCAGGACACATTCCAAGAAGAAAGCGTTTTTCTAATTTGATTATAAAATCAGTAACCGTTTCTAAAAGCAGCTTCTTGAGTGGCGACTACATTTTCTTCTTTGTTAGAGGCACGGGAGGACGCTTAGAAAGTATCCTCCTCCCATGACCAAAGTTCATGAGAAAGCGGGAATGATACAAATTTTGCTGCATGTAGCAGTATCGTTTCTCATTAGATGTATCATGCTAACGAGAACAAAAACATCATCGAAGTTGCTCGACTGTAAGTGCGAAGTGTTACCTATTATCAAATGTAGGAAATAACATCAGTGACACTTTGAGCATATCAGCAGACAAGTATCCCATACGATAAGAGCATCAATGTTAAAATAACCTAGTTCAGTAGAGCGCGAGTCTGACTACATAATGTAGGCAAACCAGTAAATATGTTACTGTTGAATATTGTTGACATTGAAGGCGGACAGGCGGTCTTTCGTTCAAACGCTGCTGAGATTTCAATTGCTTTTCAATACGATACATCTTCAGCATCTTTGTATGAACTTACAGTATCTACGACGTTCTACGCGTACTTGTATGTGCGCTGTTTGTTCACGATATCTACCGGATAAACTTCGTTGGGATTGGTGCAATCGAACCGTCCATGCTGAATTATTTTGGGACCTGGAAGATAAATTTGCCAATAGTAGTGTCTTGACAACCAATCTGCACATACAGCTCGTGTGATACCTGATGTCCAATTAAACTATAAAAAATTAACTCCATTGTGTTAATTATTTGCGTTTAATTTTCTGCTCCCAACATGATTTTACCTTTCATCGCCGATCTTATCAACCTATTCGCGAGCGATCCTCGTATATTTTCATTGTTTATTGAATTCTTCGTGTGAATTAACTTGAAATGTTACTGCTGTATATCTGGAATTTTATATGCGACAGCATGAACATGGTACGCTTGATCAATCGCATTTACTAGAAATTCGACAGGCTTCGGTTGATGTTTTTCTCAAGTCTAATATCAAGGCGAGTTCCAAGACCTCATTAATGATATAATGAAGATGTTTTTTCCACATTATACTAATCTCATGGCGTCCCAGGTATTTTATCCAGTGCCATAGCAATATTTCAACCCCTTTTTCAACAGGTAACATACAAACTTGTATTATGTGTGCCACATTTCACGCAATTACCTGTACGTACCGATATGTCTTTTTTAACATAGTTCATCATGTATCAGTTACTTTATTGTATCGAACACAATATAATTGCATGATTATAAATAAAAGTATATCCATGAAATATGAAAGTGAAAGACGTTTCAGCAACACGTGAGCATGCATTGGTCAAGCATCGTCCAGTGCTACCATATTTCATTAAATCTGTTATAATTATTGCTTAAGGAATTTAATGAATTTTCAGCAGCCGATGACGTTGTTATTGAATTTATCACGGAGATTGATGAAGCGCCGTCCGATGGGGATGTTAACAAGGATATCAACTATATCACTTGACGATGATGTCATACTTGACGAATAAGCAAATCCAGCCAAAATAGTTTACGGGGCAGACATAAAAACACAGATGTGATTACGTTAGTTATCTTTATTCTCAGATTCCCTAAGTGACCAGAGATAACTGTAATTGTGGGGTTATTTTTTAGAGGTAAAAAAAATACACTGCAAAATATTCATCATATATGTTGTCCAGGCGACTTGGACATCTGTAAGTTTAAAGCTTTCTCCGCACATGCTCAGAAAACTCCGCATGGACTCCTCACGATAAGTTTACACTATCCAGCGACACGTTATCGAATTGGTCTAGATACAATATTTTATTAAATACATTTGTTGTTTAACGAACCAGGAAAACATTAGCGAGATAATCCCTACGATCGAACAGTTGCATCAGAACGATCTCGCGATTCAACTATAAATTGAAAATATCAACGACGACTTTGAGATGATACATCAGCGACATGAAGAGTGCAAATATATACTAGTACTAGCAATAGAGTACATATTTATCAAATTACTCCAATGCGAATGGAATTGTCGTTGGCGGATTTACACGATCAACATGATATAGCTAAATGTGTTCCATTGGAAAATACCATTGAAAAAATAGGGCCAGATTTGTCTTGACAATATGAAACTCAAACGGATGTAAGTGCGCGTGCGAGACAGTTAGAAAAACCATGGCTTGGAATCTTTTAAGAATCCAGCAGAATGAGATGCATTCCCAAGGTGGCATAGCCCAAACAATTAAGCACAATAACGACAAAACAAATTAAAGACCAAAGATGTTGGGGGATGTTGATTTTTTAAAAAGTTTTTTTTATCATAGTGTGCAGTCATAGTCTGTCATGCACATACAATCTAACAGTGAATTCTTCACCATGCGTGTTCAATCAATCACCGTCTTTGTCAGTTAGACCAAAAAGTATTCGTGATAATGACGGATTATGACAACGTAAATAAACAGGATTAGTATGCACTAACACAATCAAATGACCAACGGCACATCAGGAGTGACGCTGTAAAGAACATATCCCTACTGGGCCTGCCTTGTAATGCTCGCCAAAACGAGGTACACATACCGCCAGATTCTAAATATGCCACTGGCAATGTTGACAATAGTGTTCTTGTGATATAAATAATAAATATCCCTCATTGCACCAAAGTCATTGCCTGATAGGGCACTTTCGTTTAACCCCGCTTACAGTATCGATGATATATTGATACATACATATGTCGCAGCGTGTCATTTCTGTGTGCTCGTGTAATTTTTTACTGGTACATGTATGTATGTATGTTTTCGCGATAATATTGAGTGTAACAGCAACAACAGGGACAAGAGTTCCAACCACTGGTTGTATCACATGTATCGCTGATAATGTAGCGATTGTTTCAACGACCAACTAAGAAACCGCGTATAGAACATTGTCAGTTACACTGATTCGTCTGCGATAGTTTCCTTGTTTTATCATGTGCTCGTCTATGATTCTTTTCAGCGATGCATCCACGCACTGCTTGATTATACCGATATGTAGGATTCATTATGTGTCAAACTTAGTTTCCAACTGAGCTGTCGATGCGACGAATTCCAGACACCTTCAATTTGTCGTTGTAGTTAATGCTTTATCTGTTCTTTCAAGTATGAATTATGCATCGGTATTTCGATTTAACACGACTGACATGGTTCCGGGAAATCTATCGGTGGAGTAATGCCATAGATATGCAGTGAATATCTTAAATTTCTCAGCACTAAACACGGAGAGCTTATACACCTAGGTGACCTCTGTGGTATGATTGATGCAGTTGTTTTGTTGTGATCATGGTGCTAATCCAGATGCTTCTGAGTATACCGTGTTGATGAATGTGGTCATATGAACAACACTAGAGACTAATATCGACGAAATTTGGAACCTCAAATAATCCGTTGATGATTATATTATGGCTCCTCGAACATTCGTAAGCACGGTTATATTATTACCATATAAAGCTCCAAATGGGGTAAGTCCTTCATTGATTGCCATTAACGAGGTCATCATCAGAATGTTGCTGTTTTCCACGTATTGTTGCGTTGCAGCGTCTTCATTGGATTATATTTCTCTTAAATTAGCAATGCTATTTCCGCTAATGTTGCGATCGTTTGTCATTGGAGCGCCCGCTTTAGCAACGGATTTGTCGATCTCAGTTCTTATCGTGGTGTTATTCTTGTCCACGTATTTATTTTTGCCTGTCACCATCTGATTTTGGTTCTCTCACCTTAACTGTATTTCTGCTCTTACTGACATCGTCATGCATTATATCTCCAATTATTCTAATACGTCCAGTAATCTCTCCCATATTTGCTAGAATTTATTCCTCTGAGTTCTTAATTTTACCAGTTTTAGTAAACACCAGTAAGTTATCTTTGGAATCCACATAATAATATCTGTCAAAGAGATATTTTTGGTCTTTAACCGTACTTGTTACTAATGAAAACAACTTCTTTTGTGTCAACATTGGCGACGAGCAAGTGATGCGTAAGTTCATCTTGTATTGTATTTTTTGGGGGATAAACTAATGTCACCCTGGTGCATGGCTTTAGCAGATATTCCGGAAATATCTACCATTATAAACTATTGACCTGTTTAAAACGGTTCCGTCTGGTGGTATACTCATGCACGACTTTATGCGGAGCTGTCGACTTTGTCAAGCATTACTTGTAGCAAGTACTTCTGTACTGCATATTAGTGGATCCTTTGTTTTCGCTGTTCATAATGTGTAATACCAGATTGGTATAACACCGGCTGAGTCACTATGCCGTAAAAATTCCTTGAGTGGCGTCAATCCATGCGATTTCAAATAAACTTCACGAGGATCAGCCGCAATGTAACGTAACCTACTAACACCAGGTATGAAAAAGATGTACATATCTGGTTACTTACAGTTCACCTCTAAAATGACTTTGACATATATTATTTTTTGATATCTTGTAAGCAGAGATATATTTGTCTCTCAAAAACATTTCTTACGGTGTTTGTCTAATGCATGCGGAAAACAGATTCAGCCGCACTTTGCGATGTTTGAAACATAACTCCGAGAAGTTTTATGTCAACCTCTGTTTGGAACTCAATAAAGATTGACCGCTGCAGTCTGTAGGATACCTAAGAAGAAAATTCTTAAAGACGATTTCGACGAATTCGTGCTTAGATGAAAGATGTAGAGTACAACACATTCGATCAGTAGATTATACCTTACGTATATAGTTGAGCCTCTATGTTACCTCTTTAAAGAGTTCTGAAAATGGACCTTCTCTGATATTTTATCTCTGTGCGGTAAAGTCCATCCACGATTGAAGTCCTGATAAATATTTTCAATAAGTAACAACAATAACTACTGGGTATGAACGACAGTAAACTGTTGAAAGATCATATAAACAAAATATGTACTAATTGAACCTCTACTAAGAACATTTTAATTACAATTCATCTTGGATCTAAAAAACTGTAGGACAAAGTGGCAGAAATAATGTCGACCCAAATTCGAGAAATTCGTAGTTAGATAAAGTTAGTAAGTCACAACATATGATGTAAGACTTTATATTAAGTTAACATTTGGGTAAATAAATTCCCTTTTTGTACAGTTTTTACATAAACCCATCTTTGATATTGTAATAAATCTGGAGTACTCGCCATTTGTGTATAGCTCTCCATTTTAAGACTTTCATAGATTTTAATGATGACTTGTTTGAGTTTGGGAAGTCGGTGTCCTCAGTGCAACTAATTAGCCAATTGCTAGGAGCAAACGTCACAGATTGTGATTACATTGATGTTGAGATTGCAGGATAAGATGGTTTAATTTAAAGTAAGTTCAGGTCAGCTAACCATAAACGTCATTGAGTAGTCCCTATTAAAAACCTAACTGTATGGAACCATCATGTCAAACCATGTGCAGTATTTGTGATTGGGTTACTGGTAAATTGTACAATAGAGTAACTGAGAAGGGATGGTTCCTATGTCTGGAGACGGTTTTGTGTTGTTCCTATGATGGTAGATATGCTTCAAGGTTAAAGGCCAAATGAGGTGTTACGTGTTTAGGCTCGAATAAACAGTAACATAGAAAGAGCGAAAATAACAAGATTTTAAAACTTAATAAACAATTTATTGAGTACAAAAAGTTTTCAGAAAAGAAAATTAAACTTACGGTTTTAAGAATCAGTTCTAAAATTAATCCAAAAATAATTCAAAATATTATCCACTAGAGAAATTGCAACAGTCCTGCTAATAAAATGTCCAAATAATTCTAAGTTCGAATTCCAGCGATGTATACAATATAGAGGACGATGTCACTTGATGAAATCAGTTCTTGTTAAATAAATCTCTATGAGCACAATTCTTTTCCAGATAAATAACAAAATAATTCCTCTTGATCCAAACGAATTGATACAATTTCCAGTACAAGGTTATTTATAATAACTCAAAAAGACACACACAATTTAGTAATCTAAAAGACCAAAATTCTACTAAATAGCTTGCTCCTAAAACATAGTTTATATATATGTTTTTTTACGTGAACAAGGGGTCACGTGATCTTCAAGAAAGTGTCAGAACAAATTTACATTCAAAAACACACGTATCCAGCGTATAACCTAACTAAAATAGAAAGATGTTTATACAAAACTCCATATTGTCCTTGAAACCAACCAATCATTTTAAAAGCTTGTTTACAACTATGAAGCCAGGTCAGAAATGAGGTCAACACCTGGTGTTTACTCTTAAGTACAGGTCACCCCCCATTAAATGAACGAATCTTAAAACTTAAAATGCCAAATTTAAATCTAACAAACAAACAAAAATAAATATAAATGACTTATATGAAGTATACATAAGAGAGACCAATAAAAGCATAATCTAAAAGGTCTGAGGTAGCGCATGTAAAATAGTTCCCAGTACTTGTTGTTTTATATTGTGTATTTTTAACGTGTAAAGTATGACCGCTTTGTAACGGAAATGAAATAAAGAGAAACACTGTACTTCTGAAATTGTGGAGTAAACAGTGAGATAAGAGTCGCCTTAGGGTGTACCGCCTACGAAAAACACGTAAATGTTGATACTGTTTATTGATACTGATTGTCAATACCTTGTAGTCATGGAAGCCTTACTGAGATGATTTTTCTTTCGATTCTCCTGATACAGTATCACAATAAGGCCATTTTCTAACAGCAGAGAAATTTTAAAGAAGATTTGTCGAGCCAATTACGAAAAACTTGTGACTAATAATTGGAAGTCTACCAGAACGCATTCCTTAACGTTTATCGTTTATTACATCTGGGTCATTAGGTCCACTCTTTATATGTGAACCCTTCAACGACAGTTTATGTCAAAGATATAGAGGCGCCTATCGAATTACGTCCTGATGAATTTCGTAAAGGGAACCTAAAGGTATCTGCTATTAAAAAAGCAAACAATGGATCAAGTTGAGATATAACTTGAACCTGAACCAATTTGACACGTAGTGAGAGGACTTTCATTGTCTCATGGAAACTTGTTAGGGATCAGTTCCAACAGCAGGACAATTTTGAAGAAAATTAGTCCCCTAGATAAATGAGTTTAGCAAAAATTCATGCCGTTTGAAGATTATATCTTATGAATACAGTTGGGGAAAAAACGTCCCCCTCCCCTTACCAGTTGTGAGATGGATCCTTATTTGATATTTATCTATAAGGGATAGAGTCTATCTACGAAGGAAATACTAATACATTTTCTGAAGAGGAATCAGCGAAATAAGGGTAACCCTGCGGGTGCAGGTATGCGAAAGACGCAGATTGGGAATCAATTGTATCAATATATATTTACTAACTGAACTCCGACTAAGAAAATATTTATTTTAAGGCCTCTTCGAGAATGTCTTTCTAAGTATGTGTTCCAAATGTAGGAAAAGCCTGAAGAATATGTGTTGAACATTTCACTAACGTGTCGGCTATATAAAAGGATTGGGTACAACGCATGCCGTAAGAAGATATTTTGCAAGTAGATGTTTGACAATGGCACTTCATTTACATTTTATCTCTAAGGGGCACCCTATGAGTACATGGTTTGAAAAACGCGCTTAATGTACATCTAGTACTAGACTACGAGTAATGTAAAGAGCTTTACACGCAGTGAGGTATTTATACACAGGTCTGTGCTTCGAAGGCATTCAGTTCATCTCATCAAATGCACTTCGCATGGGCGTCATAGGATGAACAGAACTCACTATTTTAAATAATATACACTATATATTTTTCACCCTCGGTATCGTTGTACGCCAAAAAGGAAACGCTAGTATATACATTTAATAAATAAATACAAATTGTTTATACAATTCCGTGACAGAGCCGTCACTGGATATTGTGCTGTTTAGATATTTGAAACTGTCCACGTTCTTCAGATGCGTGTCGCCATTGGTGATACAGGATTGTCAAGGGACATTGTTTGGGGAGGGCTGGAAGAGAACTTCTGTCTCTGTGAGTCCATATAGGTTATATGCTTCAGATAATCTGTCAACGATTGTTTGTAGGTGAGTCTCTTCGTGTGCCATGAGGGCACATTCATCTGCGAAGAGTGCTTCATGAGGAGTCTTTCAATTATGTTGGTTTGAATTTCTCAGAGGGTTCGCCATCTGAAGAAATCTCTCTAATCAAGTCATCGTAAAAAAGCCAGATGTGGCCGGTAAACTTCCGAGGACAACCAAACTTCTTTAGTACTACCAACAATGCGCCTATGTTGATTGTACCGAAAGCCTTTGTAAGGTTCACGACGACGGCATGCATATTCATGTTCTGCTCAAAGCACTTCTCTTTGACTTTTGTCACTGCTAAGATCATGTCAACCGTGCTGCGGACTGTGCGAAATTCACACTGAGACTCGAGGATGTTATCTTCTGACACTGCCACAATAAGCATGTTGAGAATGATGCTAGCAAGTATTTGCCAGCTATGGAGAGCAAGTAGATGCCTTTTTAGTTACTGTTGTCCGCACATGCACCTTTATTCTTATAGAGGGTCACAATTGATGTGTCTCGGAGGTTGTCTGATATCTCTTCAGTCAAAATGATGATAGCACATTGGTAACTACCTCCAGTCTTTTCGCTGAGAGCCTTGCGCACATCCATGGGATAAAATTCTTTCCAGGTGCCCTGCCACAATTCATTTGTTTAATGTTTTCAACTCCTCAATCGTTGGCGGAAGCTCCAGTTGGTCTAGCAATGGCTGTTGGGGTATTTGGTCAAGAACATATTGGCCGACCGATGATGAAACGTTTAGGAGCTAACTATAGTGTTCTGTCAATCTGTTCTCTATGTCTTTTATTAAATGTACTGCCATCTAAAGCAAGCAAGAAGGGCACAGCCATACTTTGAAGGACCGAAGATTTACTTGATAGCGTTGTAGAACTCTTTGGAGTTGTTACTGTCATCATAGCTGTGCATATTATCAGCTTTCCTTTCCCACCACTGGTCATGCATCTTGCGGACTTTTCTCTGAGCCTAAGCTTGATATAATTTGTCTCGTCATGTCTGTGAGCTTGTTCTGCTTCTCGAAAGCATTTCTACGTATATGACCTTTCGTGGACAGATTGTCAACTAGGCTCTTCGGGAAATTGAGCTGAGTGGAAGGCTGTTGTAGTATTGCAATGCTTATGACTTCTTGAGTAATGTGAGGCAATCCATATCTTTAGGGTACTTCGCACAAGTCTGTACTCAGTCTAGGATTCCGCTCGTCTAATAGCATGATGATGAGGACATTCGGGGCGTCGTGCCATTGGTGAGATCTGGGGTACATCCAGGTATTTTTGACTTTGTTCGCCATCCTGATCATTGCATTTGTTATGCAGAGGTCCAATCTTAAGCATTTGCTGAGTAGTAACAGGCACACGTTGTTAATCTTGACGCCACCATGCTTGCCAATCACATTTCCATCGACCATAGCTGATGTCTGCACATAACCACTCGATTGTTTCCGCAGAGCTCGATAGTGTAGGAGCGTAGGCTCTGATGATTGTTGCGTGACGTTTGTGGATGATATGTTGTCGCAGTTTCATTAGCCTATCAATGACACCAACAGACAGGTACCTAATCTGCTTCAAAAGACTTGATTTGATAGCCAGGCCGATTCCATTGATCCTGTATTCGTTATGGGCTTTTCCTTTCCAGAAGAGGGTGTATGTAGCCGCTTGCTGTGTACATAGCAGAGCGAACACTTGTCCAAGAGACGCCTATGTGCAGGTGTCTGACTACAACTCTCAGTTATAATCTCCACCTATTGATTCGCCTCCAGCGTAGGACTTTGGTAAATGCAGGTAAAAAACGATGCGTGTGATGATGCGATGAATGCACAACATAATATGTGCGTGATGTAATTTAAGTGAAACAGCCTTTGAACAGCAAGAGCCTCACTCCCTCTGCCTTGGTAGTTGAAACACGGCTATGGACTACTTCATCTGCATTGGATGGTCATGACGTCTTCAGTGCCTTGTCATGTGCTGCGTTCTCTACAACGTGTTTGCAGATTCGCATTTATGGTCGTTGGATCACTCAGTTGATCGTTTCTGCCCTGTCCGCCGACCGGGCTCTGCATGCAAGCATAGGCAAGCTCCTAGCTCACCGACGGTTTGAGGCCTTTTGGCTACCCATTGGTGTGGCCGCTGCGCATGCTACCGTTGCATGGAGCCATATGTAAAAGCTGAGCAACTGGTGGCGATCAAATGTGGACTTGCTACCCACGAAGAATCATGACGTGCCAACCTCCCCGAGGTACTATCCCTCTATGAACTCCGCTTTTATCTAACCCCAACTGATCCATAAGATGAAAACGCCAAAAGTCCGTTTTTCATCAAAAGTCATGCTGAAAAAAATGGTGGGAACCGGTTTGAAAGTATGGTGACGTACTATTTAATGGTGCGCAGCGAATAAACCAAGTATTAAAAAAATCCAAGCGGGGAAAAGGGTTTTAACCGCTTTTATCTAAGCCCAACTGATCCATAAGATGAAAACCCCAAAAGTCCGTTTTTCATCAAAAGTCATGCTGAAAAAAAGGGTGGGAACCGGTTGGAAAGTATGGTGACGTACTATGCAATGGTGCCCAGCGAATAAACCAAGTATTAAAAAAATCCAAGCGGGGAAAAGGGTTTTAACCGCTTTTATCTAAGCCCAACTGATCCATAAGATGAAAACCCCAAAAGTCCGTTTTTCATCAAAAGTCATGCTGAAAAAAAGAGTGGGAACCGGTTTGAAAGTATGGTTACGTACTATCCAATGGTGCGCAGCGAATAAACCAAGTATTAAAAAAATCCAAGCGGGGAAAAGGGCTTTAACCGCTTTTATCTAAGCCCAACTGATCCATAAGATGAAAACCCCAAAAGTCCGTTTTTCATCAAAAGTCATGCTGAAAAAAAGAGTGGGAACCGGTTTGAAAGTATGTTGACGTACTATCCAATGGTGCGCAGCGAATAAACCAAGTATTAAAAAAATCCAAGCGGGGAAAAGGGTTTTAACCGCTTTTATCTAAGCCCAACTGATCCATAAGATGAAAACCCCAAAAGTCCGTTTTTCATCAAAAGTCATGCTGAAAAAAAGGGTGGGAACCAGTTTGAAAGTATGGTGACGTACTATCCAATGGTGCGCAGCGAATAAACCAAGTATTAAAAAATCCAAGCGGGGAAAAGGGTTTTAACCGCTTTTATCTAAGCCCAACTGATCCATAAGATGAAAACCCCAAAAGTCCGCTTTTCATCAAAAGTCATGCTGAAAAAAAGGGTGGGAACCGGTTTGAAAGTATGGTGACGTACTATCCAATGGTGCGCAGCGAATAAACCAAGTATTAAAAAAATCCAAGCGGGGAAAAGGGTTTTAACCGCTTTTATCTAAGCCCAACTGATCCATAAGATGAGAACCCCAAAAGTCCGTTTTTCATCAAAAGTCATGCTGAAAAAAAGGGTGGGAACCGGTTTGAAAGTATGGTGACGTACTATTTAATGGTGCGCAGCGAATAAACCAAGTATTAAAAAAATCCAAGCGGGGAAAAGGGTTTTAACCGCTTTTATCTAAGCCCAACTGATCCATAAGATGAAAACCCCAAAAGTCCGTTTTTCATCAAAAGTCATGCTGAAAAAAGGGTGGGAACCGGTTGGAAAGTATGGTGACGTACTATTCAATAGTGCGCAGCGAATAAACCAAGTATTAAAAAAATCCAAGCGGGGAAAAGTGTTTTAACCGCTTTTATCTAAGCCCAACTGATCCATAAGATGAAAACCCCAAAAGTCCGTTTTTCATCAAAAGTCATGCTGAAGAAAAGGGTGGGAACCGGTTTGAAAGTATGGTGACGTACTATCTAATGGTGCGCAGCGAATAAACCAAGTATTAAAAAAATCCAAGCGGGGAAAAGGGTTTTAACCTCTTTTATCTAAGCCCAACTGATCCATAAGATGAAAACCCCAAAAGTCCGTTTTTCATCAAAAGTCATGCTGAAAAAAGGGTGGGAACCGGTTTGAAAGTATGGTGACGTAGTATCTAATGGTGCGCAGCGAATAAACCAAGTATTAAAAAAATCCAAGCGGGGAAAAGGGTTTTAACCGCTTTTATCTAAGCCCAACTGATCCATAAGATGAAAACCCCAAAAGTCCGTTTTTCATCAAAAGTCATGCTGTAAAAAAGGGTGGGAACCGGTTTGAAAGTATAGTGACGTACTATCCAATGGTGCGCAGCGAATAAACCAAGTATTAAAAAAATCCAAGCGGGGAAAAGGGTTTTAACCGCTTTTATCTAAGCCCAACTGATCCATAAGATGAAAACCCCAAAAGTCCGTTTTTCATCAAAAGTCATGCTGAAAAAAAGGGTGGGAACCGGTTGGAAAGTATGGTGACGTACTATCCAATGGTGCGCAGCGAATAAAACAAGTATTAAAAAATCGAAGCGGGGAAAAGGGTTTTAACCGCTTTTATCTAAGCCCAACTGATCCATAAGATGAAAACCCCAAAAGTCCGTTTTTCATCAAAAGTCATGCTGAAAAAAAGGGTGGGAACCGGTTGGAAAGTATGGTGACGTACTATCCAATGGTGCGCAGCGAATAAACTAAGTATTAAAAAAATCCAAGCGGGGAAAAGGGTTTTAACCGCTTTTATCTAAGCCCAACTGATCCATAAGATGAAAACCCCAAAAGTCCGTTTTTCATCAAAAGTCATGCTGAAAAAAAGGGTGGGAACCGGTTTGAAAGTATGGCGACGTACCATCCAATGGTGCGCAGCGAATAAACCAAGTATTAAAAAAATCCAAGCGGGGAAAAGGGTTTTAACCGCTTTTATCTAAGCCCAACTGATCCATAAGATGAAAACCCCAAAAGTCCGTTTTTCATCAAAAGTCATGCTGAAAAAAAGGGTGGGAACCGGTTGGAAAGTATGGTGACGTACTATCCAATGGTGCGCAGCGAATAAACCAAGTATTAAAAAAATCCAAGCGGGGAAAAGGGTTTTAACCGCTTTTATCTAAGCCCAACTGATCCATAAGATGAAAACCCCAAAAGTCCGTTTTTCATCAAAATTCATGCTGAAAAAAAGGGTGGGAACCGGTTTGAAAGTATGGTGACGTACTATTTAATGGTGCGCAGCGAATAAACCAAGTATTAAAAAAATCCAAGCGGGGAAAAGGGTTTTAACCGCTTTTATCTAAGCCCAACTGATCCATAAGATGAAAACCCCAAAAGTCCGTTTTTCATCAAAAGTCATGCTGAAAAAAAGGGTGGGAACCGGTTTGAAAGTATGGTGACGTACTATCCAATGGTGAGCAGCGAATAAACCAAGTATTAAAAAAATCCAAGCGGGGAAAAGGGTTTTAACCGCTTTTATCTAAGCCCAACTGATCCATAAGATGAAAACCCCAAAAGTCCGTTTTTCATCAAAAGTCATGCTGAAAAAAAGGGTGGGAACCGGTTTGAAAGTATGGTGACGTACTATCCAATGATGCGCAGCGAATAAACCAAGTATAAAAAAAATCCAAGCAGGGAAAAGGGTTTTAACCGCTTTTATCTAAGCCCAACTGATCCATAAGATGAAAACCCCAAAAGTCCGTTTTTCATCAACAGTCATGCTGAAAAAAAGGGTGGGAACCGGTTTGAAAGTATGGTGACGTACTATCCAATGGTGCGCAGCGAATAAACCAAGTATTAAAAAAATCCAAGCGGGGAAAAGGGTTTTAACCGCTTTTATCTAAGCCCAACTGATCCATAAGATGAAAACCCCAAAAGTCCGTTTTTCATCAAAAGTCATGCTGAAAAAAAAGGGTGGGAACCGGTTTGAAAGTATGGTGACGTACTATCCAATGGTGAGCAGCGAATAAACCAAGTATTAAAAAAATCCAAGCGGGGAAAAGGGTTTTAACCGCTTTTATCTAAGCCCAACTGATCCATAAGATGAAAACCCCAAAAGTCCGTTTTTCATCAAAAGTCATGCTGAAAAAAAGGGTGGGAACCGGTTTGAAAGTATGGTGACGTACTATCCAATGATGCGCAGCGAATAAACCAAGTATTAAAAAAATCCAAGCGGGGAAAAGGGTTTTAACCGCTTTTATCTAAGCCCAACTGATCCATAAGATGAAAACCCCAAAAGTCCGTTTTTCATCAAAAGTCATGCTGAAAAAAGGGTGGGAACCGGTTTGAAAGTATGGTGACGTACTATCCAATGGTGCGCAGCGAATAAACCAAGTATTAAAAAAATCCAAGCGGGGAAAAGGGTTTTAACCGCTTTTATCTAAGCCCAACTGATCCATAAGATGAAATCCCCAAAAGTCCGTTTTTCATCAAAATTCATTCTGAAAAAAAGGGTGGGAACCGGTTTGAAAGTATGGTGACGTACTATCCAATGGTGCGCAGCAAATAAACCAAGTATTAAAAAAATCCAAGCGGGGAAAAGGGTTTTAATCGCTTTTATCTAAGCCCAACTGATCCATAAGATGAAAACCCCAAAAGTCCGTTTTTCATCAAAAGTCATGCTGAAAAAAAGGGTGGGAACCGGTTTGAAAGTATGGTGACGTACTATCCAATGGTGCGCAGCGAATAAACCAAGTATTAAAAAAATCCAAGCGGGCAAAAGGGTTTTAACCGCTTTTATCTAAGCCCAACTGATCCATAAGATGAAAACCCCAAAAGTCCGTTTTTCATCAAAAGTCATGCTGAAAAAAAGGGTGGGAACCGGTTTGAAAGTATGGTGACGTACTATCCAATGGTGCGCAGCGAATAAACCAAGTATTAAAAAAATCCAAGCGGGGAAAAGGGTTTTAACCGCTTTTATCTAAGCCCAACTGATCCATAAGATGAAAACCCCAAAAGTCCGTTTTTCATCAAAAGTCATGCTGAAAAAAAGGGTGGGAACCGGTTTGAAAGTATGGTGACGTACTATCCAATGGTGCGCAGCGAATAAACCAAGTATTAAAAAAATCCAAGCGGGGAAAAGGGTTTTAACCGCTTTTATCTAAGCCCAACTGATCCATAAGTTGAAAACCCCAAAAGTCCGTTTTTCATCAAAAGTCATGCTGAAAAAAAGGGTGGGAACCGGTTTGAAAGTATGGTGACGTACTATCGAATGGTGCGCAGCAAATAAACCAAGTATTAAAAAAATCCAAGCGGGGAAAAGGGTTTTAACCGCTTTTATCTAAGCCCAACTGATCCTATAAGATGAAAACCCCAAAAGTCCGTTTTTCATGAAAAGTCATGCTGAAAAAAAGGGTGGGAACCGGTTTGAAAGTATGGTGACGTACTATCCAATAGTGCGCAGCGAATAAACCAAGTATTAAAAAAATCCAAGCGGGGAAAAGGGTTTTAACCGCTTTTATCCAACCCCAACTGATCCATAAGATGAAAACCCCAAAAGTCCGTTTTTCATCAAAAGTCATGCTGAAAAAAAGGGTGCAAACCGGTTTGAAAGTATGATGACGTACTATCCAATGGTACGCAGCGAATAAACCAAGTATTAAAAAAATCCAAGCGGGGAAAAGGGTTTCAACCGCTTTTATCTAAGCCCAACTGATCCATAAGATGAAAACCCCAAAAGTCCGTTTTTCATCAAAAGTCATGCTGAAAAAAAGGGTGGGAACCGGTTTGAAAGTATGGTGACGTACTATCCAATGGTGCGCAGCGAATAAACCAAGTATTAAAAAAATCCAAGCGGGGAAAAGGGTTTTAACCGCTTTTATCTAAGCCCAACTGATCCATAAGATGAAAACCCCAAAAGTCCGTTTTTCATCAAAAGTCATGCTGAAAAAAAGGGTGGGAACCGGTTTGAAAGTATGGTGACGTACTATCCAATGGTGCGCAGCGAATAAACCAAGTATTAAAAAAATCCAAGCGGGGAAAAGGGTTTTAACCGCTTTTATCTAAGCCCAACTGATCCATAAGATGAAAACCCCAAAAGTCCGTTTTTTATCAAAAGTCATGCTGAAAAAAAGGGTGGGAACCGGTTTGAAAGTATGGTGACGTACTATCCAATGGTGCGCAGCGAATAAACCAAGTATTAAAAAAATCCAAGCGGGGAAAAGGGTTTTAACCGCTTTTATCTAAGCCCAACTGATCCATAAGATGAAAACCCCAAAAGTCCGTTTTTCATCAAAAGTCATGCTGAAAAAAGGGTGGGAAACGGTTTGAAAGTATGGTGACGTACTATCCAATGATGCGCAGCGAATAAACCAAGTATAAAAAAAATCCAAGCGGGGAAAAGGGTTTTAACCGCTTTTATCTAACCCCAACTGATTCATAAGATGAAAACCCCAAAAGTCCGTTTTTCATCAACAGTCATGCTGAAAAAAAGGGTGGGAACCGGTTTGAAAGTATGGTGACGTACTATCCAATGGTGCGAAGCGAATAAACCAAGTATTAAAAAAATCCAAGCGGGGAAAAGGGTTTTAACCGCTTTTATCTAAGCCCAACTGATCCATAAGATGAAAACCCCAAAAGTCCGTTTTTCATCAAAAGTCATGCTGAAAAAAAAGGGTGGGAACCGGTTTGAAAGTATGGTGACGTACTATCCAATGGTGCGCAGCGAATAAACCAAGTATTAAAAAAATCCAAGCGGGGAAAAGGGTTTTAACCGCTTTTATCTAAGCCCAACTGATCCATAAGATGAAAACCCCAAAAGTCCGTTTTTCATCAAAAGTCATGCTGAAAAAAAGGGTGGGAACCGGTTTGAAAGTATGGTGACGTACTATCCAATGGTGCGCAGCGAATAAACCAAGTATTAAAAAAATCCAAGCGGGGAAAAGGGTTTTAACCGCTTTTATCTAAGCCCAACTGATCCATAAGATGAAAACCCCAAAAGTCCGTTTTTCATCAAAAGTCATGCTGAAAAAAAGGGTGGGAACCGGTTTGAAAGTATGGTGACGTACTATCCAATGATGCGCAGCGAATAAACCAAGTATTAAAAAAATCCAAGCGGGGAAAAGGGTTTTAACCGCTTTTATCTAAGCCCAACTGATCCATAAGATGAAAACCCCAAAAGTCCGTTTTTCATCAAAAGTCATGCTGAAAAAAGGGTGGGAACCGGTTTGAAAGTATGGTGACG
Source organism: Unio delphinus (assembly GCA_029339505.1). Lineage (NCBI taxonomy): Eukaryota > Metazoa > Mollusca > Bivalvia > Unionida > Unionidae > Unio > Unio delphinus. The sequence continues at coordinate 6,528,758 of JAQISU010000044.1, read as the reverse complement.
TACTATCCAATGGTGCGCAGCGAATAAACCAAGTATTAAAAAAATCCAAGCGGGGAAAAGGGTTTTAACCGCTTTTATCTAAGCCCAACTGATCCATAAGATGAAATCCCCAAAAGTCCGTTTTTCATCAAAATTCATTCTGAAAAAAAGGGTGGGAACCGGTTTGAAAGTATGGTGACGTACTATCCAATGGTGCGCAGCAAATAAACCAAGTATTAAAAAAATCCAAGCGGGGAAAAGGGTTTTAATCGCTTTTATCTAAGCCCAACTGATCCATAAGATGAAAACCCCAAAAGTCCGTTTTTCATCAAAAGTCATGCTGAAAAAAGGGTGGGAACCGGTTTGAAAGTATGGTGACGTACTATCCAATGGTGCGCAGCGAATAAACCAAGTATTAAAAAAATCCAAGCGGGCAAAAGGGTTTTAACCGCTTTTATCTAAGCCCAACTGATCCATAAGATGAAAACCCCAAAAGTCCGTTTTTCATCAAAAGTCATGCTGAAAAAAAGGGTGGGAACCGGTTTGAAAGTATGGTGACGTACTATCCAATGGTGCGCAGCGAATAAACCAAGTATTAAAAAAATCCAAGCGGGGAAAAGGGTTTTAACCGCTTTTATCTAAGCCCAACTGATCCATAAGATGAAAACCCCAAAAGTCCGTTTTTCATCAAAAGTCATGCTGAAAAAAAGGGTGGGAACCGGTTTGAAAGTATGGTGACGTACTATCCAATGGTGCGCAGCGAATAAACCAAGTATTAAAAAAATCCAAGCGGGGAAAAGGGTTTTAACCGCTTTTATCTAAGCCCAACTGATCCATAAGTTGAAAACCCCAAAAGTCCGTTTTTCATCAAAAGTCATGCTGAAAAAAAGGGTGGGAACCGGTTTGAAAGTATGGTGACGTACTATCGAATGGTGCGCAGCAAATAAACCAAGTATTAAAAAAATCCAAGCGGGGAAAAGGGTTTTAACCGCTTTTATCTAAGCCCAACTGATCCTATAAGATGAAAACCCCAAAAGTCCGTTTTTCATGAAAAGTCATGCTGAAAAAAAGGGTGGGAACCGGTTTGAAAGTATGGTGACGTACTATCCAATAGTGCGCAGCGAATAAACCAAGTATTAAAAAAATCCAAGCGGGGAAAAGGGTTTTAACCGCTTTTATCCAACCCCAACTGATCCATAAGATGAAAACCCCAAAAGTCCGTTTTTCATCAAAAGTCATGCTGAAAAAAAGGGTGCAAACCGGTTTGAAAGTATGATGACGTACTATCCAATGGTACGCAGCGAATAAACCAAGTATTAAAAAAATCCAAGCGGGGAAAAGGGTTTCAACCGCTTTTATCTAAGCCCAACTGATCCATAAGATGAAAACCCCAAAAGTCCGTTTTTCATCAAAAGTCATGCTGAAAAAAAGGGTGGGAACCGGTTTGAAAGTATGGTGACGTACTATCCAATGGTGCGCAGCGAATAAACCAAGTATTAAAAAAATCCAAGCGGGGAAAAGGGTTTTAACCGCTTTTATCTAAGCCCAACTGATCCATAAGATGAAAACCCCAAAAGTCCGTTTTTCATCAAAAGTCATGCTGAAAAAAAGGGTGGGAACCGGTTTGAAAGTATGGTGACGTACTATCCAATGGTGCGCAGCGAATAAACCAAGTATTAAAAAAATCCAAGCGGGGAAAAGGGTTTTAACCGCTTTTATCTAAGCCCAACTGATCCATAAGATGAAAACCCCAAAAGTCCGTTTTTTATCAAAAGTCATGCTGAAAAAAAGGGTGGGAACCGGTTTGAAAGTATGGTGACGTACTATCCAATGGTGCGCAGCGAATAAACCAAGTATTAAAAAAATCCAAGCGGGGAAAAGGGTTTTAACCGCTTTTATCTAAGCCCAACTGATCCATAAGATGAAAACCCCAAAAGTCCGTTTTTCATCAAAAGTCATGCTGAAAAAAGGGTGGGAAACGGTTTGAAAGTATGGTGACGTACTATCCAATGATGCGCAGCGAATAAACCAAGTATAAAAAAAATCCAAGCGGGGAAAAGGGTTTTAACCGCTTTTATCTAACCCCAACTGATTCATAAGATGAAAACCCCAAAAGTCCGTTTTTCATCAACAGTCATGCTGAAAAAAAGGGTGGGAACCGGTTTGAAAGTATGGTGACGTACTATCCAATGGTGCGAAGCGAATAAACCAAGTATTAAAAAAATCCAAGCGGGGAAAAGGGTTTTAACCGCTTTTATCTAAGCCCAACTGATCCATAAGATGAAAACCCCAAAAGTCCGTTTTTCATCAAAAGTCATGCTGAAAAAAAAGGGTGGGAACCGGTTTGAAAGTATGGTGACGTACTATCCAATGGTGCGCAGCGAATAAACCAAGTATTAAAAAAATCCAAGCGGGGAAAAGGGTTTTAACCGCTTTTATCTAAGCCCAACTGATCCATAAGATGAAAACCCCAAAAGTCCGTTTTTCATCAAAAGTCATGCTGAAAAAAAGGGTGGGAACCGGTTTGAAAGTATGGTGACGTACTATCCAATGGTGCGCAGCGAATAAACCAAGTATTAAAAAAATCCAAGCGGGGAAAAGGGTTTTAACCGCTTTTATCTAAGCCCAACTGATCCATAAGATGAAAACCCCAAAAGTCCGTTTTTCATCAAAAGTCATGCTGAAAAAAAGGGTGGGAACCGGTTTGAAAGTATGGTGACGTACTATCCAATGGTGCGCAGCGAATAAACCAAGTATTAAAAAAATCCAAGCGGGGAAAAGGGTTTTAACCGCTTTTATCTAAGCCCAACTGATCCATAAGATGAAAACCCCAAAAGTCCGTTTTTCATCAAAAGTCATGCTGAAAAAAAGGGTGGGAACCGGTTTGAAAGTATGGTGACGTACTATCCAATGGTGCGCAGCGAATAAACCAAGTATTAAAAAAATCCAAGCGGGGAAAAGGGTTTCAACCGCTTTTATCTAAGCCCAACTGATCCATAAGATGAAAACCCCAAAAGTCCGTTTTTCATCAAAAGTCATGCTGAAAAAAAGGGTGGGAACCGGTTTGAAAGTATGGTGACGTACTATCCAATGGTGCGCAGCGAATAAACCAAGTATTAAAAAAATCTAAGCGGGGAAAAGGGTTTTAAGCGCTTTTATCTAAGCCCAACTGATCCATAAGATGAAAACCCCAAAAGTCCGTTTTTCATCAAAAGTCATGCTGAAAAAAAGGGTGGGAACCGGTTTGAAAGTATGGTGACGTACTATCCAATGGTGCGCAGCGAATAAACCAAGTATTAAAAAAATCCAAGCGGGGAAAAGGGTTTTAACCGCTTTTATCTAAGCCCAACTGATCCATAAGATGAAAACCCCAAAAGTCCGTTTTTCATCAAAAGTCATGCTGAAAAAAGGGTGGGAAACGGTTTGAAAGTATGGTGACGTACTATCCAATGATGCGCAGCGAATAAACCAAGTATAAAAAAAATCCAAGCGGGGAAAAGGGTTTTAACCGCTTTTATCTAACCCCAACTGATTCATAAGATGAAAACCCCAAAAGTCCGTTTTTCATCAACAGTCATGCTGAAAAAAAGGGTGGGAACCGGTTTGAAAGAATGGTGACGTACTATCCAATGGTGCGAAGCGAATAAACCAAGTATTAAAAAAATCCAAGCGGGGAAAAGGGTTTTAACCGCTTTTATCTAAGCCCAACTGATCCATAAGATGAAAACCCCAAAAGTCCGTTTTTCATCAAAAGTCATGCTGAAAAAAAAGGGTGGGAACCGGTTTGAAAGTATGGTGACGTACTATCCAATGGTGCGCAGCGAATAAACCAAGTATTAAAAAAATCCAAGCGGGGAAAAGGGTTTTAACCGCTTTTATCTAAGCCCAACTGATCCATAAGATGAAAACCCCAAAAGTCCGTTTTTCATCAAAAGTCATGCTGAAAAAAAGGGTGGGAACCGGTTTGAAAGTATGGTGACGTACTATCCAATGGTGCGCAGCGAATAAACCAAGTATTAAAAAAATCCAAGCGGGGAAAAGGGTTTTAACCGCTTTTATCTAAGCCCAACTGATCCATAAGATGAAAACCCCAAAAGTCCGTTTTTCATCAAAAGTCATGCTGAAAAAAAGGGTGGGAACCGGTTTGAAAGTATGGTGACGTACTATCCAATGGTGCGCAGCGAATAAACCAAGTATTAAAAAAATCCAAGCGGGGAAAAGGGTTTTAACCGCTTTTATCTAAGCCCAACTGATCCATAAGATGAAAACCCCAAAAGTCCGTTTTTCATCAAAAGTCATGCTGAAAAAAAGGGTGGGAACCGGTTTGAAAGTATGGTGACGTATTATCCAATGGTGCGCAGCGAATAAACCAAGTATTAAAAAAATCCAAGCGGGGAAAAGGGTTTCAACCGCTTTTATCTAAGCCCAACTGATCCATAAGATGAAAACCCCAAAAGTCCGTTTTTCATCAAAAGTCATGCTGAAAAAAAGGGTGGGAACCGGTTTGAAAGTATGGTGACGTACTATCCAATGGTGCGCAGCGAATAAACCAAGTATTAAAAAAATCTAAGCGGGGAAAAGGGTTTTAACCGCTTTTATCTAAGCCCAACTGATCCATAAGATGAAAACCCCAAAAGTCCGTTTTTCATCAAAAGTCATGCTGAAAAAAAGGGTGGGAACCGGTTTGAAAGTATGGTGACGTACTATCCAATGGTGCGCAGCGAATAAACCAAGTATTAAAAAAATCCAAGCGGGGAAAAGGGTTTTAACCGCTTTTATCTAAGCCCAACTGATCCATAATATGAAAACCCCAAAAGTCCGTTTTTCATCAAAAGTCATGCTGAAAAAAAAGGGTGGGAACCGGTTTGAAAGTATGGTGACGTACTATCCAATGGTGCGCAGCGAATAAACCAAGTATGAAAAAAATCCAAGCGGGGAAAAGGGTTTTAACCGCTTTTATCTAAGCCCAACTGATCCATAAGATGAAAACCCCAAAAGTCCGTTTTTCATCAAAAGTCATGCTGAAAAAAAGGGTGGGAACCGGTTGGAAAGTATGGTGACGTACTATCCAATGGTGCGCAGCGAATAAACCAAGTATTAAAAAAATCCAAGCGGGGAAAAGGGTTTTAACCGCTTTTATCTAAGCCCAACTGATCCATAAGATGGAAACCCCAAAAGTCCGTTTTTCATCAAAAGTCATGCTGAAAAAAAGGGTGGGAACCGGTTTGAAAGTATGGTGACGTACTATCTAATGGTGCGCAGCGAATAAACCAAGTATTAAAAAAATCCAAGCGGGGAAAAGGGTTTTAACCGCTTTTATCTAAGCCCAACTGATCCATAAGATGAGAACCCCAAAAGTCCGTTTTTCATCAAAAGTCATGCTGAAAAAAAGGGTGGGAACCGGTTTGAAAGTATGGTGAAGTACTATTTAATCGTGCGCAGCGAATAAACCAAGTATTAAAAAAATCCAAGCCTGGAAAAGGGTTTGAACCGCTTTTATCTAAGCCCAACTGATCCATAAGATGAAAACCCCAAAAGTCCGTTTTTCATCAAAAGTCATGCTGAAAAAAAAGGTGGGAACCGGTTTGAAAGTATGGTGACGTACTATCCAATGGTGCGCAGCAAATAAAGCATGTATTAAAAAAATCCAAGCGGGGAAAAGGGTTTTAACCGCTTTTATCTAAGCCCAACTGATCCATAAGATGAAAACCCCAAAAGTCCGTTTTTCATCAAAAGTCATGCTGAAAAAAAGGGTGGGAACCGGTTTGAAAGTATGGTGACGTACTATCCAATGGTGCGCAGCGAATAAACTAAGTATTAAAAAAATCCAAGCGGGGAAAAGGGTTTTAACCGCTTTTATCTAAGCCCAACTGATCCATAAGATGAAAACCCCAAAAGTCCGTTTTTCATCAAAAGTCATGCTGAAAAAAAGGGTGGGAACCGGTTTGAAAGTATGGCGACGTACCATCCAATGGTGCGCAGCGAATAAACCAAGTATTAAAAAAATCCAAGCGGGGAAAAGGGTTTTAACCGCTTTTATCTAAGCCCAACTGATCCATAAGATGAAAACCCCAAAAGTCCGTTTTTCATCAAAAGTCATGCTGAAAAAAAGGGTGGGAACCGGTTGGAAAGTATGGTGACGTACTATCCAATGGTGCGCAGCGAATAAACCAAGTATTAAAAAAATCCAAGCGGGGAAAAGGGTTTTAACCGCTTTTATCTAAGCCCAACTGATCCATAAGATGAAAACCCCAAAAGTCCGTTTTTCATCAAAAGTCATGCTGAAAAAAAGGGTGGGAACCGGTTTGAAAGTATGGTGACGTACTATCCAATGGTGCGCAGCGAATAAACCAAGTATTAAAAAAATCCAAGCGGGGAAAAGGGTTTTAACCGCTTTTATCTAAGCCCAACTGATCCATAAGATGAAAACCCCAAAAGTCCGTTTTTCATCAAAAGTCATGCTGAAAAAAAGGGTGGGAACCGGTTTGAAAGTATGGTGACGTACTATCCAATGGTGCGCAGCGAATAAACCAAGTATTAAAAAAATCCAAGCGGGGAAAAGGGTTTTAACCGCTTTTATCTAAGCCCAACTGATCCATAAGATGAAAACCCCAAAAGTCCGTTTTTCATCAAAAGTCATGCTGAAAAAAAGGGTGGGAAACGGTTTGAAAGTATGGTGACGTACTATCCAATGGTGCGAAGCGAATAAACCAAGTATAAAAAAATTCCAAGCGGGGAAAAGGGTTTTAACCGCTTTTATGTAAGCCCAACTGATTCATAAGATGAAAACCCCAAAAGTCCGTTTTTCATCAAAAGTCATGCTGAAAAAAAGGGTGGGAAACGGTTTAAAAGTATGGTGACGTACTATCCAATGGTGCGCAGCGAATAAACCAAGTATAAAAAAAATCCAAGCGGGGAAAAGGGTTTTAACCGCTTTTATCTAAGCCCAACTGATTCATAAGATGAAAACCCCAAAAGTCCGTTTTTCATTAAAAAGTCATGCTGAAAAAAAGGGTGGGAACCGGTTTGAAAGTATGGTGACGTACTATCCAATGGTGCGCAGCGAATAAACCAAGTATTAAAAAAATCCAAGCGGGGAAAAGGGTTTTAACCGCTTTTATCTAAGCCCAACTGATCCATAAGATGAAAACCCCAAAAGTCCGTTTTTCATCAAAAGTCATGCTGAAAAAAAAGGGTGGGAACCGGTTTGAAAGTATGGTGACGTACTATCCAATGGTGAGCAGCGAATAAACCAAGTATTAAAAAAATCCAAGCGGGGAAAAGGGTTTTAACCGCTTTTATCTAAGCCCAACTGATCCATAAGATGAAAACCCCAAAAGTCCGTTTTTCATCAAAAGTCATGCTGAAAAAAAGGGTGGGAACCGGTTTGAAAGTATGGTGACGTACTATCCAATGATGCGCAGCGAATAAACCAAGTATTAAAAAAATCCAAGCGGGGAAAAGGGTTTTAACCGCTTTTATCTAAGCCCAACTGATCCATAAGATGAAAACCCCAAAAGTCCGTTTTTCATCAAAAGTCATGCTGAAAAAAGGGTGGGAACCGGTTTGAAAGTATGGTGACGTACTATCCAATGGTGCGCAGCGAATAAACCAAGTATTAAAAAAATCCAAGTGGGGATAAGGGTTTTAACCGCTTTTATCTAAGCCCAACTGATCCATAAGATGAAAACCCCAAAAGTCCGTTTTTCATCAAAATTCATTCTGAAAAAAAGGGTGGGAACCGGTTTGAAAGTATGGTGACGTACTATCCAATGGTGCGCAGCGAATAAACCAAGTATTAAAAAAATCCAAGCGGGGAAAAGGGTTTTAATCGCTTTTATCTAAGCCCAACTGATCCATAAGATGAAAACCCCAAAAGTCCGTTTTTCATCAAAAGTCATGCTGAAAAAAAGGGTGGGAACCGGTTTGAAAGTATGGTGACGTACTATCCAATGGTGCGCAGCGAATAAACCAAGTATTAAAAAAATCCAAGCGGGCAAAAGGGTTTTAACCGCTTTTATCTAAGCCCAACTGATCCATAAGATGAAAACCCCAAAAGTCCGTTTTTCATCAAAAGTCATGCTGAAAAAAAGGGTGGGAACCGGTTTGAAAGTATGGTGACGTACTATCCAATGGTGCGCAGCGAATAAACCAAGTATTAAAAAAATCCAAGCGGGGAAAAGGGTTTTAACCGCTTTTATCTAAGCCCAACTGATCCATAATATGAAAACCCCAAAAGTCCGTTTTTCATCAAAAGTCATGCTGAAAAAAAGGGTGGGAACCGGTTTGAAAGTATGGTGACGTACTATCCAATGGTGCGCAGCGAATAAACCAAGTATTAAAAAAATCCAAGCGGGGAAAAGGGTTTTAACCGCTTTTATCTAAGCCCAACTGATCCATAAGATGAAAACCCCAAAAGTCCGTTTTTCATCAAAAGTCATGCTGAAAAAAAGGGTGGGAACCAGTTTGAAAGTATGGTGACGTACTATCGAATGGTGCGCAGCAAATAAACCAAGTATTAAAAAAATCCAAGCGGGGAAAAGGGTTTTAACCGCTTTTATCTAAGCCCAACTGATCCTATAAGATGAAAACCCCAAAAGTCCGTTTTTCATGAAAAGTCATGCTGAAAAAAAGGGTGGGAACCGGTTTGAAAGTATGGTGACGTACTATCCAATAGTGCGCAGCGAATAAACCAAGTATTAAAAAAATCCAAGCGGGGAAAAGGGTTTTAACCGCTTTTATCTAACCCCAACTGATCCATAAGATGAAAACCCCAAAAGTCCGTTTTTCATCAAAAGTCATGCTGAAAAAAAGGGTGCAAACCGGTTTGAAAGTATGGTGACGTACTATCCAATGGTGCGCAGCGAATAAACCAAGTATTAAAAAAATCCAAGCGGGGAAAAGGGTTTTAACCGCTTTTATCTAAGCCCAACTGATCCATAAGATGAAAACCCCAAAAGTCCGTTTTTCATCAAAAGTCATGCTGAAAAAAAGGGTGGGAACCGGTTTGAAAGTATGGTGACGTACTATCCAATGGTGCGCAGCGAATAAACCAAGTATTAAAAAAATCCAAGCGGGGAAAAGGGCTTTAACCGCTTTTATCTAAGCCCAACTGATCCATAAGATGAAAACCCCAAAAGTCCGTTTTTCATCAAAAGTCATGCTGAAAAAAAGGGTGGGAACCGGTTTGAAAGTATGGTGACGTACTATCCAATGGTGCGCAGCGAATAAACCAAGTATTAAAAAAATCCAAGCGGGGAAAAGGGTTTTAACCGCTTTTATCTAAGCCCAACTGATCCATAAGATGAAAACCCCAAAAGTCCGTTTTTTATCAAAAGTCATGCTGAAAAAAAGGGTGGGAACCGGTTTGAAAGTATGGTGACGTACTATCTAATGGTGCGCAGCGAATAAACCAAGTATTAAAAAAATCCAAGTGGGGAAAAGGGTTTTAACCGCTTTTATCTAAGCCCAACTGATCCATAAGATGAAAACCCCAAAAGTCCGTTTTTCATCAAAAGTCATGCTGAAAAAAGGATGGGAAACGGTTTGAAAGTATGGTGACGTACTATCCAATGGTGCGCAGCGAATAAACCAAGTATAAAAAAAATCCAAGCGGGGAAAAGGGTTTTAACCGCTTTTATCTAACCCCAACTGATTCATAAGATGAAAACCCCAAAAGTCCGTTTTTCATCAACAGTCATGCTGAAAAAAAGAGTGGGAACCGGTTTGAAAGTATGGTGACGTACTATCCAATGGTGCGAAGCGAATAAACCAAGTATTAAAAAAATCCAAGCGGGGAAAAGGGTTTTAACCGCTTTTATCTAAGCCCAACTGATCCATAAGATGAAAACCCCAAAAGTCCGTTTTTCATCAAAAGTCATGCTGAAAAAAAAGGGTGGGAACCGGTTTGAAAGTATGGTGACGTACTATCCAATGGTGCGCAGCGAATAAACCAAGTATTAAAAAAATCCAAGCTGGGAAAAGAGTTTTAACCGCTTTTATCTAAGCCCAACTGATCCATAAGATGAAAACCCCAAAAGTCCGTTTTTCATCAAAAGTCATGCTGAAAAAAAGGGTGGGAACCGGTTTGAAAGTATGGTGACGTACTATCCAATGGTGCGCAGCGAATAAACCAAGTATTAAAAAAATCCAAGCGAGGAAAAGGGTTTTAACCGCTTTTATCTAAGCCCAACTGATCCATAAGATGAAAACCCCAAAAGTCCGTTTTTCATCAAAAGTCATGCTGAAAAAAAGGGTGGGAACCGGTTGGAAAGTATGGTGACGTACTATCCAATGGTGCGCAGCGAATAAACCAAGTATTAAAAAAATCCAAGCGGGGAAAAGGGTTTTAACCGCTTTTATCTAACCCCAACTGATCCATAAGATGAAAACCCCAAAAGTCCGTTTTTCATCAAAAGTCATGCTGAAAAAAAGGGTGGGAACCGGTTTGAAAGTATGGTGACGTACTATCCAATGGTGCGCAGCGAATAAACCAAGTATTAAAAAAATCCAAGCGGGGAAAAGGGTTTCAACCGCTTTTATCTAAGCCCAACTGATCCATAAGATGAAAACCCCAAAAGTCCGTTTTTCATCAAAAGTCATGCTGAAAAAAAGGGTGGGAACCGGTTTGAAAGTATGGTGACGTACTATCCAATGGTGCGCAGTCAATAATCCCAGCGGGGAAAAGGGTTTTAACCGCTTTTATCTAAGCCCAACTGATCCATAAGATGAAAACCCCAAAAGTCCGTTTTTCATCAAAAGTCATGCTGAAAAAAAGGGTGGGAACCGGTTTGAAAGTATGGTGACGTACTATCCAATGGTGCGCAGCGAATAAACCAAGTATTAAAAAAATCCAAGCGGGGAAAAGGGTTTTAACCGCTTTTATCTAAGCCCAACTGAACCATAAGATGAAAACCCCAAAAGTCCGTTTCTCATCAAAAGTCATGCTGAAAAAAAGGGTGGGAACCGGTTTGAAAGTATCGTGACGTACTATCCAATGGTGCGCAGCGAATAAACCAAGTATTAAAAAAATCCAAGCGGGGAAAAGGGTTTTAACCGCTTTTATCTAAGCCCAACTGATCCATAATATGAAAACCCCAAAAGTCCGTTTTTCATCAAAAGTCATGCTGAAAAAAGGGTGGGAACCGGTTTGAAAGTATGGTGACGTACTATCCAATGGTGCGCAGCGAATAAACCAAGTATTAAAAAAATCTAAGCGGGGAAAAGGGTTTTAAGCGCTTTTATCTAAGCCCAACTGATCCATAAGATGAAAACCCCAAAAGTCCGTTTTTCATCAAAAGTCATGCTGAAAAAAAGGGTGGGAACCGGTTTGAAAGTATGGTGACGTACTATCCAATGGTGCGCAGCGAATAAACCAAGTATTAAAAAAATCCAAGCGGGGAAAAGGGTTTTAACCGCTTTTATCTAAGCCCAACTGATCCATAAGATGAAAACCCCAAAAGTCCGTTTCTCATCAAAAGTCATGCTGAAAAAAAGGGTGGGAACCGGTTTGAAAGTATCGTGACGTACTATCTAATGGTGCGCAGCGAATAAACCAAGTATTAAAAAAATCCAAGCGGGGAAAAGGGTTTTAACCGCTTTTATCTAAGCCCAACTGATCCATAAGATGAAAACCCCAAAAGTCCGTTTTTCATCAAAAGTCATGCTGAAAAAAGGGTGGGAACCGGTTTGAAAGTATGGTGACGTACTATCCAATGGTGCGCAGCGAATAAACCAAGTATTAAAAAAATCTAAGCGGGGAAAAGGGTTTTAACCGCTTTTATCTAAGCCCAACTGATCCATAAGATGAAAACCCCAAAAGTCCGTTTTTCATCAAAAGTCATGCTGAAAAAAAGGGTGGGAACCGGTTTGAAAGTATGGTGACGTACTATCCAATGGTGCGCAGCGAATAAACCAAGTATTAAAAAAATCCAAGCGGGGAAAAGGGTTTTAACCGCTTTTATCTAAGCCCAACTGATCCATAAGATGAAAACCCCAAAAGTCCGTTTCTCATCAAAAGTCATGCTGAAAAAAAGGGTGGGAACCGGTTTGAAAGTATCGTGACGTACTATCCAATGGTGCGCAGCGAATAAACCAAGTATTAAAAAAATCCAAGCGGGGAAAAGGGTTTTAACCGCTTTTATCTAAGCCCAACTGATCCATAAGATGAAAACCCCAAAAGTCCGTTTTTCATCAAAAGTCATGCTGAAAAAAGGGTGGGAACCGGTTTGAAAGTATGGTGACGTGCTATCCAATGGTGCGCAGCGAATAAACCAAGTATTAAAAAAATCTAAGCGGGGAAAAGGGTTTTAACCGCTTTTATCTAAGCCCAACTGATCCATAAGATGAAAACCCCAAAAGTCCGTTTTTCATCAAAAGTCATGCTGAAAAAAAGGGTGGGAACCGGTTTGAAAGTATGGTGACGTACTATCCAATGGTGCGCAGCGAATAAACCAAGTATTAAAAAAATCCAAGCGGGGAAAAGGGTTTTAATCGGTTTTATCTAAGCCCAACTGATCCATAATATGAAAACCCCAAAAGTCCGTTTTTCATCAAAAGTCATGCTGAAAAAAAAGGGTGGGAACCGGTTTGAAAGTATGGTGACGTACTATCCAATGGTGCGCAGCGAATAAACCAAGTATGAAAAAAATCCAAGCGGGGAAAAGGGTTTTAACCGCTTTTATCTAAGCCCAACTGATCCATAAGATGAAAACCCCAAAAGTCCGTTTTTCATCAAAATTCATGCTGAAAAAAAGGGTGGGAACCGGTTTGAAAGTATGGTGACGTACTATCCAATGGTGCGCAGCGAATAAACCAAGTATTAAAAAAATCCAAGCGGGGAAAAGGGTTTTAATCGCTTTTATCTAAGCCCAACTGATCCATAAGATGAAAACCCCAAAAGTCCGTTTTTCATCAAAAGTCATGCTGAAAAAAAGGGTGGGAACCGGTTTGAAAGTATGGTGACGTACTATCCGATGGTGCGCAGCGAATAAACCAAGTATTAAAAAAATCCAAGCGGGGAAAAGGGTTTTAACCGCTTTTATCTAAGCCCAACTGATCCATAAGATGAAAACCCCAAAAGTCCGTTTTTCATCAAAAGTCATGCTGAAAAAAAGGGTGGGAACTGGTTGGAAAGTATGGTGACGTACTATCCAATGGTGCGCAGCGAATAAACCAAGTATTAAAAAAATCCAAGCGGGGAAAAGGGTTTTAACCGCTTTTATCTAAGCCCAACTGATCCATAAGATGAAAACCCCAAAAGTCCGTTTTTCATCAAAAGTCATGCTGAAAAAAAGGGTGGGAACCGGTTTGAAAGTATGGTGACGTACTATCCAATGGTGCGCAGCGAATAAACCAAGTATTAAAAAAATCTAAGCGGGGAAAAGGGTTTTAACCGCTTTTATCTAAGCCCAACTGATCCATAAGATGAAAACCCCAAAAGTCCGTTTTTCATCAAAAGTCATGCTGAAAAAAAGGGTGGGAACCGGTTTGAAAGTATGGTGACGTACTATCCAATGGTGCGCAGCGAATAAACCAAGTATTAAAAAAATCCAAGCGGGGAAAAAGGTTTTAACCGCTTTTATCTAAGCCCAACTGATCCATAAGATGAAAACCCCAAAAGTCCGTTTTTCATCAAAAGTCATGCTGAAAAAAAGGGTGGGAACCGGTTTGAAAGTATGGTGACGTACTATCTAATGGTGCGCAGCGAATAAACCAAGTATTAAAAAAATCCAAGCGGGGAAAAGGGTTTTAACCGCTTTTATCTAACCCCAACTGATCCATAAGATGAAAACCCCAAAAGTCCGTTTTTCATCAAAAGTCAAGCTGAAAAAAAGGGTGCAAACCGGTTGAAAGTATGGTGACGTACTATCCAATGGTGCGCAGCGAATAAACCAAGTATTAAAAAAATCCAAGCGGGGAAAAGGGTTTCAACCGCTTTTATCTAAGCCCAACTGATAAATAAGATGAAAACCCCAAAAGTCCGTTTTTCATCAAAAGTCATGCTGAAAAAAAGGGTGGGAACCGGTTTGAAAGTATCGTGACGTACCATCCAATGGTGCGCAGCGAATAAACCAAGTATTAAAAAAATCCAAGCGGGGAAAAGGGTTTTAACCGCTTTTATCTAAGCCCAACTGATCCATAAGATGAAAACCCCAAAAGTCCGTTTTTCATCAAAAGTCATGCTGAAAAAAAGGGTGGGAACCGGTTTGAAAGTATGGTGACGTACTATCCAATGGTGCGCAGCGAATAAACCAAGTATTAAAAAAATCCAAGCGGGGAAAAGGGTTTTAACCGCTTTTATCTAAGCCCAACTGATCCATAAGATGAAAACCCCAAAAGTCGGTTTTTCATCAAAAGTCATGCTGAAAAAAGGGTGGGAACCGGTTGGAAAGTATGGTGACGTACTATCCAATGGTGCGCAGCGAATCAACCAAGTATTAAAAAAATCCAAGCGGGGAAAAGGGTTTTAACCGCTTTTATCTAAGCCCAACTGATCCATAAGATGAAAACCCCAAAAGTCCGTTTTTCATCAAAAGTCATGCTGAAAAAAAGGGTGGGAAACGGTTTGAAAGTATGGTGACGTACTATCCAATGGTGCGCAGCGAATAAACCAAGTATTAAAAAAATCCAAGCGGGGAAAAGGGTTTTAACCGCTTTTATCTAAGCCCAACTGATTCATAAGATGAAAACCCCAAAAGTCCGTTTTTCATCAACAGTCATGCTGAAAAAAAGGGTGGGAACCGGTTTGAAAGTATGGTGACGTACCATCCAATGGTGCGCAGCGAATAAACAAAGTATTAAAAAAATCCAAGCGGGGAAAAGGGTTTTAACCGCTTTTATCTTAGCCCAACTGATCCATAAGATGAAAACCCCAAAAGTCCGTTTTTCATCAAAAGTCATGCTGAAAAAAAGGGTGGGAACCGGTTTGAAAGAATGGTGACGTACTATCCAATAGTGCGCAGCGAATAAACCAAGTATTAAAAATATCCAAGCGAGGAAAAGGGTTTTAACCGCTTTTATCTAAGCCCAACTGATCCATAAGATGAAAACCCCAAAAGTCCGTTTTTCATCAAAAGTCATGCTGAAAAAAAGGGTGGGAACCGGTTGGAAAGTATGGTGACGTACTATCCAATGATGCGCAGCGAATAAACCAAGTATTAAAAAAATCCAAGCGGGGAAAAGGGTTTTAACCGCTTTTATCTAAGCCCAACTGATCCATAAGATGAAAACCCCAAAAGTCCGTTTTTCATCAAAAGTCATGCTGAAAAAAGGGTGGGAACCGGTTTGAAAGTATGGTGACGTACTATCCAATGGTGCGCAGCGAATAAACCAAGTATTAAAAAAATCCAAGCGGGGAAAAGGGTTTTAACCGCTTTTATCTAAGCCCAACTGATCCATAAGATGAAAACCCCAGAAGTCCGCTTTTCATCAAAAGTCATGCTGAAAAAAAGGGTGGGAACCGGTTTGAAAGTATGGTGACGTACTATGCAATGGTGCGCAGCGAATAAACCAAGTATTAAAAAAATCCAAGCTGGGAAAAGGGTTTTAACCGCTTTTATCTAAGCCCAACTGATCCATAAGATGAAAACCCCAAAAGTCCGTTTTTCATCAAAAGTCATGCTGAAAAAAAGGGTGGGAACCGGTTTGAAAGTATGGTGCCGTACTATTTAATAGTGCGCAGCGAATAAACCAAGTATTAAAAAAATCCAAGCGGGGAAAAGGGTTTCAACCGCTTTTATGTAAGCCCAACTGATCCATAAGATGAAAACCCCAAAAGTCCGTTTTTCATCAAAAGTCATGCTGAAAAAAAGGGTGGGAAACGGCTTGAAAGTATGGTGACGTACTATCCAATGGTGCGCAGCGAATAAACCAAGTATTAAAAAAATCCAAGCGGGATAAGGGTTTTAACCGCTTTTATCTAAGCCCAACTGATCCATAAGATGAAAACCCCAAAAGTCCGTTTTTCATCAAAAGTCATGCTGAAAAAAAGGGTGGGAACCGGTTTGAAAGTATGGTGACGTACTATCCAATAGTGCGCAGCGAATAAACCAAGTATTAAAAAAATCCAAGCGGGGAAAAGGGTTTTAACCGCTTTTATCTAAGCCCAACTGATCCATAAGATGAAAACCCCAAAAGTCCGTTTTTCATCAAAAGTCATGCTGAAAAAAAGGGTGGGAACCGGTTTGAAAGTATGGTGACGTACAATCCAATGGTGCGCAGCGAATAAACCAAGTATTAAAAAAATCCAAGCGTGGAAAAGGGTATTAACCGCTTTTATCTAAGCCCAACTGATCCATAAGATGAAAACCCCAAAAGTCCGTTTTTCATCAAAAGTCATGCTGAAAAAAAGGGTGGGAACCGGCTTGAAAGTATGGTGACGTACTATCCAATGGTGCGCAGCGAATAAACCAAGTATTAAAAAAATCCAAGCGGGGAAAAGGGTTTTAACCGCTTTTATCTAAGCCCAACTGATAAATAAGATGAAAACCCCAAAAGTCCGTTTTTCATCAAAAGTCATGCTGAAAAAAAGGGTGCAAACCGGTTGGAAAGTATGGTGACGTACTATCCAATGGTGCGCAGCGAATAAACCAAGTATTAAAAAAATCCAAACGGGGAAAAGGGTTTTAACCGCTTTTGCCTAAGCCCAACTGATCCATAAGATGAAAACCCCAAAAGTCCGTTTTTCATCAAAAGTCATGCTAAAAAAAAGGGTGGGAACCGGTTGGAAAGTATGGTGACGTACTATCGAATGGTGCACAGCGAATAAACCAAGTATTAAAAAAATCCAAGCGGGGAAAAGGGTTTTAACCGCTTTTATCTAATCCCAACTGGTCCATAAGATGAAAACCCCAAAAGTCGGTTTTTCATCAAAAGTCATGCTGAAAAAAAGGGTGGGAACCGGTTTGAAAGTATGGTGACGTACTATCCAATGGTGCGCAGCGAATAAACCAAGTATTAAAAAAATCCAAGCGGGGAAAAGGGTTTTAACCGCTTTTATCTAAGCCCAACTGATCCATAAGATGAAAACCCCAAAAGTCCGTATTTCATCAAAAGTCATGCTGAAAAAAAGGGTGGGAACCGGTTTGAAAGTATGGTGACGTACTATCCAATGGTGCGCAGCGAATAAACCAAGTATTAAAAAAATCCAAGCGGGGAAAAGGGTTTTAACCGCTTTTATCTAAGCCCAACTGATCCATAAGATGAAAACCCCAAAAGTCCGTTTTTCATCAAAAGTCATGCTAAAAAAAAGGGTGGGAACCGGTTTGAAAGTATGGTGACGTACTATCCAATGGTGCGCAGCGAATAAACCAAGTCTTAAAAAAATCTAAGCGGGGAAAAGGGTTTTAACCGCTTTTATCTAAGCCCAACTGATCCATAAGATGAAAACCCCAAAAGTCTGTTTTTCATCAAAAGTCATTTTGAAAAAAAGGGTGGGAACCGGTTTGAAAGTATGGTGACGTACTATCCAATAGTGCGCAGCGAATAAACCAAGTATTAAAAAAATCCAAGCGGGGAAAAGGGTTTTAACCGCTTTTATCTAAGCCCAACTGATCCATAAGATGAAAACCCCAAAAGTCCGTTTTTCATCAAAAGTCATGCTGAAAAAAAGGGTGGGAACCGGTTTGAAAGTATGGTGACGTACTATCCAATGGTGCGCAGCGAATAAACCAAGTATTAAAAAAATCCAAGCGGGAAAAAGGGTTTTAACCGCTTTTATCTAAGCCCAACTGATCCATAAGATGAAAACCCCAAAAGTCCGTTTTTCATCAAAAGTCATGCTGAAAAAAAGGGTGGGAACCGGTTTTAAAGTATGGTGACGTACTATCCAATGGTGCGCAGCGAATAAACCAAGTATTAAAAAAATCCAAGCGGTGAAAAGGGTTTTAACCGCTTTTATCTAAGCCCAACTGATCCATAAGATGAAAACCCCAAAAGTCCGTTTTTCATCAAAAGTCATGCTGAAAAAAAGGGTGGGAACCGGTTTGAAAGTATGGTGACGTACTATCCAATGGTGCGCAGCGAATAAACCAAGTATTAAAAAAATCCAAGCGGGGAAAAGGGTTTTAACTGCTTTTATCTAAGCCCAACTGATCCATAAGATGAAAACCCCAAAAGTCCGTTTTTCATCAAAAGTCATGCTGAAAAAAAGGGTGGGAACCGGTTTGAAAGTATGGTGACGTACTATCCAATAGTGCGCAGCGAATAAACCAAGTATTAAAAAAATCCAAGCGGGGAAAAGGGTTTTAACCGCTTTTATCTAAGCCCAACTGATCCATAAGATGAAAACCCCAAAAGTCCGTTTTTCATCAAAAGTCATGCTGAAAAAAAGGGTGGGAACCGGTTTGAAAGTATGGTGACGTACTATCCAATAGTGCGCAGCGAATAAACCAAGTATTAAAAAAATCCAAGCGGGGAAAAGGGTTTTAACCGCTTTTATCTAAGCCCAACTGATCCATAAGATGAAAACCCCAAAAGTCCGTTTTTCATCAAAAGTCATGCTGAAAAAAAGGCTGGGAACCGGTTTGAAAGTATGGTGACGTACTAACAAATAGTGCGCAGCGAATAAACCAAGTATTAAAAAAATCCAAGCGGGGAAAAGGGTTTTAACCGCTTTTATCTAAGCCCAACTGATCCATAAGATGAAAACCCCAAAAGTCCGTTTTTCATCAAAAGTCATGCTGAAAAAAAGGGTGGGAACCGGTTTGAAAGTATGGTGACGTACTATCCAATAATGCGCAGCGAATAAACCAAGTATTAAAAAAATCCAAGCGGGGAAAAGGGTTTTAACCGCTTTTATCTAAGCCCAACTGATCCATAAGATGAAAACCCCAAAAGTCCGTTTTTCATCAAAAGTCATGCTGAAAAAAAGGGTGGGAACCGGTTGGAAAGTATGGTGACGTACTATCCAATGGTGCGCAGCGAATAAACCAAGTATTACAAAAATCCAAGCGGGGAAAAGGGTTTTAACCGCTTTTATCTAAGCCCAACTGATCCATAAGATGAAAACCCCAAAAGTCCGTTTTTCATCAAAAGTCATGCTGAAAAAAAGGCTGGGAACCGGTTTGAAAGTATGGTGACGTACTATCTAATGGTGCGCAGCGAATAAACCAAGTATTAAAAAAATCCAAGCGGGGAAAAGGGTTTTAACTGCTTTTATCTAAGCCCAACTGATCCATAAGATGAAAACCCCAAAAGTCCGTTTTTCATCAAAAGTCATGCTGAAAAAAAGGGTGGGAACCGGTTTGAAAGTATGGTGACGTACTATCCAATGGTGCGCAGCGAATAAACCAAGTATTAAAAAAATCCAAGCGGGGAAAAGGGTTTTAACGGCTTTTATCTAAGCCCAACTGATCCATAAGATGAAAACCCCAAAAGTCCGTTTTTCATCAAAAGTCATGCTGAAAAAAAGGGTGGGAACCTGTTTGAAAGTATGGTGACGTACTATCTAATGGTGCGCAGCGAATAAACCAAGTATTAAAAAAATCCAAGCGGGGAAAAGGGTTTTAACCGCTTTTATCTAAGCCCAACTGATCCATAAAATGAAAACCCCAAAAGTCCGTTTTTCATCAAAAGTCATGCTGAAAAAAAGGGTGGGAACCGGTTTGAAAGTATGGTGACGTACTATCTAATGGTGCGCAGCGAATAAACCAAGTATTAAAAAATCCAAGCGGGGAAAAGGGTTTTAACCGCTTTTATCTAAGCCCAACTGATCCATAAGATGAAAACCCCAAAAGTCCGTTTTTCATCAAAAGTCATGCTGAATAAAGGGTGGGAACCGGTTTGAAAGTATGGTGACGTACTATCCAATGGTGCGCAGCGAATAAACCAAGTATTAAAAAAATCCAAGCGGGGAAAAGGGTTTTAACCGCTTTTATCTAAGCCCAACTGATCCATAAGATGAAAACCCCAAAAGTCCGTTTTTCATCAAAAGTCATGCTGAAAAAAAGGCTGGGAACCGGTTTGAAAGTATGGTGACGTACTAACCAATAGTGCGCAGCGAATAAACCAAGTATTAAAAAAATCCAAGCGGGGAAAAGGGTTTTAACCGCTTTTATCTAAGCCCAACTGATCCATAAGATGAAAACCCCAAAAGTCCGTTTTTCATCAAATGTCATGCTGAAAAAAAGGGTGGGAACCGGTTTGAAAGTATGGTGACGTACTATCCAATAATGCGCAGCGAATAAACCAAGTATTAAAAAAATCCAAGCGGGGAAAAGGGTTTTAACCGCTTTTATCTAAGCCCAACTGATCCATAAGATGAAAACCCCAAAAGTCCGTTTTTCATCAAAAGTCATGCTGAAAAAAAAGGTGGGAACCGGTTTTAAAGTATGGTGACGTACTATCCAATGGTGCGCAGCGAATAAACTAAGTATTAAAAAAATCCAAGCGGGGAAAAGGGTTTTAACCGCTTTTATCTAAGCCCAACTGATCCATAAGATGAAAACCCCAAAAGTCCGTTTTTCATCAAAAGTCATGCTGAAAAAAAGGGTGGGAACCGGTTGGAAAGTATGGTGACGTACTATCCAATGGTGCGCAGCGAATAAACCAAGTATTAAAAAAATCCAAGCGGGGAAAAGGGTTTTAATCGCTTTTATCTAAGCCCAACTGATCCATAAGATGAAAACCCAAAAAGTCCGTTTTTCATCAAAAGTCATGCTGAAAAAAAGGGTGGGAACCGGTTTTAAAGTATGGTGACGTACTATCCAATGGTGCGCAGCGAATAAACCAAGTATTAAAAAAATCCAAGCGGGGAAAAGGGTTTTAAACGCTTTTATCTAAGCCCAACTGATCCATAAGATGAAAACCCCAAAAGTCCGTTTTTCATCAAAAGTCATGCTGAAAAAAAGGCTGGGAACCGGTTTGAAAGTATAGTGACGTACTATCTAATAATGCGCAGCGAATAAACCAAGTATTAAAAAAATCCACGCGGGGAAAAGGGTTTTAACCGCTTTTATCTAAGCCCAACTGATCCATAAGATGAAAACCCCAAAAGTCCGTTTTTCAACAAAAGTCATGCTGAAAAAAAGAGTGGGAACCGGTTTGAAAGTATGGTGACGTACTATCCAATGGTGCGCAGCGAATAAACCAAGTATTAAAAAAATCCAAGCTGGGAAAAGGGTTTTAACCGCTTTTATCTAAGCCCAACTGATCCATAAGATGAAAACCCCAAAGTCCGTTTTTCATCAAAAGTCATGCTGAAAAAAAGGGTGGGAACCGGTTTGAAAGTATGGTGACGTACTATCTAATGGTGCGCAGCGAATAAACCAAGTATTAAAAAAATCCAAGCGGGGAAAAGGTTTTTAACCGCTTTTATCTAAGCCCATCTGATCCATAAGATGAAAACCCCAAAAGTCCTTTTTTCATCAAAAGTCATGCTGAAAAAAAGGGGGGGAACCGGTTTGAAAGTATGGTGACGTACTATCTAATGGTGCGCAGCGAATAAACCAAGTATTAAAAAAATCCAAGCGGGGAAAAGGGTTTTAACCGCTTTTATCTAAGCCCAACTGATCCATAAGATGAAAACCCCAAAGTCCGTTTTTCATCAAAAGTCATGCTGAAAAAAAGGGTGGGAACCGGTTGGAAAGTATGGTGACGTACTATCCAATGGTGCGCAGCGAATAAACCAAGTATTAAAAAAATCCAAGCGGGGAAAAGGGTTTTAACCGCTTTTATCTAAGCCCAACTGATCCATAAGATGAAAACCCCAAAAGTCCGTTTTTCATCAAAAGTCATGCTGAAAAAAAGGGTGGGAACCGGTTTGAAAGTATGGTGACGTACTGTCTAATGGTGCGCAGCGAATAAACCAAGTATTAAAAAAATCCAAGCGGGGAAAAGGGTTTTAACCGCTTTTATCTAAGCCCAAGTGATCCATAAGATGAAAACCCCAAAAGTCTGTTTTTCATCAAAAGTCATGCTGAAAAAAAGGGTGGGAACCGGTTGGAAAGTATGGTGACGTACTATCCAATGGTGCGCAGCGAATAAACCAAGTATTAAAAAAATCCAAGCGGGGAAAAGGGTTTTAACCGCTTTTATCTAAGCCCAACTGATCCATAAGATGAAAACCCCAAAAGTCCGTTTTTCATCAAACGTCATGCTGAAAAAAAGGGTGGGAACCGGTTTGAAAGTATGGTGACGTACTATTCAATGGTGCGCAGCGAATAAACCAAGTATTAAAAAAATCCAAGCAGGGAAAAGGGTTTTAACCGCTTTTATCTAAGCCCAACTGATCCATAAGATGAAAACCCCAAAAGTCCGTTTTTCATCAAAAGTCATGCTGAAAAAAAGGGTGGGAACCGGTTTGAAAGTATGGTGACGTACTATCCAATGGTGCGCAGCGAATAAATCAAGTATTAAAAAAATCCAAGCGGGGAAAAGGGTTTTAATCGCTTTTATCTAAGCCCAACTGATCCATAAGATGAAAACCCCAAAAGTCCGTTTTTCATCAAAAGTCATGCTGAAAAAAAGGGTGGGAACCGGTTTTAAAGTATGGTGACGTACTATCCAATGGTGCGCAGCGAATAAACCAAGTATTAAAAAAATCCAAGCGGGGAAAAGGTTTTTAACCGCTTTTATCTAAGCCCATCTGATCCATAAGATGAAAACCCCAAAAGTCCTTTTTTCATCAAAAGTCATGCTGAAAAAAAGGGGGGGAACCGGTTTGAAAGTATGGTGACGTACTATCTAATGGTGCGCAGCGAATAAACCAAGTATTAAAAAAATCCAAGCGGGGAAAAGGGTTTTAACCGCTTTTATCTAAGCCCAACTGATCCATAAGATGAAAACCCCAAAAGTCCGTTTTTCATCAAAAGTCATGCTGAAAAAAAGGCTGGGAACCGGATGGAAAGTATGGTGACGTACTATCCAATGGTGCGCAGCGAATAAACCAAATATTAAAAAAATCCAAGCAGGGAAAAGGGTTTTAACCGCTTTTATCTAAGCCCAACTGATCCATAAGATGAAAACCCCAAAGTCCGTTTTTCATCAAAAGTCATGCTGAAAAAAAGGGTGGGAACCGGTTGGAAAGTATGGTGACGTACTATCCAATGGTGCGCAGCGAATAAACCAAGTATTAAAAAAATCCAAGCGGGGAAAAGGGTTTTAACCGCTTTTATCTAAGCCCAACTGATCCATAAGATGAAAACCCCAAAAGTCCGTTTTTCATCAAAAGTCATGCTGAAAAAAAGGGTGGGAACCGGTTTGAAAGTAAGGTGACGTACTGTCTAATGGTGCGCAGCGAATAAACCAAGTATTAAAAAAATCCAAGCGGGGAAAAGGGTTTTAACCGCTTTTATCTAAGCCCAAGTGATCCATAAGATGAAAACCCCAAAAGTCCGTTTTTCATCAAAAGTCATGCTGAAAAAAAGGGTGGGAACCGGTTGGAAAGTATGGTGACGTACTATCCAATGGTGCGCAGCGAATAAACCAAGTATTAAAAAAATCCAAGCGGGGAAAAGGGTTTTAACCGCTTTTATCTAAGCCCAACTGATCCATAAGATGAAAACCCCAAAAGTCCGTTTTTCATCAAACGTCATGCTGAAAAAAAGGGTGGGAACCGGTTGGAAAGTATGGTGACGTACTATCCAATGGTGCGCAGCGAATAAACCAAGTAATAAAAAAATCCAAGCAGGGAAAAGGGTTTTAAACGCTTTTATCTAAGCCCAACTGATCCATAAGATGAAAACCCCAAAAGTCCGTTTTTCATCAAATGTCATGCTGAAAAAAAGGGTGGGAACCGGTTTGAAAGTATGGTGACGTACTATCCAATGGTGCGCAGCGAATAAACCAAGTATTAAAAAAATCCAAGCGGGGAAAAGGGTTTTAACCGCTTTTATCTAAGCCCAACTGATCCATAAGATGAAAACCCCAAAAGTCCGTTTTTCATCAAAAGTCATGCTGAAAAAAAGGGTGGGAACCGGTTTGAAAGTATGGTGACGTACTATCCAATGGTGCGCAGCGAATAAATCAAGTATTAAAAAAATTCAAGCGGGGAAAAGGGTTTTAACCGCTTTTATCTAAGCCCAACTGATCCATAAGATGAAAACCCCAAAAGTCCGTTTTTCATCAAAAGTCATGCTGAAAAAAAGGGTGGGAACCGGTTTGAAAGTATGGTGACGTACTATTCAATGGTGCGCAGCGAATAAACCAAGTATTAAAAAAATCCAAGCGGGGAAAAGGGTTTTAACCGCTTTTATCTAAGCCCAACTGATCCATAAGATGAAAACCCCAAAAGTCCTTTTTTCATCAAAAGTCATGCTGAAAAAAGGGTGGGAACCGGTTTGAAAGTATGGTGACGTACTATCCAATGGTGCGCAGCGAATAAACCAAGTATTAAAAAAATCCAAGCGGGGAAAAGGGTTTTAACCGCTTTTATCTAAGCCCAACTGATCCATAAGATGAAAACCCCAAAAGTCCGTTTTTCATCAAAAGTCATGCTGAAAAAAAGGGTGGGAACCGGTTTGAAAGTATGGTGACGTACTATTCAATGGTGCGCAGCGAATAAACCAAGTATTAAAAAAATCCAAGCAGGGAAAAGGGTTTTAACCGCTTTTATCTAAGCCCAACTGATCCATAAGATGAAAACCCCAAAAGTCCGTTTTTCATCAAAAGTCATGCTGAAAAAAAGGGTGGGAACCGGTTTGAAAGTATGGTGACGTACTATCCAATGGTGCGCAGCGAATAAATCAAGTATTAAAAAAATCCAAGCGGGGAAAAGGGTTTTAACCGCTTTTATCTAAGCCCAACTGATCCATAAGATGAAAACCCCAAAAGTCCGTTTTTCATCAAAAGTCATGCTGAAAAAAAGGGTGGGAACCGGTTGGAAAGTATGGTGACGTACTATCTAATGGTGCGCAGCGAATAAACCAAGTATTAAAAAAATACAAGCGGGGAAAAGGGTTTTAACCGCTTTTATCTAAGCCCAACTGATCCATAAGATGAAAACCCCAAAAGTCCGTTTTTCATCAAAAGTCATGCTGAAAAAAAGGGTGGGAACCGGTTTGAAAGTATGGTGACGTACTATCTAATGGTGCGCAGCGAATAAACCAAGTATTAAAAAAATCCAAGCGGGGAAAAGGGTTTTAACCGCTTTTATCTAAGCCCAACTGATCCATAAGATGAAAACCCCAAAAGTCCGTTTTTCATCAAAAGTCATGCTGAAAAAAAGGGTGGGAACCGGTTTGAAAGTAAGCAGCAGAGAGGGTGAACAGACCACGTTTTCAAGTAAAAATAAGGCTTCCAGATCACGTTTTCGAACAAAATATGGCCTATAGATAACGTTTTCGAACAAAATATCAGGTTTCCAACAAATCTCATTTAACCAAAAAAAAGTCTCCATTTTTGCAAAAACGGAGATTTTACGATTTTTTAATCAATTTTGCTCGCAACGATGTGGTCATCCACCCTCTCTGCTGCTACAGGTTAACAAAAAATAATAAATGATTTGATCAAGTCTTTAGGATCTCACAAACAGACTAATCGCTAACACCTCTTCTTGTAAATCAATCAGATTATTTGACTGGTCGGTGAGTTTGAAATTAATTCTGGTTAATGAATTATTATGGCATCGCATGTAGACAGGATTAATTGGGTTTTCAATAATTAGGAATCCTGGAGGAGCTGTTGGTGCAAACGAATAAATAATATATCCTTGCTGAGCTTGATTTGATCGTTCGAGATTAATTTGATAGCTCCCTTCGATAACATCACATACTAAATTGAGCGCAATCACCGATGAAATATTCACGTTGAACGGAGCGATATGCCTACCGCCACTATCTGGGTCATTATTGTGTTTGAGGATTTTTATTTCCGGTGATGCTGTTTTTTTCCACGTATCATGAATTATTTTGAAACCAACATCGATGGCATGATTGAGAAGTTTTTTTAGTTCTGGTACGTTATATCCTGGTAGTTTGAATGTTGGAATATCCTTAACGGGGATACCAAGAGTTAATTCAAACTCTGTTCTCGACTTGGGGTGATTATCATCTAGTATAACTCGAATAATTTGTGAATTAAATGTTTCCATGTCATTGATGATTTTGTTACATATTTCTACAACGCTGATAAATTCATCTCGGGTGAGAGAGCCGGATTTAATGGATATTAACAACAGTAAAAAATCATATTCCATCGCTGTGAAATTTTCGATAATTTTAGGTTCGTTAACAACATAATATCCCTCTTGACCCCTCCCCTCCTCCTCTTCCTCAATTGGGGAGTAGAAGAAATAAAAAAAATCTTCACTGGATTGGTAATCTTTATAACTTTTTATTGGATTATCGGGGTTTATTCTGTCGGTGATATAATCATTTTTTTGTGGTTCGGGTATATCAACGGTTCCCCCCCGGGGTGGTAATTCAGGCCATCCTAGTACGGTTCTTATCGAGCTGTTATAGATATCTACGACGTATCCTTCTGTGCTTATCTCAATTGCGGATGATAGCGTCGGCTCATGAACTGTTATAGCGATTTTCGATTCTGTTCCAGTAATCGATTTTATTCTACGCGCGAATTCATTATTGATTTGTTCTATTTGGTATGACCCTGTTGGTATCGAAACGACGTTCCAGTCTGGGGTACCGTCGTCTTTATTCTTATTCGCAAACACCAGTGAATTATTCGGTTGTTGACCACCAAATGATTTTGATCTGATATTATGCCAACTGTGGTATACTCGTAATTTTGCTAGCGCTATCTCCTTCACTGGGACCGGAGAGGGGAAATTCACACTGAATTCTGGATTCGTTGATGTTATTGATATCATGCTTGTTTGTACTGGGTTCGTGTTCTCCACTATTCGTTGAAGTAATTCCTGCGGTGTTGTCATTGTTATTATACTCATGTTGTCGCTCTAATTTTGGTATCGAGGAATCATAAATACTGACCATCACTGAGAACTCACAATCTGGTAATGTTGATATTATTGAGATCATTTTGTTTTTTGGGTTCGTGTTTTCTGATTCCATCGGTGTTGTCATTGTTATTATACTCATGTTGTCGCTCTAATTTCGATATCGCGGAATCAAAAATACTGACCATCGCTGAGAATTCACTATCTGATATAATTGTATTATCGAGTGACGACGATATCATCAGGGATAACTGCGAATATGCGGTTGATGCAATATGAAATTGAAGTAAGTAATCCTGCAGTTTACTCTGGCTGCATGATGATATCTTTTTTGCTATCCCGGTTGATATACCCCCGATTGTAGCCACCGCAGAAATGCAAATTGGAACTACGACCGGGGCAATCATTGTAACCGATGCAAGTATTATTCCGGCGCCAGTGAGAACGCTTGACACTGAGTACACAGTAATATCAATTGCGGTGATTCTTCGTCGGTATTTTTTTATTTTTATTTGATACTCCTCAGTGAGGGTTTTGAGTCTATTTTGAAATTCTCTGACCTGATCATAGCGACATTGAGTTGATGAAATCATTTTTTTATTTTAAAAATACTAGCGTTTTCAATTGTGAAATCCGAACGATTTTCCTTTCAATTTAGTTATTTACTTAAATCCGCTACGAATTCCACATACCATGATACCGAAGTTATAGCCAAATTTTTATCAGTAGATGTTATAGTGAACTTTTCAGTTGTATCCTTGTCGATGATCGTTGAAATCGTATTATTGACCCCGGATGAACTCGACGATGATATATTAAATTGAGTTAATGGTGTTACTAGTGTTAATCGATAAATACCTTTAACGGTTGCAGTGATATCTAATTTATTGTTTGTAGGTGTCCACGCAAATGATCCGTGTTGGATTGTATATACTACGTTGTTGGTTTTCTCATGAGGAATTTTTGTTTTTTCAATGATTGTTATCATCCTCGAAAAATCACCTTTGATGGCTTCGATGAAGTTTTTCGTCTCATCGATGGATTTTTTAATATCAGGGAGTTTTATTTCAATTTTATCTAACGGGGTTCCAATAAATTTATCAATGATATTTCTACGAAATGATGTAAACTGTTTTCCGTTTTCTTCAATTCTAGATTCAAGTGTTGTTAGTACAAACACAGAATTGTTTAACTCATCGTTGAGAGTTTTTAATCGATCTGTAATCGTCGAAACGAGTACACCCGGTTTGAGTTTACCCTGATCCGAAAATAACGCGATAGTATTTTCGATTGCGTTTTGTTGTTTAACCAAAATATCATCCAGAGAAATATTACTGGTTTTCAATTTACCCTGATCCGAAAATAACGCGATAGTATTCTCGATTGCGTTTCGTTGTTTAACTAAAATATCATCCAATGACACATCACTGGATTTCAATTTACCCTGTTTGTCTTGAAATACAACTATTTCATTAGGATCAACATTTGTTAAGTTCAACGTCTCAGCTATTTCATCTTTGATTAGTTTTTTTTACATCCTTGACAGAATCAGGTGGTGCAGTGCCATCGGGTTTGGGTTTCAAAGATCTCCCCCAAATATCAATCATGTTATTGTAAAACTCTTTCTCTCTCTAAAATCGTTTCGATTTCCAGCGATTACTAGTGTATTCATTAACGACAACATGTGGTGGTTTTCCGCTTGGGTTACTCAAGGAGTTAGAAATAGCGTCAAGGACATTTAATACTTCGCTGCCGCATATTGGTGGGTCAATCATCGTTTGTGTTGGTAGCGTAGAATACCAAGTCTTCATTGGAAGGGTTTTTATATACCGCATAAACTCTTTTGGTGGGGCTAATCCATATGAATCGAAATAAACAATCCCACGTGGATCAATAGCGTATGCAACCCAGTGAGTTCCAGGTCCGGTGCTGTTATCTAAATTAATGATTCCGGTTTCAACGCTGTTTGGTTGATGTGGTAATTGATCTTTCATAAAGACACCTCTGAAGTTTTTAATCGCTAGTTTTTTAGCAGCATCGAGTAAATCAAAATTGGACATGGGAACCATCATAGACTCTCCAATTAATAAATCGTTCCTGGTAGTCTTAGACCCTTTCCGCTGTACCACGAATACGGGGTTCCTGGTAGTCTTAGACCCTTTCCCCTTTTTTATATCCTTTCCCAGTTGCTTTCTTTAGTGCCATTCCTGCTGCAGTACCAACGGCTCCTAACGCTGCCGCTTTAGCCACCGCTGGGGCTGCTGCTGCAATCAATGCTGGAATCGCAGCTAACAACATAAATATACCGCTTGTTTTAATCATATTTTTGATAGCAGCCGCAGAAAGAGTAATCTGAACACCATTTTTGGCTGCAAGTGCATCATTGAAATGTTTTATTTGACGAGTTGTCAGTGATAATTTATTTGCACCACCAGTCATTTGGTTGGGTTTCAACGTGATTGTGGTTCCACATTTTTTAGCTGATTCCGATTGCAATTTTTTTAATTGACCGGGAGTTAACGCAACACTAATAGCACTATATGACATTATACATAATAGATTGATTCTAAATCGTTTACAATTTCATCTACATGTTTTCTACTGGGGCATCTACCACTCTCATTCTTCCTCCAACACCTTCAAGTAGCATTGATTTATCACTAAGAATGACAGAAACCGCTCTATAATTCGGGATAAGGATAGGAGGTACCCCACCAACTGGTGGACCAGTCGGACGGGTTACACGGGCTCTAAAGTGTATATCAACGACAGATTGTATTGTTAAATCAAGATGTTCCAGCGAAAAGTAATAAATCGGATAGAGGCTTTTGAAATCTAATTGTGATATTTGCAAACCAGTATCCACATTTAGATCACGTGACATATATGACAACAGGTTATGATACACGCGTGCAATATGATTCTGACCGTAATCAAGTTGTATATCCTCGGATGGTTCCTGCTGTCCGTTTATTCTCAGCGAGACTTCATTAACACCTAACTGATCAAATATCATATGGCTTCGTTCTTGATTACCAGCTCGCGCATTATTCTGTAACGCTACGAATATATGACGTGGAGCTGAAACACCTTGTTTTGATGCCAGGTGCCATGTGAATGTACCATCAACACTGTCTTGTTTAATATCCGTGGTCACTGATAACCAACTTAACAACGACTTTCCTCCTTGGTCCATAAATGATAGTAGTCGTTGTTCTTCGGTGATTGATGGAGTTAATACTGGCATCCACAATGATAGTTTTGTTAAAATGACTTTACCGGGAGCAACCCCAGCATTACGCCAGATTGCATCATCATCAGTACCCTTTCGTACAAGCGCTACTGTGTGTTTAGCTCCATAAATAACTTTTCGGACGTTTCTACAGAATCCAAATATATGATGCAGTGGAATCGCACATGAAAATCGTCGACGCTGCCCATGCAACGTTGCTACACGTGTTGCAAATCCTAAATTGAGATTACCATTAACGCCTCCGAGAATATCAAACGCAGCTCCGGGTCTAGTTCGACGTTCTGGATTAGCTGCTTCCTGTTGATCGGCTTCTGCATTATCTCTTGCTGTTAACACTTTAATGAATTGAACGTGATCAGCGTTATCAGAGGTATCCTTTGCAAACATCATAGATGGACCCGCTGATCTTGTATAATCATCAGAATATCTCGCTAACCCTATGATTGTTGTGGCCACATCAACTTCATGGTCAATGGATTCAATTTCTTTTCCATCAATGAGATATCTAGCGCTTTCAAATAACGCCATTATGCCGTTATTAACAAAACCAACTCGGACATTTGCGTTATTGTCATATGGGGTATCAGCTGCAACATTTGTTACAAGTTCTCCTTCTACTTCAATAAATGCCTCACACGGTAGAAAATATTTACTGGTATCATGAACTTGAAGTTCAATTCGCGATCGGAGATCTGGTTGTACTGCGTGATAAGAATAAAATTGAAAATCGCGTACAGAATCATTCTTGAGAACTGGGGCATCCATATCAAATGCTGGATCAGGTGACCTTTTGAACATTTTATTCTATTTATCAGAGTCTAAATCGCGATTTCCCATTTCATCGTCGTGTTTTTTTAAAGCCACTTCCTGCTATCATGTTTGCTATCATGTTATTTTGGTCCCCTTGATTTATCAAGGGAGTCACCAATGATGCTAGTTTTTCATCTACTGCGTTATTTATTATTTTACTAACACTTGCAGGCATTTCTGCTGTAGATGGCAATGGTACCGGTTTCTTTTTTCGTCTCACTAATGATGTTATTTTATTCTTCGCGGCTGAAAACGCTTTTCCAGCAAGATCTCCAACAGCACCAATACCCTTATCACGAATAACATCAATTGCTTTCATTCCTAATTGTTTAGCCAACGGCATCACTTTTGGAGCCATTCTCGCAAATAACCCTGCAATGGTATTGCCTAAACCATCTCCGTAGTATGCTCTATAAACCGGAAACCGTGAATTAACTACGTAGACGGGGTTGGTTTATCATGATTGTAGTGTATGATCATTATTTGAAATCAGAAACAATTTTTCAATTGACTTTTCAATTCAGTCACTATGATACCCACTTTCCACTAACTCGCCAATGAAATCTCGATATGTGCTGATATCCATGATACCACCCTGAAATAATCGTCTACAGATATCAGCTGCTTCATTAATTATTTCCGGTGAGTTATTTCCAGCTCGGAACCCTCCTACAAGAACCTCTAATCGTGATATATCACTGAGAACACTACCAGGACATGAAACGCTAGCGTTTCCAACTAGACCACTCCCCAGAAATTTCTTCTCATCGTATGGCTGTCTTATTTGGAGTTGAAATTTTCTCTTGAAGTCTCTGTATTCCTTCATCCTTCTATCTAAACTCCCAGTATTTATTTCATACACTATATCAGCCCATTCATTATGTGACATTCTATAATTCGAATAATTGTCCGTGAAAAACTTCTCTTGTGAATCATAGCTGTTAGCAGCGAATTCACCTAAATTGTCTATATCCTCGTTGAGAATTTGTTGTTTAGCGCTCTCGGTAAATATAATTGATTTAGGTAGTCCACTAACTAGTTCTTCCTGAAATCCTTTAAATTTTCGTTCTGAAGCGGTTGATATATCCTGAGGAAGTGATTGCAAGGATTTTTTTGTTTGTTTAGTTCTTTTTGCTATTTTTTCTAACACAGGAATAAGACCCTCTTCTTTTCTTTTACCGTCAGGATCATCTCCCAGTATAGCACGCTCTATCTCCTTCGCTGCTGTGGTTACTGGTTTAAACAATTCTTCAGATCCCGCAGCAAAATCAGTCTGAAGACTCTGTCGTTGTTGTAGTTTATTCCGTACAGAGTCACGAATTGGTACAAATCTCTTAATTGCATCCAGTCGTTCACGAGTCAATCGGGTTGTTAATGCTTCATTGACCATTATTTAAAATCAGAAACAATTTTTCAATTGCAAAACAATTTTCCCGAACCTGACCTAACAGACGAAAACATTTGACATGTCGGATTTTGAGGGCGAAAACCCGAGGTTTTTTACACAGGATTTTCGAGATTTTTTATCAAAAAGGGCTAAATCAAGCAAATCCTACATGAATTTCCATCAAAAAATGCTAAAAAAAAATGAAAATCTGATACGAATTATGGCTAAAAAGTGTAATCTGATAAAAAATCTCGAAAATCCTGTGTAAAAAACCTCGGGTTTTCGCCCTCAAAAACCATGAAATGTCAGACATGTAGGATGATTTTTAACACGATCATAGAAGCGTTATTTCATCCTATCAATGATGAAGGAAGTGTGGAAACTGCTATAAAAATAATTAATATCACACTTCCTTCATTCTATTTTTGATCAATCCGAACCAGCCATCAATTTTTTATTCACTGTTTTTGACATTATCAATCAAAAAATGCTAAAAAAAATTAAAATCTCTATGAGGGACGGTCACAATCAAATAATGATAAATGGTTGGTCAATCAAAATTGTTCATTTTCTTGAATTAACGCCCGTAGGTTTCTAACTTTAGAATTAACCTCCTTTTTCAATTCGTATTCGTACCCCAATTCTTTTCGTATTCGTTCTACGATGGTATACAACGGAGCGAACACACTTACGTCACTGGAAAATGCGAGAGAGTCCCGAATAGAATTCTGAATTCTCTTGATGAGCGCATACTTCTTTGGTAGCATATACTTGTTAGTGCTAACTCCGTATTCTATATCCTGAAAATCAGACATGATTTGATTAGGATTTAACCCATCTGATAGTTCAATATCCCAACTTTTCAATTTTGAAATCTCGGATAAAATGCTATTCATGTTTTCAGAATTCATTATTCTATAATAATGATATATTTCTAAATGAAAAATATGACGCATTACACGTAACTAAATTGAACTTTTTGTCCAGTCCGCTTTGAAATAGCCGTTTTGGTTATTCCCTCTGCAACGAATCGTACTGAGGATATACAAATATCGAAGTGCCTACCGGCTTCATATAATGATTGAAATATTGTTTCTTCGTTAGTTGTTGTATTCAAAGATTTTACTGGTCTCGCTTTTTTTGAGCATTTTCCAGTCTCTCCTCTTTTCAAATTCTCACTTTGTGTGATAGCTTGCAGATTTGATAAAGAATTGTTTTTCGAATTAGAATCCTTGTGATCAATGACAGAATCATCCTCGATCAATCCATAAAAACACTCGTACACGAAACGATGGCAGTAATATTTCTTCTTTCCAGCACCAAACATCAAATATCCATGATTATTCACATCACCAACTGGTTTCTTCAGTCTGCGGTTTCTTACAACACCATCACTGGATGCTTCATAATTTGTGATCACAGGGTGTGGTCTGAATTCTTGGTTCATTCGTATACATAATACTATTGTTTGTCTAATTCATCGTTTGGTTTAATGATAAATCTTTCGATGTAGTCTTGAGGAGTTCTTATGATTTTATCCTTGATACTGACTTTGTCAGCGTCAAGAATACTGACTTTATCAGCGTCAAGAATACTGACTTTGTCAGCGTCAGGGTCATAATTTCTGATTGATTGTCCATTTTTTATTCTTTTATCATAATAACGCTTCAATTCCCTGTATCGCTTACCACCGCAATTTAGACACAACTGAGATTTTCCCCTGACCCCAACTCCACATAGAATACAAGGTAACGGACCAAGGCTTCCACGACGAAAGCTTTGCATATGATACCCACAAAACTCATTTCTGCATGATTTGTTACACGGGGTTACTGATCCAATCATAAGCCACTTGCAGTGATTCATTATATAAAAATCTTTCATTTAAATGCTTGTTTTAATTATAGCATGAGGGAATTAAGGAGAACGCCTTCGAAAAATGCTGAATTCAATGCTGATAAGGAGTTTAAAAGATTATTGAAAATTAATCCTAAATTTAATCTCGATAGACCCAAAAAACGTCCAATAGACGGAAACATGAAAGAGTTTAAGAGATTATTAAAAATCAATCCTAAATTTAATCTCGATAGACCCAAAAAACGTCCAATAGACGGAAACATGAAAGAGTTTAAGAGATTATTAAAAATCAATCCTAAATTTAATCTCGATAAACCCAAAAAACGTCCAATAGACGGAAACATGAAAGAGTTTAAGAGATTATTAAAAATCAATCCTAGATTTAATCTCGATAAACCAAAAAAACGTAACAAACGTCCAAGAGACGGAAACATGAAAGAGTTTAAGAGATTATTAAAAATCAATCCTAGATTTAATCTCGATAAACCAAAAAACGTAACAAACGTCCAATAGACGGAAACATGAAAGAGTTTAAGAGATTATTGAAAATCAATCCTAGATTTAATCTCGATAAACCAAAAAAAACGTCCAAGAGATTACCCTGGAAAGATGCTCAATTCAATCTCGATATAGTTTCTAATACACCAAAGAATACAATTCTTGATAAAGCCATGATTAGTAAAATCAGAGACTGTTTTAATGAATTCAAGCGTGATGGAGCATCTTATTGTTGGTCAACATTTCGAATTGATGGTGTTGTTGACGCTACCATGAATGATGAAAAAGCAGCAGTGATAATTTCACGTGTTGGGGAAAAACGGCATTTTTTCCGAATGAAATTCATTATCGAAGTCGATGGTAAATGGATTATTAGGGATAAATTTGAACCAATCCTCAAGAATAAAAAAGCTGTCATTGTGAGTAGAGATTCCAAACCAGGAATTCTAACAGGAATCGATAAGCCATACTACGAAAGATCTTATCCCGTAACAGCAATGGTTTATGGGATATATCCGTTAAATGATAAACCCGATATCGCAAAACTAGCTCCTATGAAATATTCTAGTTCACTGAATTGTGTAGCAGAACGAATAATAGAACACTTCACAAATGCGTCCCGGGGGAATAAACTAACTGATCTAAGACGAAAAAAAAAACCGAGTGGGAATTAACGGTAAAACAGCACGGTGCAAAGATTTCTGATATAGCTAAATTAGAAGCATCATTAAAATTCCCAATATCAGTAACAACAATAACCGGAGAAGTATTATACGAACCGAAATATCAATCGCGAGGAGCCCCAATACAGATTATTGATCATAACAAACACGCGTGGACACCTGCGGTAACAATATTTCCACGAGAACGAACCGTGAAATATATCCCTAAGGAGTTCGTCGGGGATGTTTTCTATGAAGAGAGATTATTCGATGCTATTCATGCGTTGTGTAAGGATGATCCTGTGTCAGTGTGGTTACTTAGAAGTGATGAAGAATTCGATAAATTTGTAAAACCAAATGGTGAATTATATCGCATTGAAGAATTAGAGAACAGAATGAGAAAAATCGCTAGTGATTTTTCACCGGAGAATTCCTATGAAAAACTACTCACGGATAGTTTTACTATTCCATCAGTGGTAGCTCACTTCGCAAGAGAACAAAACTCATGGCGTCCAACACGAAGTGATTTTCCCGAGGATGTTAAATTGAGTTGCGTCAAATTTGGTCATGGAGGACTGTGGAATACGAAATACTCACGTGATGGTATGATTTCAATTGATATAGCCGCGTGTTATCCCGGAAGTTTTCTCGGATATGGGGAATGCGCTGAGTACTTCAAACGATTTGGACACCCCACGCATGAAATGACTCGTGTTGCGATTAATGGACCATTGCCTGATTTTGATTTAACCGGATTCGCTCGTGTGATATCATTTGAATTAGCTACAGGGTTACATCCGTGTAGTTATGTTTGGCTCGGTAGACACCTATCTGAAAAACACTGGATGCCAATAGTGCTATTGAGATATATGATTGATTGTGGTATGCTAATATCGTTGATTGTTTCCGAGGCTATTATATGCTATCGAGCTCAGAAAGAAGTTTGGCTACCACAACCCGATCTAGATAGAATAATCAACGAACTACGAAAACAGTTTCCAGATTTCAGTGAAGAAGAAATCATAAATTGGTCTAAGAAGTTATTTGAAATTAAAAAAGAACAAGCAAAAGATCTCGGAAGAAGAATAATCGGTAAATTTACCCAGGGTGGACGATACGACAACGCAAAATACTCTTCGTGGTTGATCATAGATGTCGCTGAATACGATTTTATTGTAGCGGATTTAATGAAACAGGGAAAACTTGTATCCCGTAAGGATGCTTTTCTATCCAATGGTGAGAAATTAGGTACGGTTGTTACCTACTGTGATGGATATAATTCCCAGTACACACATTTGAGAAGTTCAATGTTAGCCTATGCTTCTATTAATCTATTTTCGATGATAAATAGATTTCCTAATACCGCGGTTAGAGTGGCCACTGATTCGATGTATATACACAATAAGTACAAATCAGCTGTAGCGGCATTCACAGATCCCGAAGAAAATTGGGGGCGTTGGCGATTTCAAAAAGAGGTGCTACATTAGTATTGTGAATCCGCAGACGTTGCCATGGATGATAAATATCTTTGTTGTAACCGTATTGAAATTCAATCAGAACTTTCTAATGCACCACCGGTATCTGATCCAGTATGTAGATATAAGACAGTTTATTTAAACGGTTGTGGTGGGTCAGGAAAGACAACTCGTGCAATTGAATTATTTCGTCGTGGAAACGCTAGCGTTTCTAACATGATTGTGCTAACACCGACTCACAGACTCGCCAGAGAGATGATACAACGAGGGGTAAATGCTTGCACTTACCATAGTTTCTTTCGATGGAAGGGTGACAAATGGACTCCTGAGCGTATGGGTGATAAATTCATTCCTGAAATCTTAATTTGGGATGAAATATGCACAGTGTCATTAGATGTATTAAAAACATTTCTTGAGTGGTTGTTAAACAAAAACACAAAAGTCGTCATGTGCGGTGATCACGGCCAACCACCACCATTTGTCGGTGCATCTCCACATGAATGGCTAAAGGGTTTTGTAGACTACTATGAAGAAATCACCACTGATTATAGATCACTTGATGAACGATTACGAGAATTTAAGAAACTAATTAGATTACAACCTGATAGAATCCAATGCGAAATAGCGCGTGAAGTGATTTCAGAAACTCCAATGAATGATTTCTGGGAAACATGGAGACCAAACGATTTGATCATTGCAAGTAGAAAAATAGTCAGGGATACACTTCAGATGAAGTTATTTGAATTGCATAAAGAAAAATTTGCAACGCTTCCAGTACCCTTTTGTTATAGGCCATCGGATACACGAAAACAGAATATTGAAGTTGATATTCCAGGACAGAGTAAAAAACAAATTCTCGTATTAAATGATATTGTGCTGGTTGATATCAATGTCGTTGAAGATGCATTGCGTGCTAATAAATCCCCGTGGACGCTAGGATACGCAGCAACAATACACTCTTCACAGGGATTGACTATATCGAATACAATTGTTTGGATGGTGGATAATCACATCGAATGGTCGAATTTAGTCTATCTCGCAGTATCCAGAGTACGAAAAATAAATCAACTTCGAAGAGTTGTTTTCGATGATAATGACACAACAATGGATGATATTGATGTTAAAATTATTGATAAAAAACTCTCCGGTTACAAACAACAGGACAAAAAAAAAAAACAACGAGAATTTGATATGGATGCTAAATTAATAATCACTTTGAAGAAACAACAGAATAATCACTGCGCGAGTTGCAATTGTATAATGCGTTGGCAGTATTCGGATAAGGATTCTCGCCAATTCACCGTAGACAGAAAAAATAACAATCTCGGTCATGTCAGAAATAATGTGATGTTGACTTGTCTTGAGTGCAATAGACGCAACGGTGCTAGTTAAGACCATGCGGTGGCAATTGAGTATCCTCGGGAATCACTTGTAGTTGTTGTCGAGTAAAACCCCGCTGAGGGGCAGTTGAATCCAGTTTATAGACTGGAGGTCTACCAGTTGATCGTGTTATACTAGATATCGTATGCGTAGTGACGCTCCAAATAGGATCAGTAGCCCTTTTTCTACCCCCTTCAAGCTCTCCTGGTTCGTATAAGTACATCACAATGACACTACTACCAAGAATTGGTTCTTTGAAATCTTTTTGTGGTTGTACGGGTATTGACTTCTTTTTAATCGCGTTGATAGGTTTCATGTTGATTGTTCTAGTAATCTCGTTATTCAGTGCAGTAATCACAGATGGTAATCTTTTAACCCATTCACGGGATCGCTTTTCTTGAATGCCTTCTTTTGCGTATTGATATCCAAATAACCGCTCAGCAATCGTCCGATTAAATCGTTCTACAATGGCCTGATCGCGATGTAGCGCAGTATGCCCTCGCCGTATGGTGACATTATGATGTTTCATTGTAGATAACACTGCACCCTGAAATTCCTTGCCAGGATCAACCTGCAATAGATTTGGCCAGTGCAGAGGACCTCGTCGATAAATCCTTTCAAATGCAGAAGCGACTTCAGTGGCTGATTTTGTTTTTAACGGTTCTGCTTCTTTGTATCGACTTGCAATATCAACTACGGTTAAAGCGTATTTGTAACCACGATCATGTGGCAGAAATAATATATCAGCCTGATGAACTTCATTAGGAGCGGTCACATCAAAATGCGAGAATTGAATTTGTTTAGGCGGTGGTAGATAAATTTGCCATAGTGCCTGTTTGGATAACCAATTAGCCGCAGTGGTTTTTTTCACTTTTGCAGCACTAGCGAGTTTATGGACTGCTGATTTACCCCTCCAGTATCCTCTTGGGGAATAATAAATTGATTCCATATTATTAATTACCAGCACCTAACATCAATTTACTTTTCATAGCCGATTTTATAAAAAATGAAGACAATTTTTCTTTGAAGGATTTATCAGGAATAGCATTTAACGCATGAATTAATTTCACATCCGCGAGATGCCTGTTTTGCAGATTGCTGCTTTTATAAGCAGCATCATGAAGGTGACAGGCCTTATCAATGGCGTTTATTGGTTCTTCACCGGGGTTGGGTTGATTTTGATTATTGAGTCTGATATCAAGTCTGGTTCCTGGTCCACAGTAGCTATATCCTGGGAGGTGCTTTTGTCCGGGGTACTTTGCCCATGGGGTTCCAGGGAGCTTTGCCAATTTGGCTGCGATATCACCTCCTCGTTTTTTTTTAAAAACATCTCCAGGTTTTATAGGCACAAATCTAAATTTCTTTGTACCACATTGCACGCATTTACCAGAAAGCGCTGATCGGTTATTTTTAGTTGTAACCGTCGTCACATCATCTGTGCCAGTACGCGTTTTACACTTCACACAATATAGATCCATAATTTATGTATATAAATATGGATATAATTGATTTTCAGCGACTAAAACAAGAGAACCAATTAAGCATCATGCAGCGCTACCAAACTCTATCCGGATGATTATAATCGGGCCATCTGGATCCGGTAAAACGCAATTGTTGCTCAATTTAATAATGAGATGGATGAAGTGGGATAAGTTGTATTTAATTGCCCCTAGCGTAGATGATCAACGATGTTATGAAGTGTTAAAGGATTTTAACGAGAATGCATCAGAAATTAAGGGTGAGAACGCCATTGATTTTATAACCGATATCGATGAAGCACCGAGTATTGATGATATTGATGGAGATATTAACAATTTAGTCGTATACGACGATATAATGTTGGATAAACAAAAAAATCCTGCTAGAATATTTTCCCGTGGGCGTCACAAAAACACTGACGTGATATATGTCACTCAACGCTACACTCAGGTTCCAAAAGTCATCAGAGATAACTGCAATATTCTTTCTGTATTCAACGGAGTTGATACTCATACTCTTAGAAATATTTGGCAGACATGGTGTTCTGATATGGACTTCAATCAATTTCGCGATTTCTTTAGTCATGCTCAGTCGACTCCGCACGGATTCGCAACAATAAATTTGCATGATCCTCGGACACGATATCGTATCGGACTGGATCAAATATTCGGTTGAAATCGTAAAAGAATTATTATCCCAGAACTGAAAACTTTAGCAGCAGAGAGGGTGGATGACCACATCGTTGCGAGCAAAATTGATTAAAAAATCGTAAAATCTCCGTTTTTGCAAAAATAGAGACTTTTTTTTGGTTAAATGAGATTTGTTGGAAACCTGATATTTTGTTCGAAAACGTTATCTACAGGCCATATTTTGTTCGAAAACGTGATCTGGAAGCCTTACTTTTGCTTGAAAACTTGGTCTGTTCACCCTCTCTGCTAAGTATGGTGACGTACTATCCAATGGTGCGCAGCGAATAAACCAAGTATTAAAAAAATCCAAGCGGGGAAAAGGGTTTTAACCGCTTTTATCTAAGCCCAACTGATCCATAAGATGAAAACCCCAAAAGTCCGTTTTTCATCAAAAGTCATGCTGAAAAAAAGGGTGGGAACCGGTTGGAAAGTATGGTGACGTACTATCCAATGGTGCGCAGCGAATAAACCAAGTATTAAAAAAATCCAAGCGGGGAAAAGGGTTTTAACCGCTTTTATCTAAGCCCAACTGATCCATAAGATGAAAACCCCAAAAGTCCGTTTTTCATCAAAGGTCATGCTGAAAAAAAGGGTGGGAACCGGTTGGAAAGTATGGTGACGTACTATCCAATGGTGCGCAGCAAATAAACCAAGTATTAAAAAAATCCAAGCGGGGAAAAGGGTTTTAACCGCTTTTATCTAAGCCCAACTGATCCATAAGATGAAAACCCCAAAAGTCCGTTTTTCATCAAAAGTCATGCTGAAAAAAAGGGTGGGAACCGGTTGGAAAGTATGGTTACGTACTATCCAATGGTGCGCAGCGAATAAACCAAGTATTAAAAAAATCCAAGCGGCGAAAAGGGTTTTAACCGCTTTTATCTAAGCCCAACTGATCCATAAGATGAAAACCCCAAAAGTCCGTTTTTCATCAAAAGTCATGCTGAAAAAAAGGGTGGGAACCGGTTGGAAAGTATGGTGACGTACTATCTAATGGTGCGCAACGAATAAACCAAGTATTAAACAAATCCAAGCGGGGAAAAGGGTTTTAACCGCTTTTATCTAAGCCCAACTGATCCATAAGATGAAAACCCCAAAAGTCCGTTTTTCATCAAAAGTCATGCTGAAAAAAAGGATGGGAACCGGTTGGAAAGTATGGTGACGTACTATCCAATGGTGCGCAGCGAATAAACCAAGTATTAAAAAAATCCAAGCGGGGAAAAGGGTTTTAACCGCTTTTATCTAAGCCCAACTGATCCATAAGATGAAAACCCCAAAAGTCCGTTTTTCATCAAAAGTCATGCTGAAAAAAAGGGTGGGAACCGGTTGGAAAGTATGGTGACGTACTATCCAATGGTGCGCAGCGAATAAACCAAGTATTAAAAAAATCCAAGCGGGGAAAAGGGTTTTAACCGCTTTTATCTAAGCCCAACTGATCCATAAGATGAAAACCCCAAAAGTCCGTTTTTCATCAAAAGTCATGCTGAAAAAAAGGGTGGGAACCGGTTGGAAAGTATGGTGACGTACTATCCAATGGTGCGCAGCGAATAAACCAAGTATTAAAAAAATCCAAGCGGGGAAAAGGGTTTTAACCGCTTTTATCTAACCCCAACTGATCCATAAGATGAAAACCCCAAAAGTCCGTTTTTCATCAAAAGTCATGCTGAAAAAAAGGGTGGGAACCGGTTGGAAAGTATGGTGACGTACTATCCAATGGTGCGCAGCGAATAAACCAAGTATTAAAAAAATCCAAGCGGGGAAAAGGGTTTTAACCGCTTTTATCTAAGCCCAACTGATCCATAAGATGAAAACCCCAAAAGTCCGTTTTTCATCAAAAGTCATGCTGAAAAAACGGGTGGGAACCGGTTGGAAAGTATGGTGACGTACTATCCAATGGTGCGCAGCGAATAAACCAAGTATTAAAAAAATCCAAGCGGGGAAAAGGGTTTTAACCGCTTTTATCTAAGCCCAACTGATCCATAAGATGAAAACCCCAAAAGTCCGTTTTTCATCAAAGGTCATGCTGAAAAAAAGGGTGGGAACCGGTTGGAAAGTATGGTGACGTACTATCCAATGGTGCGCAGCAAATAAACCAAGTATTAAAAAAATCCAAGCGGGGAAAAGGGTTTTAACCGCTTTTATCTAAGCCCAACTGATCCATAAGATGAAAACCCCAAAAGTCCGTTTTTCATCAAAAGTCATGCTGAAAAAAAGGGTGGGAACCGGTTGGAAAGTATGGTGACGTACTATCTAATGGTGCGCAGCGAATAAACCAAGTATTAAACAAATCCAAGCGGGGAAAAGGGTTTTAACCGCTTTTATCTAAGCCCAACTGATCCATAAGATGAAAACCCCAAAAGTCCGTTTTTCATCAAAAGTCATGCTGAAAAAAAGGATGGGAACCGGTTGGAAAGTATGGTGACGTACTATCCAATGGTGCGCAGCGAATAAACCAAGTATTAAAAAAATCCAAGCGGGGAAAAGGGTTTTAACCGCTTTTATCTAAGCCCAACTGATCCATAAGATGAAAACCCCAAAAGTCCGTTTTTCATCAAAAGTCATGCTGAAAAAAAGGGTGGGAACCGGTTGGAAAGTATGGTGACGTACTATCCAATGGTGCGCAGCGAATAAACCAAGTATTAAAAAAATCCAAGCGGGGAAAAGGGTTTTAACCGCTTTTATCTAAGCCCAACTGATCCATAAGATGAAAACCCCAAAAGTCCGTTTTTCATCAAAAGTCATGCTGAAAAAAAGGGTGGGAACCGGTTGGAAAGTATGGTGACGTACTA
This sequence comes from Unio delphinus, assembly GCA_029339505.1. NCBI lineage: Eukaryota > Metazoa > Mollusca > Bivalvia > Unionida > Unionidae > Unio > Unio delphinus. The sequence goes on along the minus strand of JAQISU010000044.1, from coordinate 6,485,649 downwards.
TCCAATGGTGCGCAGCGAATAAACCAAGTATTAAAAAAATCCAAGCGGGGAAAAGGGTTTTAACCGCTTTTATCTAACCCCAACTGATCCATAAGATGAAAACCCCAAAAGTCCGTTTTTCATCAAAAGTCATGCTGAAAAAAAGGGTGGGAACCGGTTGGAAAGTATGGTGACGTACTATCCAATGGTGCGCAGCGAATAAACCAAGTATTAAAAAAATCCAAGCGGGGAAAAGGGTTTTAACCGCTTTTATCTAAGCCCAACTGATCCATAAGATGAAAACCCCAAAAGTCCGTTTTTCATCAAAAGTCATGCTGAAAAAACGGGTGGGAACCGGTTGGAAAGTATGGTGACGTACTATCCAATGGTGCGCAGCGAATAAACCAAGTATTAAAAAAATCCAAGCGGGGAAAAGGGTTTTAACCGCTTTTATCTAAGCCCAACTGATCCATAAGATGAAAACCCCAAAAGTCCGTTTTTCATCAAAAGTAATGCTGAAAAAAAGGGTGGGAACCGGTTGGAAAGTATGGTGACGTACTATCCAATGGTGCGCAGCGAATAAACCAAGTATTAAAAAAATCCAAGCGGGGAAAAGGGTTTTAACCGCTTTTATCTAAGCCCAACTGATCCATAAGATGAAAACCCCAAAAGTCCGTTTTTCATCAAAAGTCATGCTGAAAAAAAGGGTGGGAACCGGTTGGAAAGTATGGTGACGTACTATTCAATGGTGCGCAGCGAATAAACCAAGTATTAAAAAAATCCAAGCGGGGAAAAGGGTTTTAACCGCTTTTATCTAAGCCCAACTGATCCATAAGATGAAAACCCCAAAAGTCCGTTTTTCATCAAAAGTCATGCTGAAAAAAAGGGTGGGAACCGGTTGGAAAGTATGGTGACGTACTATCCAATGGTGCGCAGCGAATAAACCAAGTATTAAAAGAATCCAAGCGGGGAAAAGGGTTTTAACCGCTTTTATCTAAGCCCAACTGATCCATAAGATGAAAACCCCAAAAGTCCGTTTTTCATCAAAAGTCATGCTGAAAAAAAGGGTGGGAACCGGTTGGAAAGTATGGTGACGTACTATCCAATGGTGCGCAGCGAATAAACCAAGTATTAAAAAAATCCAAGCGGGGAAAAGGGTTTTAACCGCTTTTATCTAAGCCCAACTGATCCATAAGATGAAAACCCCAAAAGTCCGTTTTTCATCAAAAGTCATGCTGAAAAAAAGGGTGGGAACCGGTTGGAAAGTATGGTGACGTACTATCTAATGGTGCGCAGCGAATAAACCAAGTAAAAAAAAAAATCCAAGCGGGAAAAAGGGTTTTAACCGCTTTTATCTAAGCCCAACTGATCCATAAGATGAAAACCCCAAAAGTCCATTTTTCATCAAAAGTCATGCTGAAAAAAAGGGTGGGAACCGGTTGGAAAGTATGGTGACGTACTATCCAATGGTGCGCAGCGAATAAACCAAGTATTAAAAAATTCCAAGCGGCGAAAAGGGTTTTAACCGCTTTTATCTAAGCCCAACTGATCCATAAGATGAAAACCCCAAAAGTCCGTTTTTCATCAAAAGTCATGCTGAAAAAAAGGGTGGGAACCGGTTTGAAAGTATGGTGACGTACTATCCAATGGTGCGCAGCGAATAAACCAAGTATTAAAAAAATCCAAGCGGGGAAAAGGGTTTTAACCGCTTTTATCTAAGCCCAACTGATCCATAAGATGAAAACCCCAAAAGTCCGTTTTTCATCAAAAGTCATGCTGAAAAAAAGGGTGGGAACCGGTTGGAAAGTATGGTGACGTACTATCCAATGGTGCGCAGCGAATAAACCAAGTATTAAAAAAATCCAAGCGGGGAAAAGGGTTTTAACCGCTTTTATCTAAGCCCAACTGATCCATAAGATGAAAACCCCAAAAGTCCGTTTTTCATCAAAAGTCATGCTGAAAAAAAAGGTGGGAACCGGTTGGAAAGTATGGTGACGTACTCTTCAATGGTGCGCAGCGAATAAACCAAGTATTAAAAAAATCCAAGCGGGGAAAAGGGTTTTAACCGCTTTAATCTAAGCCCAACTGATCCATAAGATGAAAACCCCAAAAGTCCGTTTTTCATCAAAAGTCATGCTGAAAAAAAGGGTGGGAACCGGTTGGAAAGTATGGTGACGTACTATCCAATGGTGCGCAGCGAATAAACCAAGTATTAAAAAAATCCAAGCGGGGAAAAGGGTTTTAACCGCTTTTATCTAAGCCCAACTGATCCATAAGATGAAAACCCCAAAAGTCCGTTTTTCATCAAAAGTCATGCTGAAAAAAAGGGTGGGAACCGGTTGGAAAGTATGGTGACGTACTATCCAATGGTGCGCAGCGAATAAAGCAAGTATTAAAAAAATCCAAGCGGGGAAAAGGGTTTTAACCGCTTTTATCTAAGCCCAACTGATCCATAAGATGAAAACCCCAAAAGTCCGTTTTTCATCAAAAGTCATGCTGAAAAAAAGGGTGGGAACCGGTTGGAAAGTATGGTGACGTACTATCCAATGGTGCGCAGCGAATAAACCAAGTATTAAAAAAATCCAAGCGGGGAAAAGGGTTTTAACCGCTTTTATCTAAGCCCAACTGATCCATAAGATGAAAACCCCAAAAGTCCGTTTTTCATCAAAAGTCATGCTGAAAAAAAGGGTGGGAACCGGTTGGAAAGTATGGTGACGTACTATCCAATGGTGCGCAGCGAATAAACCAAGTATTAAAAAAATCCAAGCGGGGAAAAGGGTTTTAACCGCTTTTATCTAAGCCCAACTGATCCATAAGATGAAAACCCCACAAGTCCGTTTTTCATCAAAAGTCATGCTGAAAAAAAGGGTGGGAACCGGTTGGAAAGTATGGTGACGTACTATCCAATGGTGCGCAGCGAATAAACCAAGTATTAAAAAAATCCAAGCGGGGAAAAGGGTTTTAACCGCTTTTATCTAAGCCCAACTGATCCATAAGATGAAAACCCCAAAAGTCCGTTTTTCATCAAAAGTCATGCTGAAAAAAAGGGTGGGAACCGGTTGGAAAGTATGGTGACGTACTATCCAATGGTGCGCAGCGAATAAACCAAGTATTAAAAAAATCCAAGCGGGGAAAAGGGTTTTAACCGCTTTTATCTAAGCCCAACTGATCCATAAGATGAAAACCCCAAAAGTCCGTTTTTCATCAAAAGTCATGCTGAAAAAAAAGGTGGGAACCGGTTTGAAAGTATGGTGACGTACTATCCAATAGTGCGCAGCAAATAAACCAAGTATTAAAAAAATCCAAGCGGGGAAAAGGGTTTTAACCGCTTTTATCTAAACCCAACTGATCCATACGATGAAAACCCCAAAAGTCCGTTTTTCATCAAAAGTCATGCTGAAAAAAAGGGTGGGAACCGGTTGGAAAGTATGGTGACGTACTATCCAATGGTGCGCAGCGAATAAACCAAGTATTAAAAAAATCCAAGTGGGGAAAAGGGTTTTAACCGCTTTTATCTAAGCCCAACTGATCCATAAGATGAAAACCCCAAAAGTCCGTTTTTCATCAAAAGTCATGCTGAAAAAAAGGGTGGGAACCGGTTGGAAAGTATGGTGACGTACTATCCAATGGTGCGCAGCGAATAAACCAAGTATTAAAAAAATCCAAGCGGGGAAAAGGGTTTTAACCGCTTTTATCTAAGCCCAACTGATCCATAAGATGAAAACCCCAAAAGTCCGTTTTTCATCAAAAGTCATGCTGAAAAAAAGGGTGGGAACCGGTTGGAAAGTATGGTGACGTACTATCCAATGGTGCGCAGCGAATAAACCAAGTATTAAAAAAATCCAAGCGGGGAAAAGGGTTTTAACCGCTTTTATCTAAGCCCAACTGATCCATAAGATGAAAACCCCAAAAGTCCGTTTTTCATCAAAAGTCATGCTGAAAAAAAGGGTGGGAACCGGTTGGAAAGTATGGTGACGTACTATCCAATGGTGCGCAGCGTATAAACTAAGTATTAAAAAAATCCAAGCGGGGAAAAGGGTTTTAACCGCTTTTATCTAAGCCCAACTGATCCATAAGATGAAAACCCCAAAAGTCCGTTTTTCATCAAAAGTCATGCTGAAAAAAAGGGTGGGAACCGGTTGGAAAGTATGGTGACGTACTATCCAATGGTGCGCAGCGAATAAACCAAGTATTAAAAAAATCCAAGCGGGGAAAAGGGTTTTAACCGCTTTTATCTAAGCCCAACTGATCCATAAGATGAAAACCCCAAAAGTCCGTTTTTCATCAAAAGTCATGCTGAAAAAAAGGGTGGGAACCGGTTGGAAAGTATGGTGACGTACTATCCAATGGTGCGCAGCGAATAAACCAAGTATTAAAAAAATCCAAGCGGGGAAAAGGGTTTTAACCGCTTTTATCTAAGCCCAACTGATCCATAAGATGAAAACACCAAAAGTCCGTTTTTCATCAAAAGTCATGCTGAAAAAAAGGGTGGGAACCGGTTGGAAAGTATGGTGACGTACTATTCAATGGTGCGCAGCGAATAAACCAAGTATTAAAAAAATCCAAGCGGGGAAAAGGGTTTTAACCGCTTTTATCTAAGCCCAACTGATCCATAAGATGAAAACCCCAAAAGTCCGTTTTTCATCAAAAGTCATGCTGAAAAAAAGGGTGGGAACCGGTTGGAAAGTATGGTGACGTACTATCCAATGGTGCGCAGCGAATAAACCAAGTATTAAAAAAATCCAAGCAGGGAAAAGGGTTTTAACCGCTTTTATCTAAGCCCAACTGATCCATAAGATGAAAACCCCAAAAGTCCGTTTTTCATCAAAAGTCATGCTGAAAAAAAGGGTGGGAACCGGTTGGAAAGTATGGTGACGTACTATCCAATGGTGCGCAGCGAATAAACCAAGTATTAAAAAAATCCAAGCGGGGAAAAGGGTTTTAACCGCTTTTATCTAAGCCCAATTGATCCATAAGATGAAAACCCCAAAAGTCCGTTTTTCATCAAAAGTCATGCTGAAAAAAAGGGTGGGAATCGGTTGGAAAGTATGGTGACGTACTATCCAATGGTGCGCAGCGAATAAACCAAGTATTAAAAAAATCCAAGCGGGGAAAAGGGTTTTAACCGCTTTTATCTAAGCCCAACTGATCCATAAGATGAAAACCCCAAAAGTCCGTTTTTCATCAAAAGTCATGCTGAAAAAAAGGGTGGGAACCGGTTGGAAAGTATGGTGACGTACTATCCAATGGTGCGCAGCGAATAAACCAAGTATTAAAAAAATCCAAGCGGGGAAAAGGGTTTTAACCGCTTTTATCTATGCCCAACTGATCCATAAGATGAAAACCCCAAAAGTCCGTTTTTCATCAAAAGTCATGCTGAAAAAAAGGGTGGGAACCGGTTGGAAAGTATGGTGACGTACTATCCAATGGTGCGCAGCGAATAAACCAAGTATTAAAAAAATCCAAGCGGGGAAAAGGGTTTTAACCGCTTTTATCTAAGCCCAACTGATCCATAAGATGAAAACCCCAAAAGTCCGTTTTTCATCAAAAGTCATGCTGAAAAAAAGAGTGGGAACCGGTTGGAAAGTATGGTGACGTACTATCCAATGGTGCGCAGCGAATAAACCAAGTATTAAAAAAATCCAAGCGTGGAAAAGGGTTTTAACCGCTTTTATCTAAGCCCAACTGATCCATAAGATGAAAACCCCAAAAGTCCGTTTTTCATCAAAAGTCATGCTGAAAAAAAGGGTGGGAACCGGTTGGAAAGTATGGTGACGTACTATCCAATGGTGCGCAGCGAATAAACCAAGTATTAAAAAAATCCAAGCGGGGAAAAGGGTTTTAACCGCTTTTATCTAAGCCCAACTGATCCATAAGATGAAAACCCCAAAAGTCCGTTTTTCATCAAAAGTCATGCTGAAAAAAAGGGTGGGAACCGGTTGGAAAGTATGGTGACGTACTATCCAATGGTGCGCAGCAAATAAACCAAGTATTAAAAAAATCCAAGCGGGGAAAAGGGTTTTAACCGCTTTTATCTAAGCCCAACTGATCCATAAGATGAAAACCCCAAAAGTCCGTTTTTCATCAAAAGTCATGCTGAAAAAAAGGGTGGGAACCGGTTGGAAAGTATGGTGACGTACTATCCAATGGTGCGCAGCGAATAAACCAAGTATTAAAAAAATCCAAGCGGGGAAAAGGGTTTTAACCGCTTTTATCTAAGCCCAACTGATCCATAAGATGAAAACCCCAAAAGTCCGTTTTTCATCAAAAGTCATGCTGAAAAAAAGGGTGGGAACCGGTTGGAAAGGATGGTGACGTACTATCCAATGGTGCGCAGCGAATAAACCAAGTATTAAAAAAATCCAAGCGGGGAAAAGGGTTTTAACCGCTTTTATCTAAGCCCAACTGATCCATAAGATGAAAACCCCAAAAGTCCGTTTTTCATCAAAAGTCATGCTGAAAAAAAGGGTGGGAACCGGTTGGAAAGTATGGTGACGTACTATCCAATGGTGCGCAGCGAATAAACCAAGTATTAAAAAAATCCAAGCGGGGAAAAGGGTTTTAACCGCTTTTATCTAAGCCCAATTGATCCATAAGATGAAAACCCCAAAAGTCCGTTTTTCATCAAAAGTCATGCTGAAAAAAAGGGTGGGAATCGGTTGGAAAGTATGGTGACGTACTATCCAATGGTGCGCAGCGAATAAACCAAGTATTAAAAAAATCCAAGCGGGGAAAAGGGTTTTAACCGCTTTTATCTAAGCCCAACTGATCCATAAGATGAAAACCCCAAAAGTCCGTTTTTCATCAAAAGTCATGCTGAAAAAAAGGGTGGGAACCGGTTGGAAAGTATGGTGACGTACTATCCAATGGTGCGCAGCGAATAAACCAAGTATTAAAAAAATCCAAGCGGGGAAAAGGGTTTTAACCGCTTTTATCTAAGCCCAACTGATCCATAAGATGAAAACCCCAAAAGTCCGTTTTTCATCAAAAGTCATGCTGAAAAAAAGGGTTGGAACCGGTTGGAAAGTATGGTGACGTACTATCCAATGGTGCGCAGCGAATAAACCAAGTATTAAAAAAATCCAAGCGGGGAAAAGGGTTTTAACCGCTTTTATCTAAGCCCAACTGATCCATAAGATGAAAACCCCAAAAGTCCGTTTTTCATCAAAAGTCATGCTGAAAAAAAGGGTGGGAACCGGTTGGAAAGTATGGTGACGTACTATCCAATGGTGCGCAGCGAATAAACCAAGTATTAAAAAAATCCAAGCGGGGAAAAGGGTTTTAACCGCTTTTATCTAAGCCCAACTGATCCATAAGATGAAAACCCCAAAAGTCCGTTTTTCATCAAAAGTCATGCTGAAAAAAAGGGTGGGAACCGGTTGGAAAGTATGGTGACGTACTATCCAATGGTGCGCAGCGAATAAACCAAGTATTAAAAAAATCCAAGCGGGGAAAAGGGTTTTAACCGCTTTTATCTAAGCCCAACTGATCCATAAGATGAAAACCCCAAAAGTCCGTTTTTCATCAAAAGTCATGCTGAAAAAAAGGGTGGGAACCGGTTGGAAAGTATGGTGACGTACTATCCAATGGTGCGCAGCGAATAAACCAAGTATTAAAAAAATTCAAGCGGGGAAAAGGGTTTTAACCGCTTTTATCTAAGCCCAACTGATCCATAAGATGAAAACCCCAAAAGTCCGTTTTTCATCAAAAGTCATGCTGAAAAAAAGGGTGGGAACCGGTTGGAAAGTATGGTGACGTACTATCTAATGGTGCGCAGCGAATAAACCAAGTATTAAAAAAATCCAAGCGGGGAAAAGGGTTTCAACCGCTTTTATCTAAGCCCAACTGATCCATAAGATGAAAACCCCAAAAGTCCGTTTTTCATCAAAAGTCATGCTGAAAAAAAGGGTGGGAACCGGTTGGAAAGTATGGTGACGTACTATCCAATGGTGCGCAGCGAATAAACCAAGTATTAAAAAAATCCAAGCGGGGAAAAGGGTTTTAACCGCTTTTATCTAAGCCCAACTGATTCATAAGATGAAAACCCCAAAAGTCCGTTTTTCATCAAAAGTCATGCTGAAAAAAAGGGTGGGAACCGGTTGGAAAGTATGGTGACGTACTATTCAATGGTGCGCAGCGAATAAACCAAGTATTAAAAAAATCCAAGCGGGGAAAAGGGTTTTAACCGCTTTTATCTAAGCCCAACTGATCCATAAGATGAAAACCCCAAAAGTCCGTTTTTCATCAAAAGTCATGCTGAAAAAAAGGGTGGGAACCGGTTGGAAAGTATGGTGACGTACTATCCAATGGTGCGCAGCGAATAAACCAAGTATTAAAAAAATCCAAGCGGGGAAAAGGGTTTTAACCGCTTTTATCTAAGCCCAACTGATCCATAAGATGAAAACCCCAAAAGTCCGTTTTTCATCAAAAGTCATGCTGAAAAAAAAGGGTGGGAACCGGTTGGAAAGTATGGTGACGTACTATCCAATGGTGCGCAGCGAATAAACCAAGTATTAAAAAAATCCAAGCGGGGAAAAGGGTTTTAACCGCTTTTATCTAAGCCCAACTGATCCATAAGATGAAAACCCCAAAAGTCCGTTTTTCATCAAAAGTCATGCTGAAAAAAAAGGTGGGAACCGGTTTGAAAGTATGGTGACGTACTATCCAATAGTGCGCAGCAAATAAACCAAGTATTAAAAAAATCCAAGCGGGGAAAAGGGTTTTAACCGCTTTTATCTAAACCCAACTGATCCATACGATGAAAACCCCAAAAGTCCGTTTTTCATCAAAAGTCATGCTGAAAAAAAGGGTGGGAACCGGTTGGAAAGTATGGTGACGTACTATCCAATGGTGCGCAGCGAATAAACCAAGTATTAAAAAAATCCAAGTGGGGAAAAGGGTTTTAACCGCTTTTATCTAAGCCCAACTGATCCATAAGATGAAACCCCAAAAGTCCGTTTTTCATCAAAAGTCATGCTGAAAAAAAGGGTGGGAACCGGTTGGAAAGTATGGTGACGTACTATCCAATGGTGCGCAGCGAATAAACCAAGTATTAAAAAAATCCAAGCGGGGAAAAGGGTTTTAACCGCTTTTATCTAAGCCCAACTGATCCATAAGATGAAAACCCCAAAAGTCCGTTTTTCATCAAAAGTCATGCTGAAAAAAAGGGTGGGAACCGGTTGGAAAGTATGGTGACGTACTATCCAATGGTGCGCAGCGAATAAACCAAGTATTAAAAATATCCAAGCGGGGAAAAGGGTTTTAACCGCTTTTATCTAAGCCCAACTGATCCATAAGATGAAAACCCCAAAAGTCCGTTTTTCATCAAAAGTCATGCTGAAAAAAAGGGTGGGAACCGGTTGGAAAGTATGGTGACGTACTATCCAATGGTGCGCAGCGAATAAACCAAGTATTAAAAAAATCCAAGCGGGGAAAAGGGTTTTAACCGCTTTTATCTAAGCCCAACTGATCCATAAGATGAAAACCCCAAAAGTCCGTTTTTCATCAAAAGTCATGCTGAAAAAAAGGGTGGGAACCGGTTGGAAAGTATGGTGACGTACTATTCAATGGTGCGCAGCGAATAAACCAAGTATTAAAAAAATCCAATCGGGGAAAAGGGTTTTAACCGCTTTTATCTAAGCCCAACTGATCCATAAGATTAAAACCCCAAAAGTCCGTTTTTCATCAAAAGTCATGCTGAAAAAAAGGGTGGGAACCGGTTGGAAAGTATGGTGACGTACTATCCAATGGTGCGCAGCGAATAAACCAAGTATTAAAAAAATCCAAGCGGGGAAAAGGGTTTTAACCGCTTTTATCTAAGCCCAACTGATCCATAAGATGAAAACCCCAAAAGTCCGTTTTTCATCAAAAGTCATGCTGAAAAAAAGGGTGGGAACCGGTTGGAAAGTATGGTGACGTACTATCCAATGGTGCGCAGCGAATAAACCAGGTATTAAAAAAATCCAAGCGGGGAAAAGGGTTTTAACCGCTTTTATCTAAGCCCGAGTGATCCATAAGATGAAAACCCCAAAAGTCCGTTTTTCATCAAAAGTCATGCTGAAAAAAAGGGTGGGAACCGGTTGGAAAGTATGGTGACGTACTATCCAATGGTGCGCAGCGAATAAACCAAGTATTAAAAAAATCCAAGCGGGGAAAAGGGTTTTAACCGCTTTTATCTAAGCCCAACTGATCCATAAGATGAAAACCCCAAAAGTCCGTTTTTCATCAAAAGTCATGCTGAAAAAAAGGGTGGGAACCGGTTGGAAAGTATGGTGACGTACTATCCAATGGTGCGCAGCGAATAAACCAAGTATTAAAAAAATCCAAGCGGGGAAAAGGGTTTTAACCGCTTTTATCTAAGCCCAACTGATCCATAAGATGAAAACCCCAAAAGTCCGTTTTTCATCAAAAGTCATGCTGAAAAAAAGGGTGGGAACCGGTTGGAAAGTATGGTGACGTACTATCCAATGGTGCGCAGCGAATAAACCAAGTATTAAAAAAATCCAAGCGGGGAAAAGGGTTTTAACCGCTTTTATCTAAGCCCAACTGATCCATAAGATGAAAACCCCAAAAGTCCGTTTTTCATCAAAAGTCATGCTGAAAAAAAGGGTGGGAATCGGTTGGAAAGTATGGTGACGTACTATCCAATAATGCGCAGCGAATAAACCAAGTATTAAAAAAATCCAAGCGGGGAAAAGGGTTTTAACCGCTTTTATCTAAGCCCACCTGATCCATAAGATGAAAACCCCAAAAGTCCGTTTTTCATCAAAAGTCATGCTGAAAAAAAAGGTGGGAACCGGTTTGAAAGTATGGTGACGTACTATCCAATGGTGCGCAGCAAATAAACCAAGTATTAAAAAAATCCAAGCGGGGAAAAGGGTTTTAACCGCTTTTATCTAAACCCAACTGATCCATACGATGAAAACCCCAAAAGTCCGTTTTTCATCAAAAGTCATGCTGAAAAAAAGGGTGGGAACCGGTTGGAAAGTATGGTGACGTACTATCCAATGGTGCGCAGCGAATAAACCAAGTATTAAAAAAATCCAAGCGGGGAAAAGGGTTTTAACCGCTTTTATCTAAGCCCAACTGATCCATAAGATGAAAACCCCAAAAGTCCGTTTTTCATCAAAAGTCATGCTGAAAAAAAGGGTGGGAACCGGTTGGAAAGTATGGTGACGTACTATCCAATGGTGCGCAGCGAATAAACCAAGTATTAAAAAAATCCAAGCGGGGTAAAGGGTTTTAACCGCTTTTATCTAAGCCCAACTGATCCATAAGATGAAAACCCCAAAAGTCCGTTTTTCATCAAAAGTCATGCTGAAAAAAAGGGTGGGAACCGGTTGGAAAGTATGGTGACGTACTATCCAATGGTGCGCAGCGAATAAACCAAGTATTAAAAAAATCCAAGCGGGGAAAAGGGTTTTAACCGCTTTTATCTAAGCCCAACTGATCCATAAGATGAAAACCCCAAAAGTCCGTTTTTCATCAAAAGTCATGCTGAAAAAAAGGGTGGGAACCGGTTGGAAAGTATGGTGACGTACTATCCAATGGTGCGCAGCGAATAAACCAAGTATTAAAAAAATCCAAGCGGGGAAAAGGGTTTTAACCGCTTTTATCTAAGCCCAACTGATCCATAAGATGAAAACCCAAAAAGTCCGTTTTTCATCAAAAGTCATGCTGAAAAAAAGGGTGGGAACCGGTTGGAAAGTATGGTGACGTACTATCCAATGGTGCGCAGCGAATAAACCAAGTATTAAAAAAATCCAAGCGGGGAAAAGGGTTTTAACCGCTTTTATCTAAGCCCAACTGATCCATAAGATGAAAACCCCAAAAGTCCGTTTTTCATCAAAAGTCATGCTGAAAAAAAGGGTGGGAACCGGTTTGAAAGTATGGTGACGTACTATCCAATGGTGCGCAGCGAATAAACCAAGTATTAAAAAAATCCAAGCGGGGAAAAGGGTTTTAACCGCTTTCATCTAAGCCCAACTGATCCATAAGATGAAAACCCCAAAAGTCCGTTTTTCATCAAAAGTCATGCTGAAAAAAAGGGTGGGAACCGGTTGGAAAGTATGGTGACGTACTATCCAATGGTGCGCAGCGAATAAATCAAGTATTAAAAAAATCCAAGCGGGGAAAAGGGTTTTAACCGCTTTTATCTAAGCCCAACTAATCCATAAGATGAAAACCCCAAAAGTCCGTTTTTCATCAAAAGTCATGCTGAAAAAAAGGGTGGGAACCGGTTGGAAAGTATGGTGACGTACTATCCAATGGTGCGCAGCGAATAAACCAAGTATTAAAAAAATCCAAGCGGGGAAAAGGGTTTTAACCGCTTTTATCTAAGCCCAACTGATCCATAAGATGAAAACCCCAAAAGTCCGTTTTTCATCAAAAGTCATGCTGAAAAAAAGGGTGGGAACCGGTTGGAAAGTATGGTGACGTACTATCCAATGGTGCGCAGCGAATAAACCAAGTATTAAAAAAATCCAAGCGGGGAAAAGGGTTTTAACCGCTTTTATCTAAGCCCAACTGATCCATAAGATGAAAACCCCAAAAGTCCGTTTTTCATCAAAAGTCATGCTGAAAAAAAGGGTGGGAACCGGTTGGAAAGTATGGTGACGTACTATCCAATGGTGCGCAGCGAATAAACCAAGTATTAAAAAAATCCAAGCGGGGAAAAGGGTTTTAACCGCTTTTATCTAAGCCCAACTGATCCATAAGATGAAAACCCCAAAAGTCCGTTTTTCATCAAAAGTCATGCTGAAAAAAAGGGTGGGAACCGGTTGGAAAGTATGGTGACGTACTATCCAATGGTGCGCAGCGAATAAACCAAGTATTAAAAAAATCCAAGCGGGGAAAAGGGTTTTAACCGCTTTTATCTAAGCCCAACTGATCCATAAGGTGAAAACCAGCAGGAGAGAGGGTGAATCCTACAACATTTTTTGTTTTTATTTTTGATTATACCCTCCAAATAACACTAGACCCTTCTCGCGAAATAACTAGAAAAAAAATGACAGTGATTGTTGTCTGAAAACATTTGCGTTTTCGTTGATGAATCATAAAATGTCGCAACGTCGTTGTCACTCACCCTCTCTGCTGCTAAGGTTTACGGTGATTTTAACCGAATATTTTATCAAGTCCTTACTACGACGAAAATCCTTTCAGGATTTCACAAATAGACTAATTTGTAAAACCTCCTCTTGTAAATCAATCAGATTATTAGACTGATCTGTGAGTTTGAAATTAATTCTGGTTAATGAATTATTATGACATCGCATATAGACTGGATTCACCGGGGACTCAATTATTAAAAATCCTGGAGGGGCTGTTGGTGCAAATGAATACAAAATATACCCCTGCTGAGCTTGATTTGATCGTTCTAAATTTATTTGATAGCTTCCTTCGATCACATCACACTAAATTGAGCGCAATCACCGATGAAATATTCACATTGAACGGAGCAATATGCCTGCCGCCACCATCTGGGTCATTATTGTGTTTGAGGATTTTTATTTCCGGTGATGATGTTTTTTTCCATGCATCATGAATTATTTTAAAACCAACATCGATGGCATCACTGAGAAGTTTTTTTAGTTCTGGTACGTTATATCCTGGTAGTTTGAATGTGGGGATATCCTTCACGGGAATTTTATATTGTTTTGCAAATTCTGTTCTCGTTATAGGATTACTGTCACCTAATACCACTTGAATGATTCGCAAATGAAATGTTTCCATATCGTCGATAATTTTGTTGCATGTTTCTACGCCGCTGATAAATTCATCTCGGGTGAGAGAGCCGGATTTAAGAGATATTAACAACAGCGAAAAATCATTATTCATTGCTGTAAAATTTTTAATGATTTCAGGTTCGTCAACAAAATTATGTCCCCCTATTCCCTCCCCTGGCTTCTTGATACCAAAAAAATCTATAGTAATCTCGTGATCTTCATAACTCTTTATTGCATTATCAGGTGCTATCACGTCGGTGACATAATCAGTTTTTTGTGGTTCTGGTAAATCAACGGGTTTTTCCCGGGGTGGGATTTCAGGCCATCCCAGTACGGTTCTAATAGAACTCTGATAGATATCTACGACATAACCCTCTGTGCTTATTTCAATGGCAGATGATAGTGTTGGCTCATGAACTGTTATAGCTATTTTTGACTCTTTTCCAGTAATCGATTTTATTCTACGCGCGAATTCGTTATTGATTTGTTCGATTTGGTATGATCCGGTTGGTATGGAAACAACGTTCCAGTCTGGGGTACCGTCGGGTTTATTCTTATATGCAAATACCAGTGAATTATTGGGTTGTTGACCACCAAATGATTTTGACCTAATATTTGGCCAACTGTGATACACTCGTAGTTTTGCTAGCGCTATCTCCTTCACTGGGACCGGAGAGGGGAAATTCACACTGAATTCTGGATTCGTTGAGGTTATTGAGATCATGCTTGTTTGTACTGGGTTTGTGTTCTCCACTATTTGTTGAAGTAATTCCATCTGTGTTGTCATTGTTATTATACTCATGTTTTTGTACTTCTAATTTTGACATCGCAGAATCATATATATCTACCATCGCTGAAAACTCACTCTCTGATATAATTGTATCATCGAGCGATGACGATATCAATGAGGATAATTGCGAGTATGCAGTAGACACAACATGAAATTGAATTATGTAGTCTTGTAGTTTCCGTTGGCTGCATGAGGATATTTTTTTTGTGATTATTGAAATAATTCCAGCGATTGTTGTTGCCGCAGAAATGCAAATTGGAACAGCTATCGGGGCCATCATTGTCACTGAAGACAGTATAATACCGGCTCCGGTGATTACACCACTCACTGAATACACAGTAACATCAATTGTGGTAATTCTCCTGCGATATTTTTTAATTTTCATTGCATACTCCTTAGACAGGGTTTTGAGTCTAGTTTGATATTCTCTGACCTGATCATAGCGATATTGCGATGATGAAATCATTTTTTATTTTAACAACGCTAGCGTTTTCAATTACGATTTACTTAAATCCGCTACGAATTCCACATACCAGGTTGCTGAAACCCTAATCAAATTTTTATCAGTAGTTGTTATAGTGAACTTTTCAGTTGTATCCTTGTCGATGATCGTTGAAATCGTATTATTGACCCCGGATGAACTCGACGATGATATATTAAATTGAGCCGTTGTCACCAGTGTTAATCGATAAATACCCTTGACGGTTGTAGTGATATCTAATTTGTTGTTTGTAGGTGTCCACGCAAATGATCCGTGTTGGATTGTATATACTATGTTGTTGGTTTTCTCATGAGGAATTTTTGTTTTTTTAATGATTGTTATCATCCTCGAAAAATCACCTTTGACGGCTTCGATGAAGTTTTTCGTCTCATCGATGGATTTTTTAATATCAGGGAGTTTTATTTCAATTTTATCTAACGGGGTTCCAATAAATTTATCAATGATATTTCTACGAAATGATATAAACTGTTTTATGTGTTCTTCAATTCTAGATTCAAGTGTTGTTAGTACAACCACAGAATTGTTTAACTCATCGTTGAGAATTTTTAATCGATCTGTAATCGTCGAAACGAGTACACCCGGTTTGAGTTTACCCTGATCGGAAAATAACGCAACGGTGTTCTCGATTGCGTTTTGTTGTTTAACTAAAATATCATCCAGAGAAATATTACTGGTTTTCAATTTACCCTGATCGGAAAATAACGCAACGGTGTTCTCGATTGCGTTTTGTTGTTTAACTAAAATATCATCCAGAGAAATATTACTAGATTTCAATTTACCCTGGCGATCTTGAAATACAACTATTTCATTGGGTTCAACACTTTCTAAATTCAACGTCTCAGCTATTTCATCTTTAATTTTTTTTTTATATCCTTGATAGAATCAGGAGTTGCAGTGTCATCGGGTTTGGGTTTCAGAGGTCTCCCCCAAATATCAATCATGTTATTGTAAAACTCTTTCTCTCTCTAAAAAGCGATTGCTGGTGTAGTCATTTACGACAATGTGTGGTGATTTTCTAGATGCTGATATAGCGTCAAGGACATTTAATACTTCACTGCCGCATATTGGTGGGTCATTGATTTGTTGTGTTGGTAGCGTAGAATACCAAGTCTTCATTGGAAGGGTTTTTATATAACGCATAAACTCTTTTGGTGGGGCTAATCCATATGAATCAAAATAGACCATCCCACGTGGATCAATAGCGTATGCAACCCAGTGAGTTCCAGGTCCGGTGCTGTTATCGAGATTAATAATACCTGTTTCAGTTTTGTTTGGTTGATGTGGTAATTGATCTTTCATAAAAACACCTCTGAAATTTTTAATCACTAGTTTTTTAGCCGCATCCATTAAATCAAAATTGGACATGGGAACCATAGACTCCTCAATTAATAAACCGTTCCTGGTAGTCTCAGGCCTGATCCGTGAACGGATCTCCCGCTGTACCATGAATACGGGGTTCCTGGTAGTCTTAGACCTTTTCCGCTGTACCATGAATACGGGGTTCCTGGTAGTCTTAGACCCAATCCGTGAACGGATCATCTCTTTTTTTTATATCCTTGTCCAGCTGCCTTTTTCAACGCCATTCCTGCTGCAGTACCAACGGCTCCTAACGCCGCTGCTTTAGCCACCGCTGGGGCTGCTGCTGCAATCAATGCTGGTATTGCAGCTAACAATGGAAATATACCGCCTGTTTTCATCATATTTTTGATAGCAGCCGCAGAAAGAGTAATCTGGACACCTTTTTTGGCTGCAAGTGCATCATTGAAATGTTTTATTTGACGAGTTGTCAGCGATAATTTATTTGCACCACCAGTCATTTGATTAGGTTTCAACGTGATTGTGGTTCCACATTTTTTAGCCGATTCTGATTGCAATTTTTTGATTTGACCAGGAGTTAACGCAACACTAATAACACTATATGACATTATACATAATAGATTGATTCTAATTCAATGAAAAATCGAGAAAAATCGTTCAAAGATTTTCTACTGGGGCATCTACCACTCTCATTCTTCCACCAACACCTTCAAGTAGCATTGATTTATCACTGAGAATGACAGCAACCGCTCTATAATTAGCAATAGCACCACGAGTCACATTAGCTCTAAAGTGTATATCAACAACTGACTGTCTTGTCAAATCGAGATGTTCCAGTGAGAAGTAATAGATCGGATACAAATTTTTAAAATCATATTGTGATATTTGCAAACAAGTATCGACATTTTGGTCGCGTGCCATAAATGACAACAGACGATGATAAACTCGTGCAATATGATTTTCTGTGTAATTAAGTTGTATATCCTCGGATGGTTCCTGTTGGCCGTTTATTCTCAGTGAGACGTCTTTCACACCTAATTGATCAAATATCATATGACTGAAACGTTGATCGCCAACTCGTGTGTTATCCTGTAACGCAATAAATATATGACGTGGCGCAGAAACGCCTTGTTTTGATGCTAGGTTCCAAGTGAATAACCCGTTGATATTTGATTGTTTCACATCTGTACTCACGGTTAGCCAACTTAGTAATGATTTTCCTCCTTGGTCCATAAATGATAGTAATCGTCCTTCTGCGGTGATTGCTGGAGTCAACACTGGCATCCACAATGATATTTTTGTTAAATCGACTCTACCGGCATCAGCATTGGCGGCTGCAGCATTTGCTGGAATCCTCCAAATTGCATCATTATCATCACTTTTTCGTACAAGCGATACTGTATGCTTCGCCCCGTAGATAACTTTTCTGACGTTTCTACAGAATCCAAATATGTGATGCAGTGGAATCGCGCATGAAAATGATTTACGCTCTCCTTGCAACATTGCGTTTCGTGTTGCAGCTCCTAGATTGAAATTAATGTCGTTGTTTATAATCATATTCTCGATACCAGCAGGAGCAGGAGGAGCAGCACGATCATTTGGTCGTCTTATAATAAATTGATTTCCACCAGCGGTATTCTTAGCATCTTTTGCAAACGTCATAGAAGGTCCTGCTGATCTTGTATAATCATCGGAATATCTCGCTAACCCGATTATTGTTGTGGCCACATCAACATCACGATCTATGGACTCAATTTCTTTTCCATCAATGAGATATCTAGCACTCTCAAATAGCGCCATAATACCATTATTGACAAAACCGACTTGAGTATCAGCTGGATACGGTGCTGGTACAGCAGTAGTATCAGCAGCTGTTACAATTTCTCCTTCTACTTCAATAAATGCTTCACAGGGTAAAAAGTATTTACTGGTATCATGGACTTGAAGATCAATTCTTGCTCGACTATTTGAGTTTATGGCATGATAGGCGTAATATTGATAATCGCGTACAGAATCATCCTTGCCAACTGGGGCGTCTATATCAAACGCCGGATCATGTGATTTTTTGAACATTTTATTCTATTTATCAGAGTCTAAATCGTGATTTTCATCGTGAAAAACGCTAGCGTTTTCGTCGTGGTTTTTTAAAGCCACTTCCCGCTATCATGTTTGCAATATTGCTTTGGTCCCCTTGATTTACCATCGACGCTAGTTTTTCATCTACTGCGTTATTTATTATTTTACTAACACTTGCAGGCATTTCTGCTGTAGACGGTAACGGTTTCTTTTTTCGCCTCACTAATGATGTTATTTTATCCTTCGCAGTTGAAAACGCTTTCCCGGCAAGATCTCCAACAGCACCAATACCCTTATCACGAATAACATCAATGGCTTTCATTGATAATTGTTTAGCTAACGGCATCACTTTTGGGGCCATTCTTGAAAAGAATCCTAAAATGGTATTGCCGAGGCCATCTCCATAGTATACTCTATAAACTGGAAACCGTGAATTAACTACATAGACGGGGGTTGGTTTATCATGATTGTAATGGATGATCATTATTATAAAAACAATAGTGTTTTCAATTGTTATTTAATCACTATGATACCCATTTGCTAACTCGTCAATGAAATCTCGATAGGTTTTGATATCCATGATACCGCCGGCAAATAACCGTCTACAGATATCAGCTGCTTCATTAATTATTTCCGGTGAATTATTTCCAGCTCGGAATCCTCCTACAAGAACATCTAATCGTGATATATCATTGATAACACTATCAGGACATACCCCACTTTGGGGTCCACTGGAATCTTGCAGTCCACTTCCGCTATAACCAGCTGCTTCATCTAGTTTTTCTAAACCCGTTTCTTGTAAATAATCATCATCATCATCATCATCAGGTGGTAGTTGTTGTCTTTTAGGAGAGAAAGATATTTTCTTTGCAGGCTGCTGTCGCTTTCTTTGCAATCTTGGCGTTTTTTGTTGTTGTTTAAACACTTTGTATTGATTATGCATTATATCCACCGCATCGATATATTCGATGTATGATGCACTATCTGTCTTAATTTGACTTTTTTAGTTTTGATTTTATAAAATATATCAGCCCAATGAGTGAAATTCTTAACAAACTTATGATGTTCTGGTTTCAACCATTTTTTTCTGTTTTCATAAGACGTAACAACAAGCTCAGGAATTTTTGTTGGGTCAGTCTTATCAATTTCTGCTAACCCTTCCTCGTTAAATCTCACGCGTAAATCATCTACTGTTCTTTTTGATTCTATTTGTTTTGTTTGTTCAGTTTTCGCTGCTATTTTTTCAAGTTCACCAATAACAGATTTTCCCGTCTCGGGACCATCTCCCAGTAAAGCACGCTCTACCCCTTTCGTTGCTGTGGTTACTGGTTTAAACAACTCTTCAGACCCCAGAGCAAAATCAGTTTGTAAACTCTGTCGTTGTTGCAGTTTATTTCTTACAGAGTCGCGAATTGGTATAAATTTCTTAATTGCATCTAGTCGCTCACGAGCCAATCGGGTCGTTAATGCTTCATTGACCATTATTTGAAATCAGAAACCATTTTTCAATTGCAAAACAATTTTCCCCATCGATGATTCCATCCTTAACGGTCCAATTTTTTATTGCTGTGAAATATTTTTATTTTTTATTCATTGATTTTGCCTGTTTTGGTGCCATTTTGGTGGTTTTCAGTTGAAAATCTCAAAGAGATTTTACAGTCAAGTAGTCGATTTTACATGGGATTTTCCATAAGGAAAAGCTGTTAAAACTCATTTTTGATGATTTTTAGCCATTTTTCATCAATTTTTGCCTGTTTTCAGTGATGTTTGGTCATTTTTCATCGATTTTCATCAAAAAACCTCGTAGGGTCAAGTAGTCGATTTCCATAGGGAAAAGTTCTTAAAAGAACTTTCAAAGCTGTTAGGATTCTATTTTATTTTCGCAGTGTGAAATATTTTCACTGATTCAATCAAAAAATGACAAAAAAAATGAAAATCTCAAGGAGATTTTACTGTCTGACAAAATCTTTTGAGGGTCGGTCAATCAAAATAGTTCATTTTCTTGAATTAACGCTCGTAAGTTTCTAATTTTAGAATTAACTTCCTTTTTCAATTCATATTCGTTACCCAATTCTTTTCGTATTCCTTCCACGATAGTATATAACGGAACAAACACACATACTTCACTGGAAAATGCAAGAGAGTCTCGAATAGAATTTTGAATTTTTTTGATGAGGGCATATTTCTTTGGTAACATATACTTGTTAGTGCTAACTCCGTATTCTATATCCTGAAAATCCGACTTGATTTGATCAGGATTTAACCCATCTGACAATTTAATATTCTGATTTTTCAATTTTGCAATTTCAACTATGATGCTATTCATAATTTCAGAATTCATATATGATAATACATATTTCTAATTCATTTTTCAAAAATAAATGAGCCGTTAATATTTTCAAAATTCAGTCTGTATATATAAATATCTTTTTTAAAATTAATTCTGTATATATAACTATATTTTTTAAAATTAATTCTGTATATATAAATATCTTTTTTAAAATTCAGTCTGTATATATAAATATCTTTTTTAAAAATTCAGTCTGTATATATAAATATATTTTTTAAAAATTCAGTCTGTATATATAAATATCTTTTTAAAATTAATTCTGTATATATAAATATATTTTTTAAAAATTCAGTCTGTATATATAAATATATTTTTTAAAATTAATTCTGTATATATAATTATATTTTTTAAAAATTCAGTCTGTATATATAAATATCTTTTTTAAAAATTCAGTCTGTATATATAAATATCTTTTTTAAAATTCAGTCTGTATATATAAATATAAATGCAGACAAAAATAAATATCAACCATGATGAGCGGTTATCAGTCATTTGACCCCCTTGATATAGGCCGCTGTGGTTCTATTTGCATTCATTGGGTCCCCTATTAGGCCTTTGTGTCTTTCATAGGGTTCCTTTGTTAGAGCATTTTTCTGTTTCTGTTTTATATCAGAATGTTTTTGCTCTTTGAGATATGACCCTATGACCGTTTCTTTTAGCCGATAATTCATTCTTGGGTTACCCAATGTGCATCCACGAACCTTTTTTTTGCCGGTAATTCATTTTGAACACCATACGGGGCTACCCAAATGTGATGGAGAGCTAATTACATCCATGGATGTTATTTATTTTAGGGCATTTATATCTTTACATTCAACATGCAACCCATGAAATCAAATTCATGGTTGCGTAAGTTGTCAAAAACCGACAACCCACGCTACCGTAAATTTGATAGCATGGGTTTGCATGTTATGTGAATGCACACAGAGGGGTTGCCCTCTCGCCCCTCAATTAAATAGAAAAAAAAACATCCACCGTTTCACCATCAGACAATTTGTCTGCTATGGGGCGCGAACATGTGAAGAATAATTGTCTGGGTTTACAAGCCAAACACGATACCGTTAGACCACTGTTCACGTCCATAAAGAATAACGTTTTTTAACATATATATGTTGTAAATATTCATATAGTATATAAAGGGACTTAATACAGCAATCCGCAAGGTATGCTATTTTATTTTCTTGAATTACTTATTAATGGTGTTTCACAGTATTTAAATGAGACAGCATATTTGACTTAAACACTAAAACAAAGAATATAATTGTTTGAAAACATTTCTTTTCTTACAAAACAATGCCCAGCCGCTGAATCGCAATAACCCATAAAACAAGTTAACACAATCTAAGGGAGAATTTAATACAGCAATCCACAGGGTGTTATTTTATTTTCTTAAATTACTTATTAATGGTGTTTCACGGTATTTAAATGAGACAGAATATTTGACTTAAACACTAAAAAAAAAAGAAAATATTTCTTTTCTTATAAAACAATACCCAGCCGCTGAGGGAGATAACTCCCTTGGTTCATTTGTATACTAACTATTGTTTGTCTAATTCATTAATAACATCACTGGAGAATCTTTCAATGTAGTCTTGAGGGAATCTTATGATTTTGTCGCTGACTTTGTCAGTGTCAGGTTCATAATTTCTGATTGATTGTCCATTTTTTATTCGTTTATCATAATAGCGTTTTAGTTCCCTGTATCGTTTGCCGCCACACCTAAGACATAATTGCGACCTTCCCCTGACCCCAACCCCACATCGAATACAGGGTAACGGACCAAGGCTTCCACGACGAAAGCTTTGCATATGATACCAATAGAATTCATTTCTGCATGATTTGTTACACGGTGTCACTGATCCAATCATAAGCCATTTGCAATGATTCATTATACTTCATTCTTTCATTTAAATACTTGTTTTAATTATAGTATGGAGGAGTTCGAGAGATTATCGAAAATTAAGCCTTGGAAAAGTGTTCAATTCAATCTTGATAGAGTTTCTGATACACCAAAGAATAAAATTCTTGATAGAACCTTGATTAGTAAAATCAGAGACTGTTTTAATGAATTCAAGCGTGATGGGGCAGCTCATTGTTGGTCAACATTTCGAATTGATTGTGTTGTTGACGCTACCATGAATGATGAAAAAGCAGCAGTGATAATCTCACGTCTTGGGGAAGAAAGAAATTTTTTTCGAATAAAATTCCTTATCCGTGATAATGGAAAATGGATCATTAGGGACAAATACGAGCCTATTCTTAAGGACAAAAAAACTGTCACTGTGACTCAGGATTCAAAACCAGGAATTTTGACTGGAATTGACAAACCCTACTACGAAAGATCTTATCCTGTCACAGCAGTTGTTTACGGGATATATCCGCTCAATGACAAACCTGATATTGCAAAACTAGCACCCATGAAATATTCGACAGGGCTCAATTGTGTAGCAGCACGAATAATGGAACACTTCACAAATGCGTCCCGGGGAAATAAACTAACTGATCTAAGACGAAAAAAATAACCGAGTGGGAACTGACAGTGAAACAGCATGGGGCAACAATTCAAGATATAGCCAAATTAGAAACATCATTGAGATTTCCAATATCGGTAAGGACAATCACCGGTGAAGTATTATACGAATCGAAATATAATAAAAATGGAACCCCAATACAGATTATTGATCATAACGAACACGCGTGGTCATCTGCAGTAACAATATTCCCACGGGATAGAACCGTAAAATATCTATCCCAAACTCTGTTTGGAACCGAAGAGTTTTTTTCAGAGCAGAAATTATTTGATGCTATTTACCATTTGAGCAAAAAAGATCCTGTGTCAGTGTGGCTATTTCATAGTACTTCAGACGAAGAATGTAGATTTGATCAGTTTGTAAGGCCCAACGGAGAATTGTATCGTACTGAAGAACTGCATAATCAAATGAAACAACTAGCTAGTGAGTTTTCTCTGGAGGAAGACAACGATCAATTATTAGCAAACTGTTTTACACTTCCATCAGTTGTAGCACATTTTGCTAGGAAGAAAAACGCGTGGAAACCAACACGAAGTGAGTTCTTATCAGAGGTCAAATTGTCTTGTCTTGAATACGGCCATGGAGGATTATGGAATACAAAATACACCGCTGATACCGTTATTTCCGTTGATATGATTGCGTGTTATCCAGGAAGTTTTCTTGGGTATGGAGAATGCGAGAAATATTTCAAACGATTTGGACACCCCACACACGAAATGACCCGTGTTGCTATTAATGGACCACTGCCACATTTCGATTTAACCGGATTCGCTTGTGTAGTATCATTTGAAATGGCTACAGGACTTCATCCGTGTAGTTATCTTTGGATTGGTAAACACATGTCTGAAAAACACTGGATGCCAGTAGTGTTATTACGGTATATGCTTGATTGTAAGATGTTAAAATCATTAATTGTCAGTGAAGCAATTATATCCTATCGAGCACAGAAATCAGTCTGGTTACCACAACCTGATCTAGAAAAAATAATTAGCGAAGAGCGAAAACTGTTTCCTGATTTTAATGAACAACAAATCATGGATTGGTCCCAACAGTTAATTGAAATCAGAAACAATGAAGCAAAAGACCTTGGACGAAGAATAATCGGTAAATTTACCCAAGGTGGCAAAGATGATAATACGAGATATTCTTCACGATTGATTATAGACAATGCTGAATACGATTTTGTAATCACGGATTTAACGAATAGGGGCTTATATGTCAATCGTAAGGACGCATTTATGTCCGATGGAACCAAATTGGGTACAATTGTTACTTACACTGATGGATACCATCCGCAGTACACACATTTGAGAGCTTCTATGCTTGGTTATGCTTCTATTAATTTATTTTCAATGATCAATAGATTTCATACCACCGCAGTTAGAGTTGCTACTGACTCATTTTACATAAATAGCAAAATGGCTGATTTTAAGGCTACTGGCAACGAGAATTGGGGGTCATGGAGAATTAAGAAGGAAATGCTTCATGATTATATTCCATCAGCAGATGTTACCATTGAAAATAATTACTTAGAAAGCAATCAGTGTTCTGAATTTTCTAGTGCACCACCGATTTCTGATCCAATATGCCTGTACAAAACAGTTTATTTAAACGGTTGTGGCGGGTCAGGAAAAACAACCCGGGTAATTGAGTTATTTCGTGTTTCCAATCCAAACATGATTGTGCTAACACCAACTCATAGACTTGCAAGAGAAATGATACAGAGAGGGGTAAATGCTTGCACTTATCACAGCTTTTTCCGATGGAAGGGAGATAAATGGACTCCTGAGCGCATGGGAGAGAAATTTATTCCTGAATTCATCATGTGGGATGAAATAGACACAGTGTCCGAAGATGTCTTAAAAATATTTCTTGAGTGGTTGTTATTGAAGAATACAAAAGTCGTCATGTGCGGTGATCACGGGCAACCACCACCATTTGTCGGTGCATCCCCCCATGAATGGCTAAAGGGTTTTGTAGACTATTATGAAGAAATTGATACCGATCATAGAATCACTTGATGAAAAATTAAAAGAGTTTAAGAAATTAATTAGATTACAACCGGATAGAATCCAGTGTGAAATAGCCCGTGAAATAATTTCGGAAACTCCCATGAATGAGTTTTGGGAAGCGTGGAGACCAAATGATTTAATCATTGCAAGTAGAAAAATAGTCAGGGACACACTTCAGATGAAGTTATTTGAATTGCATAAACAAAAATTTGCAACGCTTCCAGTGCCCCTCTGTTATAGGCCATCGGATACACGAAAACAGAACATTGAAGTTGATATTCCAGGCCTGACAGAGTCAGGGCGTGAAAAGAAGATTCTCGTATTAAATGATATTGTGCTGGTTGATATCAATGTCGTTGAAGATGCATTGCGTGCTAATAAATCCCCATGGACGCTAGGTTATGCAGCAACAATACACTCTTCACAGGGATTGACTATATCGGATACAATTGTTTGGATGGTAGATAATCGCATAGAATGGTCGAATTTAGTCTATCTCGCAGTGTCTAGAGTACGAAAAATAAATCAACTTCGAAGAATTGTCTTCGATGATGAAATCATTGGTGGCGATAATGAAATCATTGGCGATGATAATGATATTATTGATAAAAAAACTCTCCGGTTACAAACAACAAGACAAAAAAAAACAACGAGAATTTGATATTGATGCTGAATTAATAATCACTTTGAAGCAACAACAAAATAATCACTGCGCAAGTTGCAATTGTATAATGCGTTGGCAGTATTCGGATAAGGATCCTCGCCAATTCACCGTTGACAGAAAAAATAACAATCTCGGTCATGTCAGAAATAATGTGATGTTGACTTGCCTTGAGTGCAATAGACGTAAGGGTGCTAGTTAAGCCCATGCGGTGGTAATTGAGTATCCTCAGGTATCACTTGTAATTGTTGTCTAGTAAAACCCCGTTGAGGGGCAGTTGAATCCAGTTTATAGATTGGAGGTCTACCCGTAGATCGTGTTATACTAGATATCTTGTGTGCAGTAACACTCCAAATAGGATCAGTAGCCCTTTTTGTGCCACCCTCAAGCTCTCCTGGTTCGTATAAGTACCTCACAATGACATTACTACCAAGAATTGGTTGGGAAACGCTAAAATCTTTTTGAATTTCCATTTCATGTATTGACTTCTTTTTAATCGCATTGATAGGTTTCATGTTGATGGTTCTAGTAATCTCGTTATTCAGTGCAGTAATCACAGCTGGTAACCTTTTAACCCATTCACGGGATCTTTTTTCTTGGATGAATTCTTTTGCGTATTGATATCCAAATAACCGCTCAGCAAGGGTTTTATTAAACCGTTCTACAATGGCCTGATCACGATGTAGCGCAGTATGTCCTCGTCTGATAGTTACTTTATGATTTTTCATTGTAGATAACACTGCACCCTGAAATTCCTTGCCAGGATCAATTTGTAATAGATTTGGCCAGTGCAGAGGACTCCTTCGATAAATCCTTTCAAATGCAGAAGCCACTTTAGTGGCTGATTTTGTTTTTAACGGTTCTGCTTCTTTGTATCGACTTGCAATATCAACTACGGTTAAAGCGTATTTGTAACCACGATCATGTGGCAGAAATAATATATCAGCCTGATGAACTTCATTAGGAACTGTCACATCAAAATGCGAGAATTGAATTTGTTTAGGCGGTGGTAGATAAATTTGCCATAGTGCCTGTTTGGATAACCAATGAGCCGCAGTGGTTTTTTTCACTTTTGCAGCGCTAGCGAGTTTATGGATTGCTGATTTACCCCTCCAGTATCCTCTTGGGGAATAATAAATAGATTCCATGTTGTTATTAATTACCAGCACCTAACATCAATTTACTTTTCATAGCCGATTTTATCAAAAAGGAAGCCAATTTTTCTTTGAAAGATTTATCAGAAATAGCATTTAACGCATGAATTAATTTCACATCTGCTAGATGCCTGTGCTGCAGATTACTGCTTTTATAAGATACATCATGAAGGTGACAGGCCTTATCAATAGCGTTTATTGGTTCCTCACCGGGTCGGGGCTGATTTTGATCATTGAGTCTGATATCAAGTCTTGTTCCCGGTCCACAGTAGCTATATCCTGGAAGGTGCTTTTCTCCAGGGTATTTTGCCCATGGGGTTCCAGGGAGTTTAGTTAGCTTGGCTGCGATATCACCTCCTCGTTTTTTTTTAAAGGTTCCTTGAGTTCCTTGGGTTTAGAAACAAATCTAAATTTCTTTGTACTACATTGTACGCATTTACCAGAAAGCGCTGATCGGTTATTTTTAGTTGTAATCGTCGTCAAGTCATCTGTGCCAGTACGTTTTTTACACTTCACACAATATAGATCCATAATTTATATATAACGGCATGAATATAATTGATTATTCAGCTACCCGACGACGGGAACCTATTAAACATCATGAAATGTTGCCGAATTCAATTAGAATGATTATAATCGGACCATCTGGAAGCGGAAAGACACAACTGCTACTTAATTTGATAACGAGATGGATGAAATGGAACAAATTGTATTTAATAGCCCCGAGTGTAGACGATCAGCGATGCTATGAAGTGCTAAAGGATTATAACGAGAAAGCAAAAGAATTTCAAATCGATGAAGATTTTATTGAGTTTATTACTGATATAGAGGAAGCCCCGAGCATTGATGCTATTGATGGAAGTATTAACAATTTAGTGGTATACGATGATATCATGTTAGATAATCAAAAAAATCCTGCTAGAATATTTTCCCGAGGCAGGCATAAAAACACTGATGTGATCTATGTCACTCAACGATACACTCAGATACCAAAAGTAATCAGAAATAATTGCAATGTGTTGTGTGTATTTAACGGAGTTGATACTCATCCGCTACGAAATATTCATCAGACCTGGTGCAGCGGTGATATGAATCATAATCAATTTAGAAATTTCTTTAGTCACGCTCAGTCAAAACCAAACGGATTTGTGACAATAAATTTAGCAGACCCTAGGACACGATATCGTATCGGACTTGATAAAATATTCGGTTAAAATCACCGTAAACCTTAGCAGCAGAGAGGGTAAGTGACAACGACGTTGCGACATTTTATGATTCATCAACGAAAACGCGAATGTTTTCAGACAACAATCACTGTCATTTTTTTTTCTAGTTATTTCGCGAGAAGGGTCTAGTGTTATTTGGAGGGTATAATCAAAAATAAAAACAAAAAATGTTGTAGGATTCACCCTCTCTGCTGCTAAACCCCAAAAGTCCGTTTTTCATCAAAAGTCATGCTGAAAAAAAGGGTGGGAACCGGTTGGAAAGTATGGTGACGTACTATCCAATGGTGCGCAGCGAATAAACCAAGTATTAAAAAAATCCAAGCGGGGAAAAGGGTTTTAACCGCTTTTATCTAAGCCCAACTGATCCATAAGATGAAAACCCCAAAAGTCCGTTTTTCATCAAAAGTCATGCTGAAAAAAAGGGTGGGAACCGGTTGGAAAGTATGGTGACGTACTATCCAATGGTGCGCAGCGAATAAACCAAGTATTAAAAAAATCCAAGCGGGGAAAAGGGTTTTAACCGCTTTTATCTAAGCCCAACTGATCCATAAGATGAAAACCC
Source organism: Unio delphinus (assembly GCA_029339505.1). Lineage (NCBI taxonomy): Eukaryota > Metazoa > Mollusca > Bivalvia > Unionida > Unionidae > Unio > Unio delphinus. Next base: position 6,456,765 of record JAQISU010000044.1, on the reverse strand, counting down.
CAAAAGTCCGCTTTTCATCAAAAGTCATGCTGAAAAAAAGGGTGGGAACCGGTTTAAAAGTATGGTGACGTACTATCCAATGGTGCGCAGCGAATAAACCAAGTATTAAAAAAATCCAAGCGGGGAAAAGGGTTTTAACCGCTTTTATCTAAGCCCAACTGATCCATAAGATGAAAACCCCAAAAGTCCGTTTTACATCAAAAGTCATGCTGAAAAAAAGGGTGGGAACCGGTTGGAAAGTATGATGACGTACTATCCAATGGTGCGCAGCGAATAAACCAAGTATTAAAAAAATCCAAGCGGGGAAAAGGGTGTTAACCGCTTTTATCTAAGCCCAACTGATCCATAAGATGAAAACCCCAAAAGTCCGTTTTTCATCAAAAGTCATGCTGAAAAAAAGGGTGGGAACCGGTTGGAAAGTATGGTGACGTACTATCCAATGGTGCGCAGCGAATAAACCAAGTATTAAAAAAATCCAAGCGGGGAAAAGGGTTTTAACCGCTTTTATCTAAGCCCAACTGATCCATAAGATGAAAACCCCAAAAGTCCGTTTTTCATCAAAAGTCATGCTGAAAAAAAGGGTGGGAGCCGGTTGGAAAGTATGGTGACGTACTATCCAATGGTGCGCAGCAAATAAACCAAGTATTAAAAAAATCCAAGCGGGGAAAAGGGTTTTAACCGCTTTTATCTAAGCCCAACTGATCCATAAGATGAAAACCCCAAAAGTCCGTTTTTCATCAAAAGTCATGCTGAAAAAAAGGGTGGGAACCGGTTGGAAAGTATGGTGACGTACTATCCAAAGGTGCGCAGCGAATAAACCAAGTATTAAAAAAATCCAAGCGGGGAAAAGGGTTTTAACCGCTTTTATCTAAGCCCAACTGATCCATAAGATGAAAACCCCAAAAGTCCGTTTTTCATCAAAAGTCATGCTGAAAAAAGGGTGGGAACCGGTTGGAAAGTATGGTGACATACTATCCAATGGTGCGCAGCGAATAAACTAAGTATTAAAAAAATCCAAGCGGGGAAAAGGGTTTTAACCGCTTTTATCTAAGCCCAACTGATCCATAAGATGAAAACCCCAAAAGTCCGTTTTTCATCAAAAGTCATGCTGAAAAAAAGGGTGGGAACCGGTTGGAAAGTATGGTGACGTACTATCCAATGGTGCGCAGCGAATAAACCAAGTATTAAAAAAATCCAAGCGGGGAAAAGGGTTTTAACCGCTTTTATCTAAGCCCAATTGATCCATAAGATGAAAACCCCAAAAGTCCGTTTTTCATCAAAAGTCATGCTGAAAAAAAGGATGGGAACCGGTTGGAAAGTATGGTGACGTACTATCCAATGGTGCGCAGCGAATAAACCAAGTATTAAAAAAATCGAAGCGGGGATAAGGGTTTTAACCGCTTTTATCTAAGCCCAACTGATCCATAAGATGAAAACCCCAAAAGTCCGTTTTTCATCAAATGTCATGCTGAAAAAAAGGGTGGGAACCGGTTGGAAAGTATGGTGACGTACTATCCAATGGTGCGCAGCGAATAAACCAAGTATTAAAAAAATCCAAGCGGGGAAAAGGGTTTTAACCGCTTTTATCTAAGCCCAACTGATCCATAAGATGAAAACCCCAAAAGTCCGTTTTTCATCAAAAGTCATGCTGAAAAAAAGGGTGGGAACCGGTTGGAAAGTATGGTGACGTACTATACAATGGTGCGCAGCGAATAAACCAAGTATTAAAAAAATCCAAGCGGGGAAAAGGGTGTTAACCGCTTTTATCTAAGCCCAACTGATCCATAAGATGAAAACCCCAAAAGTCCGTTTTTCATCAAAAGTCATGCTGAAAAAAAGGGTGGGAACCGGTTGGAAAGTATGGTGACGTAATATCCAATGGTGCGCAGCGAATAAACCAAGTATTAAAAAAATCCAAGCGGGGAAAAGGGTTTTAACCGCTTTTATCTAAGCCCAACTGATCCATAAGATGAAAACCCCAAAAGTCCGTTTTTCATCAAAAGTCATGCTGAAAAAAAGGGTGGGAGCCGGTTGGAAAGTATGGTGACGTACTATCCAATGGTGCGCAGCGAATAAACCAAGTATTAAAAAAATCCAAGCGGGGAAAAGGGTTTTAACCGCTTTTATCTAAGCCCAACTGATCCATAAGATGAAAACCCCAAAAGTCCGTTTTTCATCAAAAGTCATGCTGAAAAAAAGGGTGGGAACCGGTTGGAAAGTATGGTGACGTACTATCCAAAGGTGCGCAGCGAATAAACCAAGTATTAAAAAAATCCAAGCGGGGAAAAGGGTTTTAACCGCTTTTATCTAAGCCCAACTGATCCATAAGATGAAAACCCCAAAAGTCCGTTTTTCATCAAAAGTCATGCTGAAAAAAGGGTGGGAACCGGTTGGAAAGTATGGTGACATACTATCCAATGGTGCGCAGCGAATAAACTAAGTATTAAAAAAATCCAAGCGGGGAAAAGGGTTTTAACCGCTTTTATCTAAGCCCAACTGATCCATAAGATGAAAACCCCAAAAGTCCGTTTTTCATCAAAAGTCATGCTGAAAAAAAGGGTGGGAACCGGTTGGAAAGTATGGTGACGTACTATCCAATGGTGCGCAGCGAATAAACCAAGTATTAAAAAAATCCAAGCGGGGAAAAGGGTTTTAACCGCTTTTATCTAAGCCCAATTGATCCATAAGATGAAAACCCCAAAAGTCCGTTTTTCATCAAAAGTCATGCTGAAAAAAAGGATGGGAACCGGTTGGAAAGTATGGTGACGTACTATCCAATGGTGCGCAGCGAATAAACCAAGTATTAAAAAAATCGAAGCGGGGATAAGGGTTTTAACCGCTTTTATCTAAGCCCAACTGATCCATAAGATGAAAACCCCAAAAGTCCGTTTTTCATCAAATGTCATGCTGAAAAAAAGGGTGGGAACCGGTTGGAAAGTATGGTGACGTACTATCCAATGGTGCGCAGCGAATAAACCAAGTATTAAAAAAATCCAAGCGGGGAAAAGGGTTTTAACCGCTTTTATCTAAGCCCAACTGATCCATAAGATGAAAACCCCAAAAGTCCGTTTTTCATCAAAAGTCATGCTGAAAAAAAGGGTGGGAACCGGTTGGAAAGTATGGTGACGTACTATCCAATGGTGCGCAGCGAATAAACCAAGTATTAAAAAAATCCAAGCGGGGAAAAGGGTTTTAACCGCTTTTATCTAAGCCCAACTGATCCATAAGATGAAAACCCCAAAAGTCCGTTTTTCATCAAAAGTCATGCTGAAAAAAAGGGTGGGAACCGGTTGGAAAATCAAATTAATGGGTTTCATAAACATCGTACGAGTAATTTCATTTTTTAATGCAACTATCAGACTCACGAGATCTCATATCTTTTTGAACTTTGTTCATTTATATTTTCTTTGCATATTGATATCCAAATAACCGCTCAGAAATTGTTCGAGTAAATCTTGCAACAATTGTATAATCACGATGAATTACACATGTCCTCGTCTGATATTGACGCTATGTCTTGGATCAGAGATAAGACTGCAGCAAGCACTTCATTGCCAGGATCAACATGTGGCCATCGAAAGGATCCTCGTTGATAAATTCGTTTAAGTCGCAGATGAAATGTCAGTGGTTGTTTTAGTTGAGAATGGTTTTGCTTCTTTATATCTACTTGCAATGTCAACAACAGTCAACGCATATTTATATGTACGTGATTGACATCTACCAGTTTTAATATTATGATGAGGTAAATACAAAATATCCGCCTGATGAACTTCATTAGGATACCTGACATCACAATGTGTGTACTACACGTTCTTGGAGGTGGTAGATAACTCTGCCATATAGCATATCGTGGTATTCAATTTTAAGCAACAGAACGTGCAAACTTTGCTGCATCTGCGACTGTACTAACCGCAACATTACCTTTCCAATATTGCTCTTGGCTATAATACATCGATTGGATAATAATAATAATAATAATAATAATAATAATAATAATAATAATAATCAGCTGATTAATTACAAGCCCCTAGCATTTGTTTACCTTTCATCGCAGATCTTATCAACCAATTAGCTAATGATTCCTTGATAGATCATTTCTAATGGAATTTAACGATCGATTCAACTTCACATCTGCATTGTGTCTTTGTTGTAATTCTTTATTTTTATTGTATACTAGCCATGTCTTGATTGATCTCTCTCGCCAAGTCGAATATCAAGCCGTGTCCCAGGGCCACAAAAATTATATACAGGACGATGTTTGTCAGCAGCAGTAAGGTTGATCAAATCTCGATTTATAAGGTCCCGTTTGCTAAACTAAGGCATTTTACCAAAACAAAAAATATATCAATAACGCCAAAACGATGCCTCTAACTAATCATCATAGGTTGTTCTTTTTTTATTATTTTTTAGTTTACCCGACATTATATTTATTCGTGATGATGCCCGCTCTGCTGCTGTGAATTAGAAAATTATTATATATCAATAATATGGCAGGGGAATCTTACATAACTAGATTATATCGAGAGTAACTATAAGCAATTCAGAAATTTCTACCAGTCCTTGATTCTGTAGGGTGACAGTTACATGAACGTCAGGAATCCCAGATGGAATTTGCAGGCTTTGTTAGAGTCAACAATTTTCAGACTTGTTACTGAAACAACTAAGCCTCTTCTTCCTCAACTTGAAAAGATAGCTAAAAAGCTGACTTTTACAAAATTTTCCTTGTCAAATGCCTCAACCAGCCAAACCTGTTGCTAAAGAGAAGAATACTGAGGAATAAATGATCGAAGAATTACATAATAAATTTGATGAAGGTGCTCTAAAAGTAATCGATACAATTGATCGAAATGAAATGCCAGCTCTTGCAAGCGACATATTGAAAATATATTAACAATATACAGCACTGGGCTGATATGTTTAATAAAATTTAAACTATAACAAGTCGATATGTATCGTATATAGGATACATCAATGCGGTGAACCAAGTAAATGATCAGTTTGAAGAACGCAAACAGCAGAAAATAGAAGAACAAAAACAGCGAAAGAAAGAACAAAAACAGCAGAAAACACAAGATAAGGGAACTATTCCATCTGTTCAAACATTAGTTGAAAAACTTAGACCTGGAACATATGAAAAAAATTAAAGATATGGATGAGGATTAATTAACTGAGTATACTGAAAATATGTTACAAGAACATCAAAAGTTAACGGATGATACATATCGTAAAGTGATCTATAGAAATCGCCATAATAAGAATGATCCAGGTTTAGATAGCTTAACAAAATAGTGGAGGCATGAAAATTGTTTATAAAGAGGACGAAAAAGAAGAATATTACAATCCGTGCGATCCTTCAGGTGGTACTGGAAGCGGTGTTGGTTCGGGTACTAAAGGAAGTGATCATATTTCATGTCCTAACAATATTCTCGATGACGTACAACGACTAGAAATACTCATAGGAGGTAAACAAGCTGTAAGTAATTCTTCAGAAACAATTAATGAAGCAGCTGATATTTGTCAACTATTATATACATGTCGTATCATAAACATTAGCATTTATCGATCTCTTTTCGATAAAATCATTGATGGTTATTACAATGATTAGATAAATAAATAACAAATAAGATTATCATACATAATGCTCAATGTGGAACTGTAATTGTCAGGGTGATACATTCACGATTGAGAATTTATAAAGCAACTTACGGAGATGTACTCGGTGATGTTGTTCAGGGTTTATTTAGAAGGACTGCCCGAAATGCAATACCGATTGCAAAAAAAAATATCAATGAAAACTATTGACATTGTCCGTGTAAAGCTCCTGGCGATATTCGTAAAGTTGCTAGTTAAGCATTTTCGGCAATCAAGGATAACTTATCACGATTCATACGACGAGAACCACCGTCATTAAAATTACTAAGCATTGATGTGAAATGTTAGTCAAGTAATAAATCAAGCCGCAAATGAGCATTCATACGTTTTAACGTATATCTCATTCGACATATATGCACCGGTTATCATTATTATTCATATGACGCAATACAACCAAATCAGCGTTGAAGGATCGAACTTTAAGTTCAGATAAAAGTTGATATTTCTTACCTGCCGAAACATTTCATGAAGTAGTTTGTGAAATTAAAAACAGACGTTACTGAATATAACGTTGCTTACATAATACCTTTTATTAATAAAGAAATAATGACGTTGATGGAAAGTGGTACATATATGATTGATTGAATAAATATTGAAAATATTCAAATGGACGTTGATTTTGCTCTACAACAATAATACGGTTAGCCCGATATTCTGATGTTTATAGAAGATCAGCTGGTTCACCAATACTAAAGACACTTCTGACTTTCCAGAACATATGAACTAAAATACTGGTAACGTGAGCAATGTTAAGGAGATGCAATGATCACAATATGCAAATTAAAATCTAGGATTTGCAACACGTCGAACAATGTTGAATTTCGCGCAATTCCGTGGTCACACATAATTGGATTTTGCAGAAATGTTAGAAAGGTTATTTATGGAGCTAAACATACAGTTATACTTCTTGTTAGAAAAGCTATATATATATATATATATATATATATATATATATATATATATATATATATATATATATATATATATTGTTACGTATATTTAATATAAGTCATTTATATTTACTTTTAAATGTGTTTGTTTGTTAGATTCAAATTTTGGTATTTTAAGTTTAATATTCGTTCATTGGGGGGTGGGGGTGACCTGTACCTCACAGAATAAACACCATGTGTTGACCTCATTTCTGACCTGGCTTCAGAGTTGTAAACAAGCTTTTAAAATGATTGGTTTGTTCCAAGGACATTTTTGAGCTTTGTATAAGCATCTTTCTATCTTTAGTTGGGTCATATGTTGGGTACTTGAGTTTTTTAACGTAAATTTGTTCTGAAAGATTCTAGCATATCACGTAACCCTTTCTTGTTTACGTAAAAATAGGTATATTAGTTATGTTTTGAGAGAGAACTATAGAGTAGAAATTGGGCTGTTAGAATACTAAGTTGTGAGTCGTTTTGAGTTATTTTAAATTACCTTGTACTGGAAATTATGTCAATTCGTTTGGAGCAAGAGGAATTATTTTGTTATTTATCTGGAAAAGAATTGTGCTCATAGAATTTTATTACCAAGAACTGACATCATCATATGACGACGTCCAGCTTGGCTACTTCTCTGGGATTCGAACTTGGAATTATTTGGACATTTTATTACCAGGACTTTTGCATTTTGTCTAGTGGATAATATTTTGAATTATTTTTGGATTAATTTTGAAAGTGATTCTTAAAACCGTAAGTTTTTTTGATTTTCTGGAATATATTTGTGCTCATTAAATTCTTTATTAAGTTTTTACAAGCTTGTTATTTTCACTCTTTCCATATTACTGTTTATTCGAGCCTAAGCACGTAACTTAGAAATTGGGGGCTCGTCCGGGATTGGATCAATTGGAATTAGGCTAGAAATTTTTTCAGAAAACGTTTGTTTCAAATTTGAATTCCCTTAGTTTTTGAAATGTTTTTAAATCTTTAGTGACATTGACAGGCTTGTATTAAAATGACATCTAAAGTAGAAATATTTCTTTCTAATCCTACTCAGGAGCAATTAGATCTTTTAAAAAAAGATTAGTTGATTTAACTTGGCAGAAAATATGATCTTTATGAAGGCTAGGCTTCTTTAACGAAACAAGATATCAAAAAGATTTTTGTCCAATATTTGGTAGAAAAAAATGTTTTGGAAAAAGTGCTTTGATTTCGGTCAGTAAATCTGCATCAGACTCTGACATTAAAATAAAGGAATTAGAATTAAAATTCAAGATGGAATTAGAGTTGAAGAAGCTGGAATTTCAGGAAAGGGAGAGAGAGACAGGAAAGGGAGAAAGAAGGACAATTACAATATATCACTCTTCGGTGATTCAGCCAATCCCACCCCTATTAAAATTTTAAGGGACACAGGAGCTTCTTAGAGTATTTTATTATTGTCAGGTCCTTTGCCTTTTTCTGAGAAGTCGTCTTCTAATGAAAGTGTTCTTATTCAGGGAGTAGAGTGCGGCTTCGTTAATGATCCTCTCCATTGTGTAAATTTGTCATCAGACTTAGTGTAAGGACCTGTGACAATCGGAACAGTCTCGATTTTACCCGTAGAGGGAATTCATTTATTGCTAGGCAACGACTTAGCTGTGGACAAGGTTGTGTTTAATCCACTTGTAACTGACAAGCCTGATTTGGATCAGAAAGTTGATCCAATTGAAAAAGAATTCCCTGAGATATTTCAAGCTTGTGCAGTTACCAGAGCTATGGCAAAGAAAGCTCTTGAGAATGATATTGATGAAGTCAGTATTCCTTTAGCTGACATATGTATATGTCAGGCTGTTGATGAGGTCAATTTTACTCCATGTTTGGATCAATCAGAAGGTATTGATCATAGTGATCCTCTTTTAACAACTCATTCTCTTTATTCTAATCAGGGTGATAAACGACAGTCACTTGTCTTCAAACCGGAAAAAATTCATGAGATCTCCCGTTTGTTTCAAAGGGCCATAAGTGAGACTGAAGCAACTGAAGTTCCTGTCTGTTATTTCATTAAAAATTGAATTCTTATGAGAAAATGGAGACCTCCCGAGGTACCTGCTGGTGATGAGTGGTCGGTGAACTATCAAATAGATGTTCCAAAACCTTACAGAGAGGAAATACTGAATCTGTCCCATGAAACTCCTTTGGCTGGTCATTTAGGGATTAATAAAACTTATCACAAGATCTTGACTGACTTTTATTGGCCAAAAATCAAAAGTGATGTTGCCAAATACTGTAGACCTTGTCATACTTGTCAAATGGTAGGAAAACCCAATCAGAAGATACCTAAGGCTGATCTACAACCTATTCCTGCCTTTGACGAACCATTTTGTAGAATTATGGTAGATTGTGTAGGTCCCTTACCCAAGACCAAGTCAAGTAACTAATACCTGTTGACCATTATGTGTGCGTCAACAAGGTTTCCAGACGCAATTCCGTTAAAGAATATAAAATCTAAACCAATAGTACAAGCTTTGATAAATTTTTTTACTCTGTATGGCCTTCCCAAATCTGTTCAGTCTGATTAAGGTTCAAACTTCATGTCTGGAATTTTCCAGGAAGTTATGAATGAATTGGGAATTCAGCAATTCAAGTTAAAAATGAAACAATGGTTTGAAAGAACTGCAAGGGAGAGAACTTTTGAGTCTGCTAATGGAGTTGTGTCACTCTTGTTCTTTCTTCAAACTTTTCTTCAGATTAGGTATTACGGCCCTTAGAAAGTTAAGAAGAAATTAATTAGTTAAATTATAGTATCAGTGCTCCTGGGATCTAAATAAATTATAGGAGTGCCAGTATATGAAAGCGATAGCCATGTTAAACATGTAATTAATTTAGTTGTACCTGTCACCACTCAGTGAACGAATATCATCAGATTCTACTGATATTGAAATGATGACTGATATTGAAATGACAAATCTTTGTAATTCAGAAATTATGAAAAATCTAGACCAGAAACTTTCATATTTACAAGTGCAAGAAATAATTCAACTGAAACAGTTATTATTTGAATATGAGCACTTATTTCCAGATATGGCCTTCCCAAATCTGTTCAGTCTAATCAAGGTTCAAACTTCATATCTGGAATTTTCCAACAAGTTATGTATGAATTGGGCATTCAGCAATCCAAATATTCCGCCTATCACCCTGAGAGCCAAAGAGCGTTAGAAAGATTCCATCAGACTTTGAAAAATATGATCCGATCATATTGTTTTAATACTAATAAAGATTGGGATGAAGGCATTCATTTACTATTGCTTGCTGTTAAAGAATCAGTTCAAGAATCTTTAGGCTTCAGTCCCTCTGAACTTTTTTTTGGACACACTGTGCATGGGACATTGAAGTTATTGAAAGATAAACTTCTTTCTAATGAAGATACTGAAATCAATCTTCTTGATTATGTTTCCGACTTTAGATACACGTTGTCAAAGGCTTGTGAGGTCGTAAGAGCAGATCTGCACTCTGCTCAATCTAAAATGAAATCAAGATATGATAAAAAATCGAAGGAAAGGAGTTTTCAGCCTGGTGATAGAGTCCTGGCTCTGTTACCAATGCCACAAAATCCAGTTCAGGCCAAATATTATGGTCCCTACCCAGTTGACAGGAAAATTAATGACTTAAATTACATCATAAATACTCCTGGGATACACAAAGAAAAACAACTCTGCCATAAAAACATGCTAAAAGAGTATTGAAAGAGATAGCCATGTTAAATCTGTAATTAATTTATTTGTACCTGTTCCACTTAGTGAGGGAATATCATCAGATTCTATTGATATTGAAATGACGAATCTTTGTAATTCAGAAATTATGAAATATCTAGACCGGAAACTTTCACATTTACAAGTGCAAGAAATAAATGAACTGAAACAGTTATTATTTGAATATGAGCACTTATTTCCAGATGTTCATTCAAGGACAAACAAAATGTTTCATGACGTTGAAATTGTAAATTCCAAACCTGTCAAACAACATCCATACTCGATGAATCCACTCAAACAGGAATACTTAAAAAAGGAAATTCAATATTTGCTGGAGAATGATTGTATCGAGCCCAGTAAAAGTGATTGGAGTTCACCATGCATACTTGTTCCAAAACCAGATAAAACTTTCCGTTTGTGCACTGATTATTGGAAGGTGAACAGTGTGACAAAAACAGATTGTTACGTGCTTAGACTCGAATAAGCAGCAACACAGAAAGAAGAGAAGCTTGTAAAATTTAACAAACATTTTATTAAGTACAAATATTTTCATAAAAGAAAAAAAAAAAACTTACCGTTTTAGAGAATCAAGTCCAAACATTAATCCAAAAGAGAATTCACAATATAATCCACTAGTGGAATTGCAAGAGTCCTGATAATAAAATGTCCTAATAGTTCCCGGTTCGAATCTTGACGATGTAATCCAATATGGACGATGATGTCACGTGATGAAGTCAGTTTTGATTTTATAATAATCCAAATGAGCAAAAGTAATTTCTACATAAATAACACAATAAATTCCTCTCGATATCCCAAACGAATTGAAATGATTTACACTCAAACCATAAAACACATCTTTGTATTACAAAGCCCAGACTAACAACTGAACTCTTCTCTTCCAAACAATAATTTAAATACCTGTTTTTACGTAAACAGGAAAGGGGTCACGACCTTCCAGAATCTCTCAGAACAATCTCACGTTCAAGAAATCACGTAACCAGCATAATCTAGAAAGATGTCCTTGGAATCAACCAATCATTTTTAAAATAAAGCTCTAATGTCCTTGGAATCAACCAATCATTTTAGAAGCTTGTTTACACTCTGAAGCATGGTCAAAAAATGAGGTTAACATCTGTTGTTTACTTGTAAAGTATATAGGTCATCCATTTCTAGAAAATCTATCCCATCTAACGAATTTTAAAACCAAAATGTCAAATTTGAATCTGACAAACAAAATTTAATCATTTAAATCAAATATACGTAACAAGATTCATTCCCATTACCAAGAATTGACGGTTGTATTGATAAAATCGAGAAAGCCAAGTATGTCACCAAATTTGACCTTCTGAAAGGATTTTGGCAGATTCCACTAACGGAAAGAGCAAAGCAAATCTGGGCATTTGTGACTCCAGATGGACTTTACCAATATAAAGTAATTCCATTCGGGATGAAAGGGTCACCAAGTACGTTTCAAGATCTCATGAATATGATCACCTCTAGTCTAGAAAATTGTGATGCCTATATAGATGACGTCATCATCTACAACGACACCTGGATAGAACATCTAGCAACAATTCGAAAATTCTTTGACAGACTCACTTATGCATGTTTGACAGTTAATTTATCTAAAAGTGAGTTCTGCAGTGCTAATGTGACTTTCTTAGGATTTAGTGTGGGACATGGACAAGTGAAACCAATGGATGCTAAGGTTGAGGCTATTTCTAAATTCCCTGTGCCTGAAATTTGAAGGCAACTGATGCGGTTTTTAGGTATGGCCGGATACTATCGGAAGTTTTGTTCTAATTTTTCTATAATTGCAGAACCCCTGACAAATTTATTAAAAAAGAAGAACAAGTTCTTTTGGACTGAAAAATGTCAGGAGGCTCTTGACAATTAATAGCCATACTTGAAACAGTACCAGTTCTTGCAGCTGCAAATTTCAGTCAGTCTTTCAAATTATCTGTTGATGCAAGTGATGATGGTGTTGGAGCAGTTTTGATTTAAGAAGACAAAAATGGTATTGAACATCCAGTGTGCTATTTTTCAAAGAAATTAAATAAGCACCAGAGAAATTATTCAACTATCGAGAAGGAATGTTTGGCATTGATTTTGGCTTTACAACATTTAGAAGTTTATCTTAGTTCAGCTCATTCTTCGATTATAGTTTTTAGTGACCACAACCCTCTTACTTTCATCGGCAAGATGAAAAATAAAAATCAAAGATTACAAAGGTGGAGTTTGTTATTGCAGGAATATAATCGTGACATCCGGCACATCAAGGGAAAAGATAATATAATAGCAGACGCTCTTTCCGGTGTATAACAATATCTTATATCATATACACTGTATAATTTATGCGAGTTCTTTTAACCTCAGGTGTAAATTGGTTTGTGGTAAAAAGAAAATTTTATCATATAAACCTTTCTTTCTATTTTATGGGGGAAGGTGTTACGTATATTTGATATAAGTCATTTATATTCATTTTTAAGTTTGTTTGTTTGTTAGATTCACATTTAGCATTTTAAGTTTAAGATTCGTTCATTGGGGAGTGGGGGTGACCTGTGACCTGTACTTTACAGAATAAACACCAGGTGTTGACCTCATTTCTGACCTGGCTTCAGAGTTTTAAACAATCTTTTAAAATGATTGGTTTGATTCAAGGACATTTCGGAGCTTTGTATAAACATTTTTCTTTTTTTAGTTGGGTCATATGGTGGGTGCGTGAGTTTCTGAACGTAAATTTGTTCTAAAAGATTCTAGCAGATCACGTGACCCCTTTCTTGTTTACGTAGAAACAGGTATATAATTTGTTTTGAGAGTGAACTATAGAGTAGGAGTTGGGCTGTTAGAATACTCGGTTGTGTGTAGTTTTGATTTATTTTAAAGTACCATGTACTGGAAATTATGTCATTCCGTTTGGATCAAGAGGAATTATTTTGTTATTTATCTGGATAAGAATTGTGCTCCTAGAATTTTATTACCAAGAACTGACTTCATCAAGTGACATCGTCTTCCATCTTGGATACTTCGCTGGGATTCGAACTTGGAATTATTTGGACATTTTATTACCAGGATTTTGCAATTTCTCTAGTGGTTAATATTTTGAATTAGTTTTGAATTAATTTTGGAATTGATTCTTAAAACCGTAAGTTTATTTTAAATTTCTGGAAAATATTTGTGCTCAATAAATTGTTTATTATGTTTTTAAGAGCTTGTTATTTTCAGTTTTTTATGTTACTGATCATTCGAGCCTAAGCACGTAACAATATATATATTTTCTGTTTATGTAAGAGACCTTAGTTTAGCGAATTGGCCCTTTAAAATCGAGGTGGGTTGACCTCTCAACTGCTTTTTCTCCTGGGCCCATGAAGCTCCTAGAAATGTTCGTGATGCAGTGATAAAACCACCACCAGTAATTTTATAATTTTGTACCACATTTTACACACTTGGCAGTAAGTGCTCGTTTTTTATTTTTGTTGCTAATCCACTGGGTGGGGTGGATGCTCTTGGTGTTCAGGGAATATGGATATAATTAAACTGAAAAACTTCTTTTCACGTGCGCAAGCCACCCCACAGGGATTTATAATGATAAATTTACACGATCCTTGGTCGCGATATCGTGTAGGTATTGATACAATCTTTGCTTAAGAAACAACAGCTAATCTGATATAATAATGATTTAATTACTCAGACGGAAAGAGGATCATAAAAGGTGTGACCTGAATCAAACATCTGAGTGCGTAAACACAAAACAAATTTGAAAAACACTAACGACAAAAGATAAAGTAACAGAAATGGTCTAAACCAATTAGAGAAACTCTCGGTCAGTTAGAGGCTTCAGTTTGACATTATTGACCTTCTATTTTTTTACGTATTAAGCTTTATTATTTCAAATATGATGCTCCAGCAAACGTTTTTTTCACCAATTATGCATCTTTCACAGTTGTAACTTTCTTACAGTCATCACACTTAATTACATTTGTCAGACTTTTTATAGTTTTCAAAGTTTCTTACAGTGGTCACACTTTATTACAGTGATCGCACTTTCTTACAGTGCTCACACTTTTTTACAGGTCAAATTTTTTTACAGTGGTCACACTTTATTACAGTTGTCACGCTTTCTTATGGTTAACACACTTTCTTACAGTTGTCGCACTTTTATAAAGTTGTAACTTTCTTACAGTTTCCACACTTAATTATAATTGTCACACTTAATTACAATTGTCGCACTATCATACAGTTGTTACACTTCTTGCTGTCATCACACTTTCTTACTGTTGCGATCCTTGTTTACCATAAAAATGAAAGCGTTTTCATGAGTAACGTTACAATATGTGTGACATGCTAATATAAGGGTTGGATTAATATTGACTATTAACAAGATGGCCTAATAAGACCTCGTTACAATTAGTATTTAATGGTTAGTCTCTAATGAATGTAGTCTCAATGCATTGTTTTTTGGTGATAATCCTTCGCTTCAATTGAATTATTTTTAGTATTCGTATAAAAACATATCGTTGTTCTTTATAGCATAAACACTATGGTTTGCTTGAATGACAGTATTTTGGCCAGTGTGTATCGTAATTTGGAATTGAAGAATGCTCCAAAGTAAGATGTAACCCATATTGTTTTACTTTCAGTAAAATCTCACCAAAATTGTATGTTAATCTGTGACAAGAACTTAACATGAACATATGATTTATTAGGATTTGAAAGAATGGAAAATTTTACAACTGAGAAGCTAATTTACCTACTATATAGGGCAAATATTTGGTGCCCGAGTCCAACTGGGCATTGCAAATCAACTGTAAATCATTCTGTCAGTTCTAAGTTAGGATATTTGTTTAATATTATAGGTGTGTTTGAATATTAATGTAAATCAAGACATAATTTTATTTGCATGACGTGTGTTATATTTGTTGCATGAATATGTTTCAGTATTAAGCTCAATTCCAAAATATTGGTGACATTTGAATACTACTGGGTCGTACTAAATCCAATCAGAGGTGTTGTAATGCAGGTAGTCTCTCAGTTTAATTTTGGTTTTCTAAAGAACGTCTAATTCAATTGAGTAGGTTGAGCGGTTATTCGATAAAGCAATTGTAAAGTATATGCATCTTATACTCTCTGTCTCGTGGTTTTTATAACTCATCAGTTTATTCGGTGAACCAACATGAGCACTCTCTTCCCCATTGATAACAATTTGTTAATATCATAAGGGTTACATAAAAGGGGCAAGTGCTCATCAAGAATGAACTTGTTCCGATTACTGACCCAGTTGTTCCTTCTCGAAACCCCGATAGTGAAAGCTTTGACAAACTCAAACTTGTTGACTTAGTAGCTTGTGGGATACTGGTAAGAATTATGCATTTCTCATTTTCATATTTCCTAATTCTATAGTTCACATTATTCTTTAATACCAACGTAGCCATTATTTATATATGGAATAGTGCTATATGGGTTTATGTTAAAACATTATTGCTTCCAAAAAAATATCATATAATAATTAAGTTTCGATAAAGCCGAATTTTTAGGGTAAATCACCAAATCAAGTTTTGACTTGTAGCACTTGTGTAATTTTTCTTCCGTCCTATCCTTTTATGATACACCTCGGATGTTTCCATCTTTCTTACGTGATATCATTTGTTTTTCAAACCAAAATTCCCCAAACCATTTTAGCTAGTTTGTTGCATTTAAAGTTGCCCTATGACACCCATTCTACAGAGAACAAGGAATATATCTGCAATAAACTGTGTACAACATACATTGTCCTGTAGCTCAATATTTCCCAGTCATTGAGTGGTGATCTCTGAATAGAATAAATATAACACATGTGTGAGGTTCAAAATAGGGTAGGTCATCATGACATATGCTGTAAACTGATACAGGTGAACAAGAGACAATTATACTTTAAAACTGTTACATATATATTTCGCTTCTGTATTTGGAAGCACGAAACTTTCTGGTGCCTTTTATTATCAGAAAATGTTGAAGTACTTAAATCTCCCAGTGGTAAAAAGCTTTGCTGACAGCATAAAGGTAAAATTTAAACCTCCTAGATATTGCCGGTTTGAACCAGATGTTAAACAATAGACTAGCAAAGATTATTGATTGTATAATAAAAGTTAGGCTGATTTGGGGGCAGTTGTCAAACTCAGGAATTTTGTATCCTCAGATTTCTTAATCCAAGCTTCAATTTGTTCCTAAAAGTCTAGAATACCTCATATGTATGTAATTAAATGTGACATATTGGCCTAAATTACAAATATATTGCTTCAAAGAGGATCCTATAGAATAATTATGTTTTTATAAGCCTTAGGTTCAGGTATATTATAAATCACCATATCGAGTTTAGCCCTTGGTGGCATCGCCACTCATGTATTTTTTCCTCCTAGTCATATCAAAACAGGGGTTCTGATTTTGGTTCTGCCTTTGGTCGCATAGCCACTCATGTATTCTTTCTTCCTAGTCATATATAAACACCGGTTCAGTTGGATGAAGTAATTTTAGAATTTTCCACCTGCCCAACACAAGGAAGTATTCTTCCAAATATCAGAAATGTGTGAGCCCAAATCATGACTAGAGTATTGTATAATAAACTTTAAAGCTCACAACTCATCTATTAAAAATATTAACTTGTTTTAAATTCTGTTATTGGAATTTGAACCTGCATAAAACACTGGGTGGTAAGTAATTATAAGCATATTATAACACGAGGTATATTAGATAGATATATCGATTGGTTAAAAATATTTTGCAGCCATCCTATACCGAAATATCTTTATCCAGTCTTTTTCTATACATTATTGTCTCTAAGAAAAGGTTTAACTTCGTACTGAACAAACTTGGAATCTTTAAACGAACTTCACGTCCCTTATGTTTTTCTTAGAAGTCAAATATCAAAATAGCCATGATATTAATTTTTTTATATGCTCATGTATTTTTCAGTATAATACATAGTGAAGAGTTATATAACCTGGTTTTCAAATGTAGCACAGATAAACAAATGAATGAATAATAACAATAATATGCAATAACAATAAGAACGAAAAAATGAAGAAATAAATGAAGATAGAGCAGGTGCTTTAACAAAATCCTAGCAGGTCACAATAATTTATCATTAATATACATTTATTTCAAGTGCCAGAGTTCATGTTCTGCATTTAAATATGTTTTGCAATTTATCAATAGTCAAGTGATTAGAGGAAAAGCCTCGATTGCGGCAGGTCGCAGGTTCAAGACCCGGTCAAGACATACAACAAATAGAACTAGCAAA
Organism: Unio delphinus; assembly: GCA_029339505.1. Taxonomy (NCBI): domain Eukaryota; kingdom Metazoa; phylum Mollusca; class Bivalvia; order Unionida; family Unionidae; genus Unio; species Unio delphinus. The sequence goes on along the minus strand of JAQISU010000044.1, from coordinate 6,439,183 downwards.
TGCCTCGCGTGGAGGTCAGTATTAAAACTTTAGTGTTAGGATTGATCGGCCTGGTGTCAGGATAATGTGACTGGGTGGGACATGATGTTACATGTCTGCGGAGGCATAATGCCACAATGCTAGACATCACTATATACTGTCACACCACTGACATCAAAGCAATATAACGGACAAATGGTCAAAGTTACCTTAAAAGTCCAAAACACATACACGCACACCATATATAACAATCTCCATCCCCCATCTTGCTCTCTTTATAAATCTTTATGATTTATTCTTCCGACTTAAATTCCAGACACATCATATCATTGCTTCTCATGTTTAGAAAGCTCTGACCTGTCCCTCAGTATCATGAGTACACGACAGCACACTGCGTATGACAAGTATCATTATTCCCTGGGGATGTCACGTGATGAAGTCAGTTTTAATTTTATAATAATCCAAATGAGCAAAAGTAATTTCTAGGTCAATAACACAATAAATTCCTCTTTATCCCAAACAAATTGAAATGATTTACACTACGAAATAAAACACATCTTTGTATTACAAAGCCCAGACTAACTACTGAACTGTTCTCTCCCAAACAATAATTTAAATACCTGTTTTTACGTAAACAGGAAAGGAGTCAAGACCTTCCAGAATCCAGAACAATCTCACGTTCAAGAAATCACGTAACCAGCATGATTTAGAAAGATGCCCTTGGAATTAACCAATCATTTTTAAAATGTAGATATAATGTCCTTGGAATCAACCAATCATTTTAGAAGCTTGTTTACACTCTGAAGCAAGGTCAAAATATGAGGTTAACATCTGTTGTTTACTTGTAAAGTATATAGGTCATCCATTTCTAGAAAATCTCTCCCAACTAACAAATTTTAAACCCCAAATATCAAATTTGAATCTGACAAACATAAATGAAATGATTGAAATCAAAAATACTTAACAAGATTCATTCCCATTACCAAGAATTGATGATTGTATTGATAAAATCGGGAAGGGGCCCCGAGTGGCCGAGTGGTCTAAAGCGCTGTCCGTTACGGACCACTGCCATCTCACCTCTGTCTGCGTGTGGTTCCTCAAATGTAGTTATGTGAGAAAGCTTGCCAGTAGCTTCTCGTGGGTTGGTGGTTCTTTCCGGGATTTGTCCGGTTTCTTCCTCCACCATAAATACTGGCCGCCATGTATAGCCTATATTGTGCTGAAAAATGGCGTTAAACCATAAAACAAAACAAATAAAAATAAATCGGGAACGCCAAGTATGTTACCAAATTCGACCTTCTGAAAGGATTTTGGCAGATTCCACTAACGGTAAGAGCAAAGCAAATCTGGGCATTTGCGACTCCAGATGGTCTTTACCAATATAAAGTAATTCCATTCGGGATGAAAGGGTCACAAAGTACATTTCAAGATCTCATGAATATGATCACTTCTAGTCGAGAAAATTGTGATGCCTATATAGATGACGTCATCATCTACAACGACACCTGGATAGAACATCTAGCAACAATTCGAAAATTCTTTGACAGACTCACTTATGCATGTTTGACAGTTAATTTATCTAAAAGTGAGTTCTGCAGTGCTAATGTGACTTTCTTAGGATTTATTGTGGGACATGGACAAGTTAAACCAATGGATGCTAAGGTTGAGGCTATTTCTAAATTCCCTGTGCCTGAAATTTGAAGGCAACTGATGCGGTTTTTAGGTATGGCCGGATACTATCGGAAGTTTTGTTCTAATTTTTCTATAATTGCAGAACCCCTGACAAATTTGTTAAAGAAGAAGAACAAGTTCTTTTGGACTGAAAAATGTCAGGAGGCTCTTGACAATTAATAGCCATACTTGAAACAGTACCAGTTCTTGCAGCTCCAAATTTCAGTCAGTCTTTCAAATTATCTGTTGATGCAAGTGATGATGGTGTTGGAGCAGTTTTGATTCAAGAAGACAAAAATGGTATTGAACATCCAGTGTGCTATTTTTCAAAGAAATTAAATAAGCACCAGAGAAATTATTCAACTATCGAGAAGGAATGTTTGGCATTGATTTTGGCTTTACAACATTTTGAAGTTTATCTTAGTTCAGCTCATTCTTCGATTATAGTTTTTAGTGACCACAACCCTCTTACTTTCATCGGCAAGATGAAAAATAAAAATCAAAGATTACAAAGGTGGAGTTTGTTATTGCAGGAATATAATCGTGACATCCGGCACATCAAGGGAAAAGATAATATAATAGCAGACGCTCTTTCCGGTGTATAACAATATCTTATATCATATACACTGTATAATTTATGCGAGTTCTTTTAACCTCAGGTGTAAATTGGTTTGTGGTAAAAAGAAATTTTTATCATATAAACCTTTCTTTCTATTTTATGGGGGAAGGGGTTACGTATATTTGATATAAGTCATTTATATTCATTTTTAAGTTTGTTTGTTTGATTCACATTTAGCATTTTAAGTTTAAGATTCGTTCATTGGGGAGTGGAGGTGACCTGTGACCTGTACTTTACAGAATAAACACCAGGTGTTGACCTCATTTCTGACCTGGCTTCAGAGTTTTAAACAATCTTTTAAAATGATTGGTTTGATTTAAGGACATTTCGGAGCTTTGTATAAACATCTTTCTATTTTTAGTTGGGTCATATGGTGGGTACGTGAGTTTTTGAACGTAAATTTGTTCTAAAAGATTCTAGCAGATCACGTGACCCCTTTCTTGTTTACGTAAAAACAGGTATATAGTTTGTTTTGAGAGCGAACTATAGAGTAGAAGTTGAGCTGTTAGAATACTCGGTTGTGTGTAGTTTTGATTTATTTTAAAGTACGATATACTGGAAATTATGTCATTCCGTTTGGATCAAGAGGAATTATTTTGTTATTTATCTGGATAAGAATTGTGCTCCTAGAATTTTATTACCAAGAACTGACTTCATCAAGTGACATCGTCTTCCATCTTGGATACTTCGCTGGGATTCGAACTTGGAATTATTTGGACATTTTATTACCAGGATTTTGCAATTTCTCTAGTGGTTAATATTTTGAATTAGTTTTGATCTAATTTTGGAATTGATTCTTAAAACCGTAAGTTTATTTTAAATTTCTGGAAAATATTTGTGCTCAATAAATTGTTTATTATGTTTTTAAGAGCTTGTTATTTTCAGTTTTTTTATGTTACTGATTATTCGAGCCTAAGCACGTAACAATATATTTATTTTCTGTTTCTGGAAGAGACCTTAGTTTAGCAAATGGGACCTTTAAAATCGAGGTGGGTTGACCTCTCAACTGCTTTTTCTCCTGGGCCCATGGAGCTCCTAGAAATGTTCGTGATGCAGTGAGAAAACCACCACCAGTAATTTTATAATTTTGTACCACATTTTACACACTTGGTAGTAAGTGCTCGCTTTTTATTTTTGTTGCTAATCCACTGGGTGGGGTGGATGCTCTTGGTGTTCAGGGAATATGGATATAATTAAACTGAAAAACTTCTTTTCACGTGCGCAAGCCACCCCACAGGGATTTATAATGATAAATTTACACGATCCTTGGTCGCGATATCGTGTAGGTATTGATACAATCTTTGCTTAAGAAACAACAGCTAATCTGATATAATAATGATTTAATTACTCAGACGGAAAGAGGATCATATAAGGTGTGACCTGAATCAAACATCTGAGTGCGTAAACACAAAACAAATTTGAAAAACACTAACGACAAAAGATAAAGTAACAGAAATGGTCTAAACCAATTAGAGAAACTCTCGGTCAGTTAGAGGCTTCAGTTTGACATTATTGACCTTCTATTTTTTTTACGTATTAAGCTTTATTATTTCAAATATGATGCTCCAGCAAACGTTTTTTTCACCAATTATGCATATCTCACAGTTGTAACTTTCTTACAGTCATCACACTTAATTACATTTGTCAGACTTTTTATAGTTTTCAAAGTTTCTTACAGTGGTCACACTTTATTACAGTGATCGCACTTTCTTACAGTGCTCACACTTTTTTACAGGTCAAACTTTTTTACAGTGGTCACACTTTATTACAGTTGTCACGCTTTCTTATGGTTAACACACTTTCTTACAGTTGTCGCACTTTTTATAAAGTTGTAACTTTCTTACAGTTTCCACACTTAATTATAATTGTCACACTTAATTACAATTGTCGCACTATCATACAGTTGTTACACTTCTAGCTGTCATCACACTTTCTTACTGTTGCGATCCTTGTTTACCATAAAAATGAAAGCGTTTTCATGAGTAACGTTACAATATGTGTGACATGCTAATATAAGGGTTGGATTAATATTGACTATTAACAAGATGGCCTAATAAGACCTCGTTACAATTAGTATTTAATGGTTAGTCTCTAATGAATGTAGTCTCAATGCATTGTTTTTTGGTGATAATCCTTCGCTTCAATTGAGTTATTTTTAGTATTCGTATAAAAACATATCGTTGTTCTTTATAGCATAAACACTATGGTTTGCTTGAATGACAGTATTTTGGCCAGTGTGTATCGTAATTTGGAATTGAAGAATGCTCCAAAGTAAGATGTAACCCATATTGTTTTACTTTCAGTAAAATCTCACCAAAATTGTATGTTAATCTGTGACAAGAACTTAACATGAACATATGATTTATTAGGATTTGAAAGAATGGAAAATTTTACAACTGAGAAGCTAATTTACCTACTATATAGGGCAAATATTTGGTGCCCGAGTCCAACTGGGCATTGTAAATCAATTGTAAATCATTCTGTCAGTTCTAAGTTAGGATATTTGTTTTAAATTATAGGTGTGTTTGAATATTAATGTAAATCAAGACATAATTTTATTTGCATGACGTGTGTTATATTTGTTGCATGAATATGTTTCAGTATTAAGCTCAATTCCAAAATATTGATGACATTTGAATACTACTGGGTCGTACTAAATCCAATCAGAGGTGTTGTAATGCAGGTAGTCTCTCAGTTTAATTTTGGTTTTCTAAAGAACGTCTAATTCAATTGAGTAGGTTGAGCGGTTATTCGATAAAGCAATTGTAAAGTATATGCATCTTATACTCTCTGTCTCGTGGTTTTTATAACTCATCAGTTTATTCGGTGAACCAACATGAGCACTCTCTTCCCCATTGATAACAATTTGTTAATATCATAAGGGTTACATAAAAGGGGCAAGTGCTTATCAAGAATGAACTTGTTCCGATTACTGACCCAGTTGTTCCTTCTCGAAACCCCGATAGTGAAAGCTTTGACAAACTCAAACTTGTTGACTTAGTAGCTTGTGGGATACTGGTAAGAATTATGCATTTCTCATTTTCATATTTCCGAATTCTATAGTTCACATTATTCTTTAGTATCAACGTAGCCATTATTTATATATGGAATAGTGCTATATGGGTTTATGTTAAAACATTATTGCTTCCAAAATAATATCATATAATAATTATGTTTCGATAAAGCCGAATTTTTAGGGTAAATCACCAAATCAAGTTTGGACTTGTAGCACTTGTGTAATTTTTCTTCCGTCCTATCCTTTTATGATACACCTCGGATGTTTCCATCTTTCTTACGTGATATCATTTGTTTTTCAAACCAAAATTCCCCAAACCATTTTAGCTAGTTTGTTGCATTTAAAGTTGCCCTATGACACCCATTGTACAGAGAACAAGGAATATATCTGCAATAAACTGTGTACAACATACATTGTCCTGTAGCTTAATATTTCCCAGTCATTAAGTGGTGATCTCTGAATAGAATAAATATAACACATGTGTGAGGTTCAAAATAGGGTAGGTCATCATGACATATGCTGTAAACTGATACAGGTGAACAAGAGACAATTATACTTTAAAACTGTTACATATATATTTCGCTTCTGTATTTGGAAGCACGAAACTTTCTGGTGCCTTTTATTATCAGAAAATGTTGAAGTACTTAAATCTCCCAGTGGTAAAAAGCTTTGCTGACAGCATAAAGGTAAAATTTAAACCTCCCAGATATTGCTGGTTTGAACCAGATGTTAAACAATAGACTAGCGAAGATGATTGATTGTATAATACAAGTTAGGCTGATTTGGGGGTAGTTGTCAAACTCAGGTATTTGGTATCCTCAGATTCCTTAATCCAAGCTTCAATTTGTTCCTAAAAGTCTAGAATATCTCATATGTATGTAATTAAAAGTGACATATTGGCCTAAATTACAAATATATTGCTTCAAAGAGGATCCTATAGAATAATTATGTTTTTATAAGATTTAGGTTCAGGTATATTATAAATTACCATATCGAGTTTAGCCCTTGGTGGCATCGCCACTCATGTATTTTTTCCTCCTAGTCATATCAAAACAGGGGTTCTGATTTTGGTTCTGCCTTTGGTCGCATAGCCACTCATGTATTCTTTCTTCCTAGTCATATATAAACACCGGTTCAGTTGGATGAAGTAATTTTAGAATTTTACACCTGCCCAACACAAGGAAGTATTATTCCAAATATCAGAAATGTGTGAGCCCAAATTATGACTAGAGTATTGTAAAATAAACTTTAAAGATCCCAACTCATCTATTAAAAATATTAACTTGTTTTAAATTCTGTTATTGGAATTTGAACCTGCATAAAACACTGGGTGGTAAGTAATTATAAGCATATTATAACACGAGGTATATTAGATAGATATATCGATTGGTTAAAAATATTTTGCAGCCATCTTATACCGAAATATCTTTATCCAGTCTTTTTCTATACATTATTGTCTCTAAGAAAAGGTTTAACTTCGTACTGAACAAACTTGGGATCTTTAAACGAACTTCACGTCCCTTATCTTTTTCTTAGAAGACAAATATCAAAATAGCCATGATATTAATTTTTTTATATGCTCATGTATTTTTCAGTATAATACATAGTGAAAAGTTATATAACCTGGTTTTCAAATGTAGCACAGATAAACAAATGAATGAATAATAACAATAATATGCAATAACAATAAGAACGAAAAAATGAAGAAATAAATGAAGATAGAGCAGATGCTTTAACAAAATCCTAGCAGGTCACAATAATTTATCATTAATATACATTTATTTCAAGTGCCAGAGTTTATTTTCTGCATTTAAATGTTTTGCCATTTATCAATAGTCAAGTGATTAGAGGAAAAGCCTCGGTTGCGGCAGGTCGCATGTTTAAGGCCCGGTCAAGACATACAGCAAATAGAACTAGCAAATGCCTCGCGTGGAGGTCAGTATTAAAAGGTTAGTGTTAGGATTGATCGGCCTGGTGTCAGGCTAATGTGACTGGGTGGGACATGATGTTACATGTCTGCGGAGGCATAATGCCACAATGCTAGACATCACTATATACTGTCACACCACTGACATCAAAGCAATATAACGGACAAATGGTCAAAGTTACCTTAAAAGTCCAAAACACATACACGCACACCATATGTAACAATCTCCATCCCCCATCTTGCTCTCTTTATAAATCTTTATGATTTATTCTTCCGACTTAAATTCAAGACACATCATATCATTGCTTCTCATGTTTAGAAAGCTCTGACCTGTCCCTCAGTATCATGAGTACACGACAGCACACTGGGTATGACATGTATCATCATTCCCTGGGGATAAAGAGGTGTTGTCAGTATATGTATATATATATATATATTCTGTAATATAAAAAATTGCTCTATATTTAACATTTTAATTGATCATATATTTAAAAAAAGAATATTCGTTATTGATGTCACTTTAAAAAAACCTAAATCAATTACTATCAATAAGTTTGGGAATTAGGCTTTATTGGTAACCAGCCTCTGTCTCATCGATCTCTGTGTACCACTACAGGAGTGACAAAAATTTCGGTTGCTAACCCTTCCTAGTCATGTCATGTAATATGTAAATAGAACACCTATGTGGTGTACGAGGTGCTCTGAGAGGGGTAGTTCCTCGGGTAGGTGGGCACGTCATACTTCTTCGTGGGTAGCTAGTCCACATTTGATCGCCACCAGCTGCTCAGCTTTTATCTGTGGCTCCATGCACCTGTAGAATGCGCAGCGGCCACATCAATGGGTAGCCGACAGGCCTCAAACTGTCGGTGAGCTAGTTGCATGCCTATCCTTGCATGCAGAGCCAGGTCGGCAGACAGGGCAGAAAAGATCAAATGAGTCCTCCAACGACCATGAATGCGAATCTGCAAACACTTTGTAGAGAGCGCAGGGCATGACGAGGCACTGAAGACGTCATGAACATCAAATAAAGCTGACGTAGTCCTTATCCGTGGTTCCAACTACCAAGGCAGCGGGAGTGAGGCTGTCTCTGTGCAAGGGTCGTTTCACTTAAATCTCCTTCACGCACAGGTCATGTTGTGCATTCATCCCATCATCACACTCATCGTTCTTTAGCTGCATCTACCAAAGTCCTACACCAATGTGCGGTCGGCGAATCAATAGGTGGAGATTACAACTGAGAGTTGTAGTCAGAGACCTGCACATAGGTGTTTCTTGGACAAGTGTTCGCTCTGCTCTTTATACAACAAACGGCTACACCATCTTCTGGAAAGGAAAAGCCCATAACGAATACAGGATCCACGGAGTCTACCTGGCTATCAAATCAAGTCTTCTGAAGCAGATTCGGAACTTGCCTGTTCATAGCATTGAGATGCTGATGAAACTGCGACAACCTATCAGCCACAAACGTCACGCAAATATCATCAGAGCCTACGCTCCTACCCTCTCGAGCTCAGCGGAAACCATCGAGCAGTTCTATGCAGGCATCAACTATATACTGTATTTAGTTGCAGCTCACGACAAGATCATATTACTGGGGGACTTCATCGCCAATGTTGGCAGCGATTTTGATCGATAGAAATGTGCATGGCCGGCATGGTGGCGTCAATATGAACAACGATGGTACTCCTTAGCAAATGCGTATAATTGGACCTCTGCATAACAAATACAATGATCAGGATGGCAAACAATGTCAAGAACACCTGGATGCACCCCAGATCTCAAAAATGGAGCGATGCCCCGAATATCCTCATCATCACGCTATTAGACGAGCGGAATGCTATACTTTGTACAGACTAGTGCGAAGTACCCTAAAGATACGCATTGCCCCCCATTACTCCAGATGTCATAAGCATTGTCATACTACAGCAGCCTTCCACCCAGTTCAATTTTCCGAAGAGTCTAGTTGACAAGCTGTCTACGAAAGGTCATATACGTGGAAATGCCTCCGAGAAATCGAACAAGTTCAGAGACATGACGGGAGAAACAGCTATGACTTCTCTGGGCCACAAAAAGCGAACCCATCAAGACTGCTTCGACAAGAACAACGGTGACATTGAAGATCTGCTTGCCTTAAAGAACAAAATATTCATGGACTGGCAAAATAAAACAAACTCAATAAACATAAGAAAGGACCGCTTCAAATTATATCACGCTTAGGTTCAGAGAAAAATCCGCAAGTTGCATGACCAGTGGTGGGAAAGGAAAGCTGATAATGTGCAACGCTATGCCGACACTAACAACTCCAAAGATCTCTACAACGCCATCAAGTAAATCTTCGGTCCTTCAAAGTCTGGATCTGTCCTTCTTGATTGCTTTAGATAGCAGTACAATGATAAAAGACAGAGAACAGATGAACTGAACAGTATAGTTATCTCCTAAACGTTCCCTCATCGGTCGTCCCATATGTTCTTGACCAAATACCCCAACAGCCAATGCTAGACCAACTTGAGGTCCTGCCAACGATTGAGAAGTCGAAAACAGTCATTAAACAAATGAACTGTGGCAGGTCACTTGGAAAGAATGTTATCCCAGTGGAGGTGTGCAAGGCGCTCAGCGAAAAGACTCTGGAGGCAATTAACAATGTGCTACCAGCATCTTGACTCAGGAGATGTCAGACAACCTCCGATACACATCAATTGTGACCCTCTATGAGAATAAAGGCGTATGTGCGGACTGCAGTAACTAAAGAGGCATCTGCTTGCTCTCTATGGCTGGCAAATACTTGCTAGGATGATTCTCAACATGCTTATTGTGGCAGTGTCAGAATATAACATCCTCGAGTCTCAGTCTGGCTTTCGCCCAGACCGCAGCACGGTTGACATGATCTTAGCAGTGACAAAAGTCCAAGAGAAGTGCTTTGAGCATAACATGAATATGCATGCCGTCGTCGTGGACCTTACAATCAACATAGGTTCACTGTTGGTAGTACTAAAGAAGCATGGTTGTCCTCAGAAGTTTACTGGCCACATCCGGCTTTTTGACAATGACTTGGCTGGAGAGTTCCCTTCAGATGGCGAACTCTATGAGAAATTTAAACCAAGAAACGTGAAAGACTCATCCCTGAAGCACTCTTCGCAGTTGAATGTGCCTTCATGGCACACGAAGAGACTCATCTACAGACAATCGTGGACTAATTCTGAGAATCATGAAACTTATTTGGACTCACATAGACAGAAGTCTTCTTGCAGCCCTCCCCAAACAATATCCCTTCACAACCCTGTATCACCTTTGGCGACACACATCTGAAGAACGTGGACAGTTTCAAATACCTAAGCAGCACAATATCCAGTGATGGCTCTGTCACGGAATTGTATAAACCCTTTTTATTTATTTATTAAATTTTTGTACTAAAGTTTCGGTTTTGGCGTACAAAGATACCCGATAGTGAAAAATATATATTGTGTATTATTCGAAACTAGTGAGTTCTGTTCATCCTATGACGCCCATGCGAAGTGCTTTTGATGAGATGAACTGAATGCCTTCGATGCACAGACCTGTGTATAAATACCTCACTGCGTGTAAAGCTCTTTACATTACACGTAGCCTTGTCAGACGGCGGTCTACTATAAAGACTCACACATCTCCATCTGTAAAAGGTATAATTTTAAATTCATTTCTCGTATATACGATAACACTATTATACTAACACCTCCATTTCTGCATGCATTTTAGCTTTGGTTTACGCAGAATAATGCACACATGTATATTCTTGTTTACGATTTAGCGATGGATTTATACTACTAATATAGGCTACATTTGTAAGAAATGTTTAGTACAGTAGGATTGTTATCAAGCAAGGATAGGTTAATTTCTGAACTTTTTGTTTTGTAATTATTGTGTCGGTAATATTATCTGCATAACTTACCGCGTATAACGTTATTAAGTTTTTATGCCTTTGTCACATACATATTACACGATATTGGATATAATTTCAGCTGCCCAGTGTCTGGAAATGTCTAGAATTTCCGGTGTTGTCCGGTTGTCGAGTGTCTTGAATGTCCAGTGTCTGGAGTGTCCCAGCTGTCTAAGCGTTCCAAGTATAGGATGGATCGAGGTCTACGTGGTGCAAGCCGTAATGCCAACCACATAAATTATTCGTAACAGTTGTAAAGCTTAACTTTTGGGGTTCGTAAAAGCCATTTTGTCTTTAGGGACTGTAAAAATATGTTATATATCTGTTCTTTTTCATTTGGATAATTTCACTATGAGTAAATTCATTTCATAACGTGTAATATTCTACATTGTTTACTAGCTGAGTAAACTATATCCATCTTACCATTGTTTAGTCACTGTGAATCATTCACGCCTTGTGTTTTATCTTTTGTAGAATAAATGCTTTGTATTTTTCTTTGTTACATTTGTGTGTTATTATGTTAATAATCCAATATTTGGATTAAATACACACGCACGTATTTATAATTTAATTGCTCATTCAAGTCATTCATTATTAAACATTGCCCCTTGAGCCACTTGCAATAGCCTGTGTGCATGGGAATTTGGACTCCAGAGTCACATGCCAAGATTAGAACTAGACTAAAGTTTATGTTGATTAGCTATCTGCAAGATTTATCTTACTCACAATTCAGCCATATTGCAATTCGAATTCGAACCTAACAAATAATACTTCAAGGTGGTAAATGATTTTAGTTATTTTATAATAGAGGTATAATTAGATAAATTGGATAGTCGTATGTCTGACCTTATAGATCCATTTCCATCCCATTCTGGCATATATCAATCCTTGCATGTAAATTAACATACAATTATTACTAAAACAAGCCTAATACTTTTAAACTAAATTCTTTCAATTTTGTTTTAACATTAAACTTGTACAATGTGATATGTTATAAAACTTTGTTTGCAAATCAAATAAAATATAATTAAAAGTAAGCGATTAATAAATAAAAGCCAAACATTCAAGAACACAGGATTCAATAAACTCATTTTTATTTTAAGACTGTTTAATACCGTTATCTTCCATTTTGAACCGACCCATAACCCACATCCCTTGTGTTTATCATTCGAACCATTTGTATTATTCTTCAGATATTAATTACAGACACGTTTTGTTAAGCAGCATTTGGTCTTGTGATGCATGAAGTGAGGTATTAATTTTCGGATTCTAAAAGCTTTTACTAACGACTCCAGTAAACGGGAGACCACAAAAGAGACATACAAGTATTCATTTCGATCTCTCTTGTTTGGTATTCATATCCTTAGAGGAGAATTGTGTGGAATATTTACGAGTTTAAGCAGCCTTCACTTGACTTTCAATATTGTATTCTAGTCCTTTGAACTAGATTCTAACCAGGAGGTGTTTACATTAAAAGCCTGTACGTAGAGGTCACATTTTTGTCAAATAAAATACTAGATGTACATTGAGCGCATTTTGCAAACCATATACTCATAGGGTGCCCCTTAGAGATAAAATGTCAATGAAGGGCCAATGTCAATCATCTATTAGAAATATCTTGTACCCAACCCCTTTATATAGCCGACACTTTAGTGAAATCGGTTCAACACATATTCTTCAGACTTTTCCTACAGTTGGAACACATACTTAAACATTCTCGAAGAGGCATTAAAATAAATATTTTCGAAGTCGGAGTTCAGTTTAGTAACTATATATTGATACAACTGGCTCTCAATATGCGTCTTTTTCATACCTGCACCCACATGGTTACCCTTATTTCTCTTCAGAAAATTTATTAGGACTTCCTTCGTAGATAGACTAGGTTCCCCTTTTTTCGGTGATTTCTCTCGGTGAGATTCGTTATGACTTCTTTTGTGGCTTGATACTATCCACTAGTGATGAAATGTCATAGAAAGATTATCAAGAAAAGGGTACGGTCAAGGTCTGAGACTGCCGGGGAAGATTCGTTAAAACTCCCCTTGTCCACTCCTCAACGATTAAAAATACAAACTTTAGAGTGTTCTCATACGTGGTGGATTACATTAAAAAAGCAAACGATGTTGAAACAATCATTATTAATCGCGATGGACGTTCAGGTACTCATTACATTGCATTGCGGTTGATCCTCGTGGAGTTTATTTGAAATCGTATGGATTGGCGCCACTCAAGGAATTTTTACGACATAGTGACTTAGCCGGTGACATACTAATCTGGTATTCAACATTATGAACAGAGACAACAAAGAATCCAGTAATATGCAGTACAGAAGTAATTGCTGTAAGTAATGCTTTCACAAAGTCGACAGCTCCGCATAAAGTCGTGCATGAGTATACCACCAGATGGCATCGTTTTAAACAGGTTAATAGTTTATAATGGTAGATATTTCTGGAAATCTGCTAAAACCATGCCCCAGGGTGACATTAGTTTATCCAATTATACAATACAAGATTAACATATGCATCTCTTGCGTCTCGCCAATGTTGACACAAAAAAAAGTTGTTTTCAATAGCAGCAAGTACGGTTAAAGACCAAAAATATCTCTTTGACAGATATTATTATGCGGGTTCCAAAGATAACTTAGTGGTTTTTACTAAAACTGGTAAAATTAAGAACTCAGATGAATAAATTCTAAAACCATGGGAGAGATTACTGGACGTATTAGAGCAGAAATACAGTAGTTAATGTGAGAGAACCAAAATCAGATGGTGACGGACGATCGCAACATGAGCGGAAATAGCATTGCTAATTTAAAAGAACCACAATCAAATGAAGTCGCTGCAACGCAACAATACGTGGAAAACAATAATGGACGGACCCCATTCAGAGCTGAATATGGTAATAGCATAAAAGTCCTTCCGAATGTTTGCTAAGCCATAATATAATCATCAACCGATTATTAGGAGTTCCGAATTTCGTCGATATTAGTCTCTAGTGTTGTTCATTCATCAACGCATTATACTCAGAAGCGTATGGATTAGCAGCATGATCACAACAAAACAACTGCATCAATCATACCGCAGAGGTCACTGGGGTGTATAGGCTCTCCGTGTTTAGTGCTGAGAAATTTAAGATATTCACTGCATATCTATGGCGTTATTCCACCGATAGATTTCCATGTTAGTCTTGTTAGATCAAAACACCGATGCATAATTCATACTAGAAAGAGCAGATAAAGTATTAACCACAACAAAAAATTGAAGGTGTCAGGAATTCGTCGCATCAACAGCTCAGTTGGAAATTTAGTTTGACACATACTGAATCCTACATTTCGATATAATCAAGCAGTGCGTGGAGAAATCGCTGAAAGGATTCATAGACGAGCACATGATAAAACAAGGAAAATATCGCAGACGAATCAGTGTAATTGACAATGTTCTATACGCGGTTTCCTAGCTGGTCGTTGAAACGATCGGTACCTTATAAGCGATGCATGTGATACAACCCGTGGTTGGAACTCTTGTCTCTGTTGTTGACAGTGTTGCTGGTACACTCAATATTATCGCGAAAACATTTATACATGTACCAGTATAAACTTACTCGAGCACACAGAAATGACACGCTGCGACATATGCATGTATCAATATATCATCGATACTGTAAGCGGGGTTAAACGAATTTGCCATATTAGACAATGAATTTGGTGCAATGAGGGGTATTTATTATCTATATAAGAAGAACACTATTGCCAACATTGCCAGTGGCACATTTAGAATCTGGCGGTATGTATGCCTCGTTTTGGCAAGCATTACAAGGCAGGCCCAGTAGGGATATGTTCTTTACAGCGTCACTCCTGATGTGCCGTTGGTCATTTGATTGTATTCGTGCCTAGTAATCCTGTTTATTTACGTTGTCATAATCCGTCATTATCACGAATACTTTTTGGTCTAACTGACAAAGACGGTGAATGATTGAACACGCATGGTGAAGAATTCACTGTTACTTTGTATGTGCATGACTGACCATGACTGCACACTATGATAAAAAACTTTTTAAAAAATCAACATCCCCCAACATCTTTGGTCTTTAATTTGTTTTGTCATTATTGTGTTTAATTGTTTGTGCTATGCCACCTTGGGAATGCATCTCATTCTGCTGAATTCTTAAACAATTCAAAACCAAGTTGTTTTAGCTGTCTCGCAATTGCACTTAAATCCGCTTGAGTTTCATATTGTCAAGATAAATCTGGCCCTACTTTTTTCTATGGCATTTTCCAATGGAACACATTTAGCTATATCATGTTGATCGTGTAAATCCGCCAACGACAATTCTGTTGCTATTACTAGTATATATTTACACTCTTCATGTCGCTGATGTATCATCTCAAAGTCGTCGTTGATATTTTCAATTTAGAGTTGAATCGCAAGATCGTTCTGATACAACTGTTCGATCGTTGGGATTATCTCGTTAATATTTTCCTGGTTCGTTAAACAACAAATGTATTTAATAAAATATTTTATGTAGACCAATTCGATAACGTGTCGCTGGATAGTGTAAACTTATCGTGTGGAGTCCATGAGGAGTTTTCTGAGCTTGTGCGGAGAAAGCTTTAAACTTATAGATGTCCATGTCGTCTTGACAAAATATATGATGAATATTTTGCAGTGTATTTTTCTGACCTCTAAAGAATAACCCCACAATTACAGTTATCTCTGGTCACTTTGGTAATCTGAGAATAAAGATAACTAACGTAATCACATCTGTGTTTTTATGTCTGCCCCGTGAACTGTTTTGGCTGGATTTGCTTATTCGTCAAGTATGACATCATCGTCAAGTGATATAGTTGATATCCCCGTTAACATCCCCATCGGACGGCGCTTCATCAATCTCCGTGATAAATTCAATAACAACGTCATCGTCTGCTGAAAATTCATTAAATTCCTTAAGCAATAATTATAACAGATTTAATGAAATATGGTATCACTGGACGATGCTTGACCAATGCATGCTCACGTGTTGCTGAAACGTCTTTCACTTTCATATTTCATGGATATAATATTATTTATAATCATGCAATTCTATTGTGTTCTATACAATAAAGTAACTGATACATGATGAACTATGTTAAAAAAGACATATCGGTACGTACAGGTAATTGTGTGAAATGTGGCACACATAAATACACGTTTGTATGTTACCTGTTGCAAAAGGGGTGGAAATAGTGCTATAGAACTCGGGTAAATACATGGGACGCCATGAGATTAGCATCATGTGGAAAAAACATATTAAGTATATAATGACTGAGGTCTTGGAACAATCAACCGAACCCGGTCGATTTTCTATAAATTGTGATTGATCAAGCGTGCCATGTTCATGCTGTCGCATTTAATAATCCAGATATTCAACAGTAAAATGTCAAGTTAATTCACACGAAGAATTCAATAATGAATGAACATATACGAGGATCACTCGCGAATAGGTTGATAAGGTCGGCGATGAAAGGTAAAATCATGTTGTGAGCTGACAATTAAAGACAAACAATTAACATAATGGAATTGATCTATTATAGTTTAATTGGACAGCAGGTGTCACACGAGCTGTAGGTGCAGATTGGTTGTCAAGACACTACTATTGGCAAATTTATCTTCCAGGTCCCAAAATAATTCAGCATGGACGGTTCGATTGCACCAATCCTAACGAAGTTTGTCCGGTAGATATCGTGAACAAACAGCGCACATACAAGTACGCGTTGAACGTCGTAGATACTGTAAGTTCATACAAAGATGTTGAAGATGTATCGTCTTGAACACCAATTGAAACCCCAGCAGCGTTTGAACGAAAGACCGCCTGCCCGCCTTCAATGTCAACAATATTAAACAAAAACATATTTACTGGTTTGACTACATTATGTAGTCAGACTAGCACTCTACTGAACTAGGTCATTTTTCCATTGATGCTCTTATCGTATGGGATGCTTGTCTGTTGATCTGCTCAAAGTGGCACTGATGTTATTTCATTCATTTGATAATCGGTAACACTTCGCACTTACAGTCGAGTAACTTCGATGATGCTTTTGTTCTCGTTAGCATGATACATCTAATGGGAAACGATACTGCTCATCCAGCAAAATTTGTTTCATTCCCGCTCTCTCATGAATTTTGGTCATGGGAGGATACCTTGTAAGCGTCCTTCTGTGCCTCTAACAAAGAAGAAAATCTAGTCGCCACTCAAGAAGCTGCTTTTAGAAGCGGTTATTGATTTTATAATCAAATTAGGAAAAACGCTTTCTTCTTGTGATGTTTCCTGGTCATAACAGCACCATCTTCCTCTTACAATGTCTTTGGAGAGAGGATTTTGTTACTCGAGGGTGGATGGGGTATACTTGTTTTGGTATTAGGATTCCATTTTCCATTTTATGAGGGATCGAATCAAAACACAACATAGAGGGCCACTACCGTAATATTTTAAAATGAGATTCGCTTAGGTTTGATTATCGATCTTCAAATCTGCCAGTTGTGACCAAGCCAATTTATGTTTGTCAAAACAAAACATGTGATCTGATGAGGAAAGTGAATAATGTCTTGATGTAATTAACGTACTTTCAGCGTAAACCACCGTAATATTTCGTTGAGATTGACTGAGATTGAAATGTCGTCTAACAGCGTGTGCGAATTCCCAAATCATTTGGTGTCATGGGTTTTAACTCGGCGAGTAAGTTTGCAGGAGATTTTGAGTGGCATCGTCGTGCGCATAAGTCAGCCAAGTTGTACTTATAACTGTTTGGCTAACATTTGCACATTGTTATGAGTATGATGGTACGGTGAGTTTTACTTTGTTGAAACAATTTTGGGTAATGTAAACTATAATGGCATTACAATGATGCCCGAACCACTGAGTCGAGAAATCAATATATTAGTGATGACAAATATATAGTATCTCCCAACGTGGACGATCGAACTTTAGATCAAAGACCAGAGGAAGAAGAGGTAGAACATTTGTTAAATTAAGGCCTCCTACGAAAACAAAACGAATAATGTCAAAACACAAAACCAAAGCTTCTATCTAACCGAGAGTATATTTTTGTTTATTGTCTTTTGTTTTAAATGCTCTGATTATTGATGTGATTGTTTACTCTTTTACGCATATTCGAAGTCGCCTCCTCTGCTGCTACGAATAAAATCATATCATAGATCAATACTGGTAGGAGAATCATTAACTATCGGTTTGGCACGAGAAAGATACGAAGCGATTAGGACATTTATACCCGTCTGTGATTCTGTCAAACAAAAATTACAAGCACGACAAGATTCTCAAGTTGATTTTGCAGAAGGTGCTGAACAATTATTCAAACCTGTCGCAAAAGCAACTGAAGCAGTTAAAATTGCCATTAAAGAGGATCTTCTTCCCGTGTCAAAACAAACTGCTGAAGAAACTGCAAAAACAGCAAAAAGAACCAAACAAACAAAAAAGATTTTACTAGATCTTCCATTCGGTATAGACTCCGCACAACCACAACCGAGGCTGAAGCTGCTGACCCTATCACATAAGAAATACTTAAAGAAAAACAATCGGAAGAAGTTATACTATCTGAAAAATTTAATACTAATCCCATTAATACAGTTAAAAAATACGATAATCCGACTGCTCTAGCTAGTTTTGCATTAGCATGTTTTTAGTCACAAAGAAAGATATTTAAAACCCGAATAGGATAAATCTGTAGGAAGAGATGCCTGGTATAGGTGGATATATTGCATACATATTTTCAAATAATGATCCAATATTTACGATCTACATGAGAACAATACGCGACTATGAAAGTGTTCAGCAATAATCTAGCTCAAAATATTATCCCCTTCCTCCACAACGACAATAATAATATTCTCTCCGATATAGCACGATTAGAAATTATCATAAGGGGTAAAGAGCTGGCAATAACTATCCGGAAATAATTAATGAAGCCGTTGATATTTGTAGACGATTATTTCAAGGTCGTATCATGGACATTAGAGTATATTGCGAGTTTATAAATGAACTTGTTGATGGATACCACAGTGATTAATTATCACCACGATTAGATAAATAACAATTAGATAAGATGATCATACACTATCACCATTTTAAACCAATCATGGACTATGTAGTAGACTCATGAGTACCCGTTTACAGAACGATTTATGGAGATGGGTTTGGTGATGTTATTCACGTGTTTTTTTTGCTATGATGGCTCCATAAATAGCACCAATCACAAAACAATTATTGATGAAAGCAATTAATGTTATTGGTGAAAAAGCTGCTGGTGCTATTGATAATATTGCTAGTAAGTCGTTTTCTGCATCCACAGAAAGATTAACATGATTAATGTGACGCAAACTACCGATATTATAATTGCCATCTACGGAAATTATGCCCGCGAATGTCAGTAATATAATAAACCAAACCGCGGATCAAAACTAGCATCGTTGATGAATCAAGGATCTGAGCAATTACAAAAAGATATTACTGCAAATTTAATAGCGTGAAGTGGTTTGAGATGCGATTTAGATAGAAAAAAAATATAATAAATGTTCAAATCTTCACCCTACCCAGCATTTGATATAGACGCACTAGTTTTTAAAGATGATTCTGTGCGTGATTATCAATTTTATTCTTATAATGCAATACAACCAAATCAACGAGGGCGAATTGAACTTCACGTTCAACATACAAGTCGATAATTCTTACCCTCTGAAGTGTTTATCGAGGTAGAAGGAAAACTTGTAACAAATGTTGATGCTAATACACCATATGACGCAAATGTTTGAGTTGGTGTTGTTTACAATGGGATTATGGCGCTGTTTAGTAGCGCTACATATATGATTGATGGAAGAGAGATTGAATCTATTCAGAAGGATGTTGATGTTGCTACAACAATATTGGGTTTAGCGAGATATTCTGATGGTTTTACAAGATCGGCTGATATATCAATGATGTCTGCAACGGATATTAATGATAGCGCTGAAAATGTTCAGTATATTATGAGACGATCAAGAAAAATGCTGGTGCTGATGTTGTTGATGTCGAGGATACGATTATTACTGTTAATCTTAATTACAGCCTAGGGTTTCCAACACGTACAAATATATTGGAAGCAGTCCGTATATTATTTTCATGTGTGATTCCGTTGTCTCATATTTTTTGATTTTTTCAGCGACCTTCCATTCATAGTCCAAAAGCAGTGAGGGAGAGCAAATTGTCAAGTCTATGCAAGTGTACGTACCCGTTCCTGGGTGTAAATATATTGGTGAGTTAGTCAAATATAGACACAGATCGTGTCTAGAAATGAAATCTACTACTTTATGGCCTCTATCGTTTATGTCATGTGATGCCCATAAAATGTTATAGGCATTAAAATACCCGAGTAAAACGAAGGGCGCGGGAAGTTGTTCAACAAGATTGTCTAATTCCTTTTGTACTAGGTTGGTGTTTGGTGGTAAGTAAATGGAGCGAAAAGTAATCACTATATGTAGAGTGACACTTACAGCAATGGCTTGTAAATTTGTATTTAACGGAACGACTCTGTGAGAGGCTCTATTGTTCACAGCAATAGAGACTCCTCCTGAGGCCCTGTCAGCGTTTTGACAGTATGCGTTAAACAGGGACAAGTTTTTAAAAGTAATTTTATCTGTCTCTTTCAGGAATGTCTCCTGTAAACATAGTACAGCACGATTGTGTTCATTTAAAAGCAGAAGAAAATCATAGTAGTTAGCTTTAAGTCCTCGACAATTCCATTGTATGATGGTGTTTTTCATTATAATGTTATGCTGGAGATTTTGGAGCTAGTTTCGACTTTTCGCGGAAGAAGTATGTGTTGTTATTTGTCTGGAGGAACTACGGGAGTATAATTAGTTTTACATGATTTGTAGCTACTTTGAGTACATGGAGCAGTTTCTTCTGCATCCATGCTCTCAAAGTCTCCAAATTTGTTATAAATTTTAAAAGGATCATCTGACCCCTTTTGCTGCTTATTTGTTTGTGCTTTGTATTTCTGTTTTGGTGATTTTGGTGGTGGATTGTTATTAAATGTTGTCTGAGGTGATGTTGTGCTTTTCTGTGGCTTATTATTCGGGATATTGGCACTTGTGGTTGAATCGGTCTGATCCGTCTGTGTTTGCGCGTCCTTCGTGCTTTTTGGATTGTGTTTTACGACTGTGGAGAAGGATGAGCCAGGAAGGAATGTTTCTGCCTGAACAAGTTTTCTGGCCTCTGGGTAGGAAATGTTCGAGGTAAACTTTACCCTCTGAATTTCCTTCTCCTGTTTCCATGTATCACAATCCTTGGAACTGGCGTGATGTTCCTTGCCACAGTTGACACAATGCGGAGTTGCTCTACAATCAGCTTCCTGATCAGAGTGATCTCCGCATCGGCCACATGCCTCGACTCTGGAACATAGGTCCTCGTGATGGCCGTATTTTTTACATTTATAGCATCGAAGAGTGTTTTGTATGTAGATCTTGACCTTTACTTGCAAAAACCCAACCTTGACCACTTTGGGCACTGTCGGTTTATTAAAGGTGAGTATAAATGTGTTGGTGTCCTGCAGAATGTTATTACGTTTAATACGTATTCTTCGCACTGCAGTGACACCTTCATGTTTCATCCCTTCGATGATATCTGTGTCGGTGACTCCAGCCAAGTCACGACATCGCATTACGCCTTTGGACGAATTCAGTGTAGTGTGAGCGAATGAGGTCACTGGAATATCAAAGAATGTTTTCATTTTCATGATATTGTCTGTCTGACCCTTTCGCTCACACTCTACAAGAAGGCAACCCGATTTTAGTTTATTCACACTTTTTGGTGTGCCAATACAGCCCAGAATGGTTTTCTCGATAACAAACGGAGATAGTGCAGCTATTTATCTAGAATCACCTTTGATTGAATAACCATGAAGCCTGAAAATGATTCTACGCGACATGTTTCTTCATCCGAGTCTGACAGTGGTTTCGTGCGTTTATTTTTGATTTTTTTTGTTGCATTTGCCATGATTAATAGTTAAAATTTCAGCACCCATGCTCCCCACTCACCACGGAGCCCAACAAGGGGACACTTTTCAAATGCCAGGGACACAGATGCGATACTCGTTATATAAAATTATCTGAAATTGACCCATAAAGCTTCCTTCTAGGGTCGGTAAAATTACCTCCCGATTGACCCGTTGAACCACGCGTTCTAGGAAGTCTTCTAAAACTTGGGAAAGTGAAAGCTAAAGGAAAGTAATGTAGGGGCAACGGTGGTATCAAGAGAGATACAAGAAGGAAAGAGAAGATGAGTAAGTAAAAGAAATACCTCCTAGGGCTCGACGTGACCAGCCGATTTGTTGAGACCGGGCCCATCTCGACCACCCGTCTAAGAGACGTAGAGGCCAAAGTAGTGTGTTGCAGCTACCAGGATCCTTTCCTCATCCGACACGGGTCGAACCCCACGGCAAACAGGTTACTCTACTTAGTCGCCTTTTACGACACGTAGCGAGGTACGTCGGGCCAATTCTACAACCCCGCACCCGCATGGGGCGTAGTATCATTGAAACATTTGAGTAGTCACATGACAACAACTGATTAATTACAATGATGGCCGCACGAAAAGGGAAAAAGAATTGGAGGGGGATGCATAAAGAAGTGTTTATCCTATGTCATAGCCTAAGGCTCATATTTCTCAGGTGATACTAGTCCTGAAAAATATGAAATTATGCATTCCACTATATTTTAAATACACATTAGTATTACACTAACGTTAGCGTCATGAACAACTCTTTCCGTGATAAATAATTTTCAGGAATGTACACAGTAGTATACGCACTTATTCAATTTCCATAGCACATGGGATTGGGTGGTGTGTCATAATGTTTGAGAATCTGAACTGAACAAAGGTCTAAATATCATAAAATAAAACTTTTGATTTAATAATAAGTATAGCAAGACAAAAAGAGTTTTCGGATCATATCAATACATTTTTAATTTTCATTTTATATTATGGCAGAAGAACAAGAACTTTTAATGTTACCTGCTCTAGGAGTTCCGTTAACACTTGGTACGTTATATAATGCGAACAGAAACCAAATGGTTTCAGCAATTGCACTATGGGAAGACACAAAAGTATATGAGCGAAGCAACATCACACATAACACAGATGTGACAAAATTAGATTCTTTGGATTCCAAGATGGATTATCTTGACATTAGAGGCAATTTGATAATCAGAGCCCTCCGGTGAATATTTCAAAGATCAGAAAACTTCAAACACGCAAGCGAGGATAATATTTGAGACTAGCGGCACAACAAAGGATGTAATCTTATCAAAGAAAGACGTTTTAAAGGAAAATATTGATCATGAATGTATCAGAAACAGTGGAGCAATACATGTTGCTGTTAGAATCACATACGGGTATCAATTCTTCTTGATGTTAAAGAAAATGTGTGAAAGTGAAGATGAAAAACTAAAAACTGAAGCAAAACTTGAAGTTAAAGTTGCTAATGCCTTTCTACAAAGCGAAAGCGCAGGCGAAGGATTGTATAAACTTAACGAAAACAATATGCTACACGAGTTCAATGTTATAATTTATAGCAATGTACAGATTCCATCAAACCCTGTTTCATTTGAAGACGCCATAGGGATTTATAAAATAATTCCCTAGTTGGTGAAAGGCAAAGAATGCCCAATGACAGTCTATCTTCTTCCGCTGGCAACTATATGTTCATCTTTACCTAATGTAAGCAGTACAATTAACGAAGCCTTATTGAATTATGTCACAGCAATGTTTGAAGACATACGCAACTCAGAAATGGCACTAAGTGGTATACAGACTTCTGATATCGCTTCTAGAGAGCCGAGAATACAGCACAAGGCTCGAAAACTGTCAACGATGTTGAATAAGCACAAAATCTGGCTGCAGACGAAGTTGCATAAGATAATAAGTGATCCTAAGACTGAGAAAGATTTATCAGAATCAGAACAAATAGATAAGGTCCTGCTAAAGCATAACAACTCGCCATTCTCAAATGGAATTCTCAGCAGGTGTGTTTCAAAAGTGGAGAAAGAAGTACATTTCATGGAGAATCTAGTGAGAATGCTTACATTCAGATATGACAGTGGAAGCAGCGGTGACGACACAAACATGAAAGTAGGGGAAGGTGGTATAAATGGAATTGCTGTTGATATTTTATCAGACGAAACAGAGATTACGAACCCTTCTGACAGATCAAACGTCCATGTGCTAGAGATGCCTATAATTATGGAAGAGTATGAGCCACTAAAGGAAATGGAAACGTACGATCCGTAGACTGAAAACGGATGGACACGTCCCGACTCAGAGTCGTTGATATTGCTTTTCGAGGACACGAATATTCAACGAAACATTCGATCATGTGCCAAGAAGTTTGTAAAATTAAAACGCTCATATGACAATGTCGTCAACAAGATCCCGGAGAAGTTTCTATGTGTGTTTAAGGCCTATGAAAGAGGAAAAGAACCGATACTCTTAACTGACTAAATACGTTTTTAAATACTGACGTTACCGAGCCTGAAAAAAATATGTCAAGATAAACTTTAAGAATAAAATTTAAAAAGAATTAACACATGCACCTGTTTCATTTACCGCTTCTATATGTTCACATAACATCACATAAACATTAAATCACACTGAATTTGTAATATAATTTCTGTTTACGCGATATATCATTCATCGGTATATGTGTGTCTGATCGGATGGGTTTACACAGTAGTTTTAAAAATTTCTTAGCATTGCGAACATTAAATTAAAACATTTGATCTTTGTTAGAAAAAAAACTATCGTGCAAACATATATTGACACAAAGATTTCACCATCCATTTAGTTTATTTAATGCTCTCTCTCTCTCTCTCTCTCTCTCTCTCTCTCTCTCTCTCTCTCTCTCTCTCTCTCAAAACTTGTTCTTCTTGATGATGAAATCTGAAATCAGTGACTAAAGCTGACTTGGTCTTCCAAGTTATACATTTACTCAGTTCTGAGTGAATTATAACTCGTCACGTAGCTTGTATATAAATTCCATTCTTCAATAAAATAAGATATTGCTTATATCGGTAATACGTTCCGCTTTTTGTGATAAGGAATTTGTAGAAAACGTTCTGTTCTTTTAAATGTATATATTTTGAAAGTTTCCAAATATATTAACTTTAATAATTAAAATGTAGAACATTTTGTACCAAGTGCTATCTAAAGTTAAGTTTAAACTTTATGTGACAGATTATAGAGAAAACTGTTAGTTAGTATAAGTGTCTGAAACATTAACCTTATGTTAGTATAAAATATTTACCTTTAGTTGATGACCTTGAAGTTCATAGAGCGACGAACGACAGTTCTGGAAATGTGGGCAAAAATGTAATGATAAATATTTCAGTGAATGCAGCAATAATTATGAAACGTCAGCAGAGTGCAGATCTTCATTTAGAGTTCCTTTCGTTTTTCCTTTCCCATTTTGTAAACCCAAATTTATTACTGTTGTGAATCGGAAAGTACTGAAAAAATCTCCGTTTCGCTAGCATTGAAAGATTTGATGGTGATTGTGAAATATGAAAAGAAAATGTTTTACATTTTTAAGCGTAATTGTCTTGACAAGCTAGCACTTGCCGTATTCCTAATTTTAAAAAAAAAATATGATGTTAATCGTGATCAATTATATCTACTCCAATGTTTATGAGTTAAAGTTGGGAAATGGAGATAATACTTGATCTCAAGTACTTTCCTGCTGTGTGAATGCATACATGATTTGATAGGTAGCAAATGGATGCATTAAAATCCGATGTATGTACTTTTCAAAATGCAAGGAAAGAAAGATAGCTTACAGATATTTTGCTTTTGTTTTTTAATTGTGATAATTTTAACCTAGACCTAGTTTGTAAAAAAACTTCTTCTTTCTCAAACAGATAATGAAACGTTTTTTTTTTTTTCTAACAAAAGAAAAGCAACCAAATCATCAAAACACACAAATGAGACTTATTCGTGATTGCCCGACGTATTGCGGTGAAACCTTTAAAATGGATACATTCACGAGAATATCTTGCAATATGCTCGTTATCAGTCATATTTTCGAATGCATTATCTCTGTGAAACAATTGTTACTGTCTCTTGTCTCTTAGAGCGATAGGCTACAATAATAGAAACGCAACAGTAAACATGTCTATTGGCATAAAGCTTTAATTGATAAACTTCGTACAACTATTCACATGTATGGAATGCACAAAAGAAAAGTAACATAACAGAAACACGGAAAGGTTAAGTTATTTGTTATTCAAACAATGCTCTAACCTTGTTTTTCCTTCTTAAGGGTATTAAAACAATAAAACTACAATATGATATCTACCTGCAAAACAGCTGCGTAAGTTTAATGTTTCAAGCTGCTGCATAAATAATTACTTACATGGTCAGTGACATGATTTCGTAGTGATATAGGAATTTTATCTAAAATTTCTAATATATGACACTTTTTATCCTTGTACAGAATATTTTAATGCATGAGTGTTGGTTGGTGGAAACAGGTGTGTTCTGGTTGAATGTACCGACATATGTTTGACATAGTATTGATTCATAAACATCCAACTGATTAATTGTATCAGTTAGGTAATTCATCTGAAATGAGTTTGACTTCATGAAACTCTGTAACTATTAGTTGTATGAAACCATCCCTTTTATAAGACTAAGTTACGTTGATTTTTAAGAACATGCAAATAAAAACCAAATCAAATCTAAAGTGAATGCTATAAATTCAAATGTTGACGAATGGTAGAGGTTTGTTTATTTATTTAGCATCGCTCTAATATTTGCAATATAGAAAAACATGTATGCCGATGAAGAAGAAACACAATTGTTCAAATCCCTGGTTATCATAGAAGTAGGAACAAATGAAATAATACTTTTACATGAATGGATAGTAACAATAATAAAATGTCAATAAGAATATGGTAATATTTGGATCATATCATCAATTTGAAGAGTTAT
The DNA here is from genome assembly GCA_029339505.1 of Unio delphinus. Lineage (NCBI taxonomy): Eukaryota > Metazoa > Mollusca > Bivalvia > Unionida > Unionidae > Unio > Unio delphinus. The sequence goes on along the minus strand of JAQISU010000044.1, from coordinate 6,412,053 downwards.
ATATAGTAATCATTTGGTAAATTTATCGTCATCAGTTTTACAAAACGTCCTGTATCTTTGAGGTTAATGGTTCATATTATTTACAGTCTCCTCTCTCATAATATCTGCTACAGGCATTTCTGCAAATATTATGAATTTATTATTATCAAAATTAGATATGTTGAAGACTTTGTGAAAAATGTAATGTTGTATCGGTACTCAAATTAGTGAGACCTGTTGATTCCACATGAATCAGTTTTATTGATTCCACAGGAAGGAAACTGTTTTATGGGTCTCTATCTACTCGTTTGTTTCTCGCTACCACGAAAGTAATGAAAACTGGTTAATCTCAACACATACCTGAATAATGTATTATTTTAGTGACTTTTGCATACAATAACAAGAAATCTAATTCACGGAAAGGAAAGTGACTGACTTGTAACTTTTACTCCCTTCAAAACATGTAAGTGGACCTGAAAATTGAAATCGTGAATGAAACAGATATACTGTTTGAATGATGGTTCGTAATTCCATATGTATCAGGTTTTCATTTAAACCTTTGTAATCTGCATTTTACTTAGCTGGGGGGTGAGAATACTTACGAAGGATATCAAAGGTCAATATTTAATTTCAAGACACGGAATTCGATGAACCCTCGCTCTCAGTTTTAAAAAAAAATTAACATGTTTCGAATAATACATACTTTTACTCGTTTTCTTATTTTAACCCCGACCCATCCCTCTTTTCCGTAGGTTAAGACATTGAATCCTAACATGCAATAAAACCGAGAATCACACACTATGGCTATCCACATACGATATAGCTAAAAGATAACCTCACGTTTGTCGACTCAATGGTTATTGTTGTTATTCCTCTTCCTCTTCGTTCCTTGTGTAACGCTATTTATCAGCACATGATAGGCTATACATGACAGCCTGTGTACCCGTTGGAGGAAAAACGCGGGTAAAACCCAGTAAGCGCCACTGACCCACCGGAAGCTGCTGACAAGTTTTCTCAGATATCGAGATTAACCAATCCCAATGGAGTACAAAAGTTAAGATGGCAGTGATCGCTAAAACCATGTTCTTTAAACAGCAGAGCTACCCACAGCGAGTACAATCCAAGTGAAGAAACTATATATATGCATGCGTGTGCTTGCGTGTGTCTGCGCATGTGCACACAATTATGTTTAAACATACTGGTTAAAATAGTGGGAAGATGAAAAACAACGATAGAATGAACGAGGAAATATACAAGTTGCCCCATTTTCCTTCTAACCTTTGAACACCAATCACTACCGATAACAGAAAAAATCGCTAATCTTAAAAACAACTTTGATGTTATTCATAATTGAGTAATTATTACATAGATTTATACGTTTGATATTACCTACTGTTCGCCATTGCAATAAAGAACAGACCTCCATAGCCATCAATTTCATATAACATGGACCAATCAAAAGGAGTTTAACAATTTAAAAATATTTTGTTTCTTGCTTCTCTACCAACTGTCAGAATTTTCCTAATATAGCTTTTGTGATGTTTTATAGTTTGTGCCAATATTTAAGGTTTCTTTTCTTCATTTCTGCTCAGAAACCAATAAGCTGATTACAATGTAGGATTGTTTAAATATATATTTAACACCATTTAATTATATTAACCATATTGAACTTGAAACGAAATTTGACATTTTTTATTTTGTCATATGATAACCATAATATCAAAAGCTACTGCCCGAGTGGTAGCTTACCTCGGCACTTCAGCACTGTACATCCAGAATGGTAGGTTACATTTCATATGACCATTGCATGTCCTATCGTATACTTCGGTAGCTAACTTTGTACCCCTTTTCTGCGTGAATGAGATCATCCCATTTAGTAAATGTTTGCATAAATTGTTTCATTGCCAGCTCTTTGATGTAAACTTATGAAAAAGAAGGTTTTGGAAACCCTAACTCACAACATAACAAACAAACATAGTTCTAGCCAGGCATTCATGGAACTTTTGAGATCAGTGTATGGCATATATATTATAACCCTCTGTAGTTTATCTACCGACATACATACATACATACATACATACATACATACATACATACATACATACTTACATTCATACATACATACATACATACATACATACATACATACATACATACATACATACATACATACATACATCATTGGCATCTTAATCTAGGGAGACCATGCAAGTAACGTCCTCTGAGTATCGTCTGTTTCTGGGAATTTGGAATCGTAACATTGTTGACTGCTTCCGGTGTAACACCGTCGATTTTGATGGAGGGGGCAGAGGTGGCATCTTGCGCGCTTACGTTTGTCTTTTTCAGGTTGATGGCTAGCCCGAACTGCTTGTAGGCATCAGCGAAACGATCTACCAGTCTCTGGCGAGCATCATCAGTGTGTGTCACCAGAGCCGCGTCATCAGCAAAGAGCATCTACCTGATAAGCACCGACCTCACTTTCGTCCGCGAGAGCAGTCGTGCCAGGATGAACAGACTACCGTCGGACCTAATGTGCAGATATACGCGATCAGTGAACGAGTCGAAGGCGCAGGACAGGAACATGGAGCACAAGATCACGAAAATGGACGCCGCCAGCACGAAAACCTACTTCACGCCGCTGTCGACAGCGATGATACATCATACAGGACTGTTCGCTTCATATTGGCATGGAAAGAGATTATCATGCTGCGAAGAGTTTGAGGGAGAGGCAATCAATCTTCCTGAGTTAGTTCAACTAGACCCAACCTGATGAACAGGTCGAAGGCTTTGACGAGATTGATGAACATCATGTAGAGTGGCTGACCTTTCTCTCTACTCTTAATCTTCGAGTTGTGGGAGGCAGAAAAGTGTGTCTGTTGTCGACCTGCCTGCTCGAAAAGCAACACTGATATTCTGGGAGCGCACGGTCCACCAGTAGGCTTAGGCGAATAAGGGCGTACACTTTGAAAAAAATATTCAGAAGCTAGATCCCTCTACAAGTGTTACAGTCACTGCGATTGACCTCGTTTTTGTAAATGGTCACAATGGTGGCTTCGTGTATGTATTGGGGACTAATCCTTTCTACCAGCAGAGGAAGAGTAACTCATTCAGCGGCTGATGAAATGTTGGATTCCTTCATATTTTCGGCGTCAGTCTCCCAACACGCATTATCTCGTTATTTGTGCTTAGGTTAGCGTTACAGTGTGTCAAAACATTCTGCCTTATTTTGTTTGTATCGTTGTTGTTATTGTAGGGTTTAACGCCAGTTTTCTGCACACGATAGACTATACATGGCAGCCAGTATCAATAGTGCAGGAAGAACCCGAGAAAAATCCGAGAAAGGACCACCAACCCACGAGAAGCTACTGGCATGCTTTCTCACATATCCACATTGGCCGAATCTGCGATTCGAACCCATGCAGCGAGAGGTGAGATAGCAGTGATGCGTTGCGGAGAGCGCTTTAGACCACAATGTCACTCGGGGCCCAGATCGTTATGTGATGCACACAAGAACACGCTCGTATATTATTCATGTACAACTTTCTATTGTTATATCTCTTGTAAATTGCCAGTAGTGCTTCTAACATGCTTTGTATATATTTTTCCATTCCTGCCGAATAGCCTCCTGAGGCCAAAACTGTAGGAAACTGTTTTGATTTTGCGCCGTTATCAACTCTTGGGTTTATATATATATATATATATATATATATATATATATAAACTAATTTGGTTATTTGATTTTCTCTCTCTCTCTCTCTCTCTCTCTCTCTCTCTCTCTCTCTCTCTCTCTCTCTCTCTCTCTCAATAGTGACTCAATGTCCTAGTAATGTAAACAAAATCGATAATGCGATAAAGAAACAACTATTACATCCAGGTTAAGGAAGTAGTGTCAATCGTTGTGTGAACAGTTACTAGCAACACAACTAAAGTACATCGAATAATATATTAGGAAATCTGATTCAAAATGGGTCCATTGAAAACAGCAGATGTTAACAGTTAATGGATTTTAGATCCGGCAGGTCTCAATTACAAATGTGTTTTTTTTCTAAAGTGCTTTGCTAAACCACGACGACGTCGAAAATGAGGGTAAGATAGGTAACATATTAAAGGTTTAGGAAAATTGAGTTATTCCTTCATTTAGTAAATGAATAAACGTAAATATTTCTGAAAGTTCAAATGACAATGATGATTTATATCAATATGAATGAAAATACATATATTTTAAGGTAATTGACATGTATATTTGCAATTACAGCTCAATTTAAATATTCTAAATTCAGCGCAATCACTCAATACACTCCTATATAGATCTGTAATATAATCATTTTTTTGTAATAAAATACCGTTCATGTTATTTAAAATAATATTAAATACAAAGTTTGGTTACTTTTTCTTCCAAGTTTTATAACAATAACGTATCTTAAAATAGGGTTATATACAACTGATATGCTTTTTTTTCATGTTGTACACAAATATGTATATTGTTAATAAAACATTTATATATAACGTCCAGTTCGACAATATAGACAGTGAGCAACCTTTTTTACCTTAGAGTAATAGCGAGTTGCAGTAAACTAAGTTGGTAGAATGTCGGACTCATAATATATGTGTCCTGGGTTTGAACCCACTAATACTGGGTCAGTTTTCTCCCTTTGTTCTTGTGAAAGGCAATTAGCCCTTAGAGTACGTGGTATTGAATGTATTATTACAAGCGAAGCAAACAAGATTAATACTCACGGCTGAATCGAAGCTCGAACAAAGCACCTGTCTTAATATAGATGGGAGCTATTCGTGTCAACGTTCCTGATTGTTTCCCACATGTCTGATTGTGTTTCAGACGTTAACACACTTTGTGTAAGTTTGGAAGTTATATATCTGGATATCACGTATTAATCATGTTTGATTTAGGAATCCCACACTTTTAATTTTTTTTTATTCATCTATGGCATCATTCAAAGTGTCGTTTAACTAAGTTTCATTAGTCGTTCGAGGAGGTATGTCTTTATACTAAATGAGTGAAATAACCAGAAGGATATATTCTCAAAGATATCTTTTAATTTGCCTAGCTTATCCCTTTCCTTCCAAGCATACAAAGCTACACATTTGTATGGCAACACTGTCATCTCATGAAAGATGGAATTTGCGTTTGAGATAGCAAACGTATAACTTTGCTCTTAATACCCTTTCCTAAAGATCTGATATTTACCTATCTAACTAAAGACTGACATAATATATTACCTTTTCCTTTCAAGTATTTCTATTGTATCCTGGTATAACTTTCTTTGTTGTATATTTAATATTAATCTTACTCTCCCGTTACCAGGGAAACGATATCTTACAATTCGGGCTGTTTGTGGATTCAGCCCGCTCAGTTAAACATACCAACCAATTCACCACCAAGTCAAATATCCCATCTTCCCCAATCATAATGTTGTTATGCAACGGTACATTTAACTGTGAACGAAAACAACAGTGACCTATCCGTTTGATCCTTAATTATTACGGTTATTCGGATGCTTGACATTGAACAATACCGGTGTATTTTGTTTACCAAATTTTCGTTAGTTTTAATCTGTGTTAGTATGTAGGAAACAATGGACAACATGCAAAAAGCAGGGACATGTCAAATAATATTTTCATGGCATAATCAGAAAAGAAACTTGTAAATAGATAACATCATTCTTGTTAGATACAATTACTCCCTTTGGATTACCGCCACTGTACGTGCAGCAAAAATCACCAAAACAGAGTAACATGTTTCTTCACGACTAGATTCCACAATTTGAGATCCTTGTCAGAATTCTGAAGTTATAATACGTCTCTGATGACATTCATCACCTGTATTATCCTTACATGCACTTAGCTTTCATAGATTGAGTGTCAGTGCGATATTTCATTGCAACAACAGAGATATATCCTTAATTATTAGGTTTATTAGGACCTAGTAACCTGAGATCCTCTGTGTTATTAGAATTTGCAATAGCAAAGCCAAATGTCATCCATCTTGCCTTTGTACAACCATTGATGTTTAGATAGCTATCAATAGGGAGCATTGATTTCTCAACCCAATCTCCGCTTGGTAAATTATCTGAAGAAGCCATAATGAAATTACTTAAGAAATAATCAAAGAGAAAATCACGAAGGCATTCTTCCAAAATGACACTCTGTAGGGGAGTAGTTTAAATCGCGATTCAAACGATGTCTTTCATGAATTCAATAAGTGGAGAATTAGGGGCAAGGTTCGACGCTTGACATTGAACAATAACGGTGTATTTTGTTTACCAAGTGTTCGTATGTTTTTATCTGTGTTACTATGTAGGAACAATGAACCACGTGTATAAAGTAAGGACATTTCAAATAATATTGTCATGGCATAGTCAGAAACGGAATTTGTAAATCGACACGGTCGTTCTTGTTAAATGCAAGTACTCCCCCCTTGATAACCGCCGCTATACAAGCAACAGAAATCACCAAAGCAATGTGAAACATTTCTTCACGACTAGATTCCACAATTTGATTTCTTACCTTTACAGATCCATTTGAAACTTCTGACGGTACGAGATGTCTTTGATGACATTAAGATTATTTTATAATTAATGCCGTGGATTTTTTGTGCTTAACTATTCATCCCCTGTATTATCCTTAATTGCACTTAGATTTTATAGATTGAGTGTCAGTGCGATATTTTCCTCTCTATGATATACTATTCTGACTGCAGATGTTAGATTTACATTAAAATGTCTGTAGCTGCATGTTACTGTACGCAACCAATCAACATTAACATAACTATCTTTCTGTATTTCTGTAAAAGAATGTAGGGGCAACGGTGGTATTAAGAGAGATACAAGAAAGAAAGAGAAGATAAGTAATATAAAAGACCTCCTAGGGCACGGCGTGACCAGCCGATTTGTCGAGACCGGGCCCATCTCGACCACCTGTCTAAGAGAAGTAGAGGCCAAAGCAGTATATTGCATCGGAAAAGCCTTCTCTCAACTACCAGGATCCTTTCCTCCTCCGACACGGGTCGCAATCCACGGCAAACAGGTTGCCTCTACTTAGTCGCCTTTTACGCACGTGGCGAGGCACCTTCTGGTGCCTTTTATGATCAGAAAATGTTGAAGTACTGTATCTCCCTGTGGAAATGCTTAGCTGACAGCACAAAGGTCATATTTAAACCTCCCAGATATTGCTGGTTTGAACTAGATGTTCCAAAATAGACTAGCTAGGATTTATTGATTGTATAATACCAGTTAGGCTGATTTTGCGGCAGTTGTCAAACTCAGGAATTTGGTATCTCAGATTTCTTAATCCAAGCTTTGTTCCTAAAAGTCCAGAATAGCTCATAATGATGTAATTAAAAGTTACATATTGGCCTAAATTCCAGATATATTGTTTCAAAGAGGATAATATAGAATAATGATGTTTTTATAATCCTTAGGTTCAGGTACATTACAAATCATCATATCGAGTTCAGCCTTAGGTAGCATCGCCACTCATGTATTCTTTCTTCCTAGTCATACCAAAACACGGGTTCTGCCTTTGGTCTCATAGCCACTCATGTATTCTTTCTTTCTAGTCATATATAACAACTCATCTATTAAAAATATTAACTTGTTTTTAATTCTGTTATTCGAATTTGAACTTGCCACAAAGCATTGGGTGGTAAGTAATTAGAAGTATATTATAACACGACTTATATTAGGTAGATATATCGATTGGTTAATCATATCAGGCTATCCCATACCAATATATCTTAACCCAGTCTTTTTCTATACATTATTGCCTATAAGAAAAGGTTTAACTTCGTACTGAACAAACTTGGCATCTTTAAACGAACTTCGCGTCCCTTATGTTTTACTTAGCAGTCAAATATCAAAATATTCATGATATTAATTGTTTTATATGCTCATGTATTTTTCAGGAGAACACATAGTAAAGAGTTGTAAAACCTGGTTAGCAAATGTAGCACAGATAAACCAATGAATGAATAATGGACAATAATATGGCCCCCTGCGGGTTCGGGGTTGTAGAATTGGCCCGACGTGCCTCGCCACGTGTCGTAAAAGGCGACTAAGTAGAGGCAACCTGTTTGCCGTGGGTTGCGTCCCGTGTCGGGGGAGGAAAGGATCCTGGTAGTTGCAACACACTACTTTGGCCTCTACTTCTCTTAGACGGGTGGTCGAGATGGGCCCGGTCTCGACAAATCGGCTGGTCATGCCGAGCCCTAGGAAGTCTTTATTAACTCTCTCACCTCCTTTTACTTTCTCCTTGTATCTCTTTTGATACCACCGTTGCCCCTATTCTATTCCTATATCTTTCCCTTTTCCAAATCTTAGAAGACTTCCTAGAAGGCGGTGGCTCAACGGGTCAATCGGGGGGTAATTTTACTGACCTAGAAATTGGCGACTTTAGGGTCATCCAAAGGTAATTTTATCAACTGAGTATGGCATCTGTGTATCCTTGGCACTTTAAAAGTGTCCCCTTGTTGGGCTCCTTGGTGGGTGGGGAGCACGGGTGCTGAATTTTAAAATCTAGCCATCATGGAAAAAAGATCCAATAAACGTACTAAACCACTGTCTGACTCTGATGAAGAACCACGTGGCGTGGAATCATTTCCACGCTTCATGGTTATTCAATCAAAAGATGATGCTAAACCGCTTTCAGGTTTATCTCCATTTATTATCGAGAAAACCATTACGGGATCGATTGGCACACCAAAAAGTGTGAAAAAACTAAAATCGGGTTGCCTTCTTGTAGAGTGTGAGCGAAAGGGGCAAACAGACAATATCATGAAAATAAAAACATTCTTTGATATTCCAGTGACCTCATTCGCCCACACTACACTGAATTCGTCCAAAGGCGTAATACGATGTCGTGACTTGGCTGGAGTCACCGACGCAGATATCATCGAAGGGATGAAACATGAAGGTGTCACTGCAGTGCGAAGAATACGTATTAAACGTAATAACACACTGCAGGACACCAATACATTTGTACTCACCTTTAATAAACCGACAGTGCCCAAAGTGGTCAAGGTTGGGTGTTTACAAGTAAAGTTCGAGATCTACATTCCAAACCCCCTTCGATGCTATAAATGTCAAAAATACGGCCATCACGAGGATCGATGTTCCAGAGCCAAGGTATGTGGCCGATGCGGAGAACACTCTCATCAGGAAGCTGATTGTAGAGCAACTCCGCATTGTGTCAACTGTGGCAAGGAACATCACGCCAGTTCCAAAGATTGTGATACATGGAAACAGGAGAAGGAAATTCAGAGGGTAAAGTTTACTTCGAACATTCCCTACCCAGAGGCCAGAAAACTTGTCCAGGCAAAAACATCCCTTCCTAGCCCATCCTTCTCCACAGTCGTAAAGCACAATCCAAAAAGCACGAAGGACGCCCAAGCACAGACGGATCAGCCCGATTCAACCACAAGTGCCAGCATCCCTAATTATAAGCCACAGAAAAGCACAACATCAACTCAGACAACAACTAATAACAATCCACCACCAAAATCACCAAGACAGAAACACAAAGCACAAACAAATAAACAGCAAAAGGGGTCAGATGACCCCATTAAACTGTACAACAGGTTTGGAGACTTTGAGAGCATGGATGCAGAAGAAACTGCTCCGTGTACTCAAAGTAGCTCCAAACCTAATAGAACTAAATATACTCCCGTACTTCATCCAGACAAATAACAACACATACTTCCTTCGCGAATAGTCTAACCTAGTTCCAGAATCTCCAGCATAACATTAGAATGAAGAACACCATCATACAATGGAGTTGTCGAGGACTTAAAACAAACTACAATGATATTCTTCTGCTTTTAAATGAACGCGATCCTGCTGTACTATGTTTACAGGAAACATTCCTGAAAGAGACCGATAAAATTACTTTTAAAAACTTTTCTCTGTTTAATGCGTACTTTCAAAACGCAGACAGGGCCTCAGGAGGAGTCTCTATTGCTGTGAACAATAGAGCCCCTCACAGAGTCGTTCCTTTAAATACAAATTTACAAGCCATTGCTGTAAGTGTCACTCTACATCGAGTGATTACTTTTGTTCCATTTACTTGCCACCAAACACCAACCTAGTACAAAAGGAATTAGACAATCTTGTTGAACAGCTTCCCGCGCCCTTCGTTTTACTCGGGGATTTTAATGCCCATAACATTTTATGGGGATCAAATCACATAAACGACAGAGGCCATAAAATAGAAGATTTCATTTCTAGACACGATCTGTGTCTATATAACACCAACTCACCAACATATTTACACCCAGGAACCGGTACGTACACATGCATAGATTTGACAATTTGCTCTCCCTCACTGCTTTTGGACTATGAATGGAAGGTCGCTGATGACCTTCACAGCAGTGATCACTTTCCAATCACTTTTGTAAATAACTCCAAAATTGATGACGCAATTCCACAATGGAATATAAAGAAAGCCGACTGGGCTATGTTTGAAACACTATGTAAAACTAGACTAAATAATGATACAGTATTAAACGCTGTTAATCCTATACAGCATTTTACCTCCGCTTTAATTTTAATTGCAGATGAATCTATTCCTAAGTCCTCAACGAACAGTAAGAGATCGCAAAAACCTTGGGTAACCAAGGAATGCAAAGAAGCCATTAGACAACGCCGAGAAGCATTAAAAACATTCAACAATCGTCCAACGCCCGAAAATTTAAATAAATATTGTATTGCCCGGGCTAAAACTCGACGCACAATCAAAGAATGTAAACGTGCATCATAGAAGAAATATATTTCTTCTTTAAACTCTCGTTCCTCAATGAAACAATTTTGGGATACTATTCGAAAAATAAATGGAAAGAGGAAACACAATTCTATTCAACATCTAAAAATAAACAATAGCAATTTCAGTTCGAAACGTGACATAGCAAATATTCTTGCCGATAGTTTTTCGAAAAACTCATCATCATCTAATTACTCAGATGCCTTTAGAAGATTAAAATCTCAAAAAGAAAAGTCACGTTTAAAATTTACATCGAACAACACTGAAAATTATAACCAGCTGTTTTCTTTATTGGAGCTTAGGGAGGCATTAGACAAGGCCCATGATACATCCGCTGGGCCTGACGAAGTACATTACCAGTTCTTGAAACACCTCCCAGAATCTTCTCTCACATTACTTCTTAAAATCTTTAATGAGTTATGGATCGCTGGTAATGTACCTAAGAGCTGGAAAGAAGCAACAGTGATACCGATTGCCAAACCAGACAAAGATAACGAAGATCCTAACAGCTATCGGCCTATTGCATTGACAAGCTGCATATGCAAAACAATGGAACGAATGATTAATTCTCGGTTTGTATGGTACTTGGAAAGTAATAATTTAATTTCTCCTTTCCAAAGTGGCTTCCGTTCTGGTCGTAGTACTAACGATCATCTGGTTAGACTGGAAACATTTATTCGCGATGCATTGATCAAGAAGGAACATTTAGTAGCAGTCTTCTTTGATTTAGAAAAGGCCTATGATACAACATGGAAGTACGGGATACTAAATGACCTGCACGATCTAGGTCTAAAAGGCCGTCTGCCCGCTTTCATCTCCAGTTTTCTCTCCGACAGAGAATTCAAAGTACGCGTGGGCTCTACCCTCTCCGATATGCACCAGCAAGAGATGGGTGTGCCCCAGGGCAGTATTTTATCTGTGACGCTATTTAATATCAAAATCAATAGCATCACTAAGTGCTTAACTCCCGGTGTGCACTGTTCTTTATATGTAGACGATTTTTTAATTTGTTATCGATCAAAGCACATGCATACAATTGAAAGGCAACTTCAACAAAATATCAGTAAGATCCACCATTGGGCCAGTAATAATGGTTTTAAATTCTCTAAATCGAAAACAGTATGCATGCTTTTCTGTCAATTGCGAAGACATCATGATGACCCTAAACTCACGCTGGACGGAACACTTATTCCAGTTGTTGAGGAAAGAAAGTTTTTGGGTATTATCTTCGACAGAAAACTGACTTTTATACCACACATCAAGAATTTAAAAGCTAAATGCTTAAAAGCTTTATATTTACTAAAAGTAATTGCGCACACTGACTGGGGTGCTGATACAAAAAGTCCTCCTCAATTTGTATAGAACTTTTATCCGTTCTATACTAGACTATGGATGCATTGTTTATGGTTCAGCTAGGAAGTCTTATTTGAAAATGCTTGACCCAATTCATCATCAGGGAATAAGACTTGCTCTAGGAGCATTCAAGACATCTCCATGCGAAAGCCTTCTCGCGGAAGCGAATGAACCACCCTTATCGCACCGCAGAGAAATGCTTTCTATACAGTACGCTCTTAGGTAAAGATCAAATCCTCTGAAACCCTGATATTTCGGCTGTTTTTCAACCAAAATACAAAACTTTGTACGAAAACAAACCAAATGCCATACCTTCATTTGGCATCAGAATATCATCCAGTTTTGACACTATCAAAATTAATCTCCCTACAGTTCAGAACACGTTTGTCTCGGAAACACCACCTTGGCTCCTTAAGCAGCCCAAAGTGATTTTTACGTTGCACGATGGGAGAAAATCTGAGACGAATCCTGCCGTTTTCCAGAACTCTTATCATGAACTCCTCAACGATTTTAAAAACTACACAAAACCTTTTACTGATGGATCAAAAATTGATGACAAGGCTGCTGCAGCCTTTGTTAGTGGCAAGCACATAACCAAAGTGCGCTTGCCAAACGATGTGTCCATATTTTCAGCGGAAATCAGAGCAATAGACCTTGCTCTGAAATTTATTGAACAAAAGCGCATTTTAAATAGCATTATTTTCTGTGACTCTCTGTCAGTACTTCAGTCGCTACACCATAGAAAACTGGATAATCCATTACTAGTCGATATTCTCGTCAAAAACTCTGAGCTTAGTAAGTCCTACAACATAGTATACTGTTGGCTACCTAGCCATATTGGTATCAGAGGTAATGAAGAAGCAGACTGGGCTGCTAAGATGGCTCTATCCCAAGAACCATCGGATTTTAAATTAACTTTTACTGATTTTAAACCTTGTATCAAAAAGTACCTACGTCAGAAGTGGCAGGCGTCATGGGATGATGCAGTCAATAACAAACTTCATGCCATCAAACCAACCCTGGGAGAATGGACTCCTTCCAACAGAGCTATCCGTAGGGAGGAGGTTGTCATTGCAAGAATCAGAATCGGTCATACATACATTACCCACTCCCACATACTGAAAGGTGAAGATCCACCAGAGTGCGTTTCTTGCAATGAGCCATTCACTGTTAAACACTTTATGACCGAGTGTTCCGACCGTTGATTGGCAAGCTTCATATTTTCCTGTTACCAACATCTTACCATTTTATATTTAACTATTGTTTTTATATATATATATATATATATATATATATATATATATATATATATATATATATATATATATATATATATATCGCTGGTCGATGTTAAACCTTTCTTGTTTTTGAACATCTAACGTATTGTATGGCGATAAATAACCTAAAAGTGCTGGTGCGCCGTTAAAATTCAAGTAAACAAAGACAATAATATGCAATAACAACAATAACGAAATAATGAATAAATAAATGATAAAACATGTCCTTTCAATAAAAAAAATCCTAGCAGGTCACAAGCATATATCATTAAAACACATTTATTTCAAGTGCCAGAGTTCACGTTCTGCATTTAAATATGTTTTACTATCTATCAATTTTCAAGTGATTAGAGGAACAGCCTCCGCTGCGGCAGGTCGCAGGTTCAAAACCCGGTCAAGACATACAAAATATGAAACTAGCAAATGCCTCGCTTGGAGCTCAGTATTAAAAGGTTAATATTAGGATTGGTCGGCCTGGCGTCAGGATAATGTGACTGGGTGGAACATGATGCTACATGTATGCGGCTTCATGATGCCCCAGTGCTACACATCACTATATACTGTCACACCACTGACATCAAAGCAATATGACGGACAAATGGTTAAAGTTACATTACAGATCCAAAACACACACAGGCACACCATTTATAACAATCTCCATCCCCCATCGTGCTCTATTTATAACGCTTCATGATTTATTCTTCCGTCTTAAATTCCAGACACATCATATCATTGCTTCTCATGTTTAGAAATCTCTGACCTGTCCCTCAGTATCATGAGTACACGACAGCAAACTGGGTATGACATGTATCATCATTCCATGGGAATAAAGAGGTGTTGTCAGTATTAATATATCCTGTACATTAATTGCTCTGTATTTAACATTTTAATTGATCATATATTTAAATAAAGAATATTCGTTATTGACGTCAATTTAAAAAAACCTAAGTTCGGTTACTAACATTTTCTAGTCATGTCATGTAATATATAAATAGAACACCTAGTGTTTCAAACATAGCCCAGTCGGCTTTCTTTATATTCCATTGTGGAATTGCGTCATCAATTTTGGAGTTATTTACAAGAGTGATTGGAAAGTGATCACTGCTGTGAAGGTCATCAGCGACCTTCCATTCATAGTCCAAAAGCAGTGAGGGAGAGCAAATTGTCAAATCTATGCATGTGTACGTACCGGTTCCTGGGTGTAAATATGTTGGTGAGTTGGTGTTATATAGACACAGATCGTGTCTAGAAATGAAATCTTCTATTTTATGGCCTCTGTCGTTTATGTGATTTGATCCCCATAAAATGTTATGGGCATTAAAATCCCCGAGTAAAACGAAGGGCGCGGGAAGCTGTTCAACAAGATTGTCTAATTCCTTTTGTACTAGGTTGGTGTTTGGTGGCAAGTAAATGGAACAAAAGTAATCACTCGATGTAGAGTGACACTTACAGCAATGGCTTGTAAATTTGTATTTAAAGGAACGACTCTGTGAGGGGCTCTATTGTTCACAGCAATAGAGACTCCTCCTGAGGCCCTGTCTGCGTTTTGAAAGTACGCATTAAACAGAGAAAAGTTTTTAAAAGTAATTTTATCGGTCTCTTTCAGGAATGTTTCCTGTAAACATAGTACAGCAGGATCGCGTTCATTTAAAAGCAGAAGAATATCATTGTAGTTTGTTTTAAGTCCTCGACAACTCCATTGTATGATGGTGTTCTTCATTCTAATGTTATGCTGGAGATTCTGGAACTAGGTTAGACTATTCGCGAAGGAAGTATGTGTTGTTATTTGTCTGGATGAAGTACGGGAGTATATTTAGTTCTATTAGGTTTGGAGCTACTTTGAGTACACGGAGCAGTTTCTTCTGCATCCATGCTCTCAAAGTCTCCAAACCTGTTGTACAGTTTAATGGGGTCATCTGACCCCTTTTGCTGTTTATTTGTTTGTGCTTTGTGTTTCTGTCTTGGTGATTTTGGTGGTGGATTGTTATTAGTTGTTGTCTGAGTTGATGTTGTGCTTTTCTGTGGCTTATAATTAGGGATGCTGGCACTTGTGGTTGAATCGGGCTGATCCGTCTGTGCTTGGGCGTCCTTCGTGCTTTTTGGATTGTGCTTTACGACTGTGGAGAAGGATGGGCTAGGAAGGGATGTTTTTGCCTGGACAAGTTTTCTGGCCTCTGGGTAGGGAATGTTCGAAGTAAACTTTACCCTCTGAATTTCCTTCTCCTGTTTCCATGTATCACAATCTTTGGAACTGGCGTGATGTTCCTTGCCACAGTTGACACAATGCGGAGTTGCTCTACAATCAGCTTCCTGATGAGAGTGTTCTCCGCATCGGCCACATACCTTGGCTCTGGAACATCGATCCTCGTGATGGCCGTATTTTGACATTTATAGCATCGAAGGGGGTTTGGAATGTAGATCTCGAACTTTACTTGTAAACACCCAACCTTGACCACTTTGGGCACTGTCGGTTTATTAAAGGTGAGTACAAATGTATTGGTGTCCTGCAGTGTGTTATTACGTTTAATACGTATTCTTCGCACTGCAGTGACACCTTCATGTTTCATCCCTTCGATGATATCTGCGTCGGTGACTCCAGCCAAGTCACGACATCGTATTACGCCTTTGGACGAATTCAGTGTAGTGTGGGCGAATGAGGTCACTGGAATATCAAAGAATGTTTTTATTTTCATGATATTGTCTGTTTGCCCCTTTCGCTCACACTCTACAAGAAGGCAACCCGATTTTAGTTTTTTCACACTTTTTGGTGTGCCAATCGATCCCGTAATGGTTTTCTCGATAATAAATGGAGATAAACCTGAAAGCGGTTTAGCATCATCTTTTGATTGAATAACCATGAAGCGTGGAAATGATTCCACGCCACGTGGTTCTTCATCAGAGTCAGACAGTGGTTTAGTACGTTTATTGGATCTTTTTTCCATGATGGCTAGATTTTAAAATTCAGCACCCGTGCTCCCCACCCACCAAGGAGCCCAACAAGGGGACACTTTTAAAGTGCCAAGGATACACAGATGCCATACTCAGTTGATAAAATTACCTTTGGATGACCCTAAAGTCGCCAATTTCTAGGGTCAGTAAAATTACCCCCCGATTGACCCGTTGAGCCACCGCCTTCTAGGAAGTCTTCTAAGATTTGGAAAAGGGAAAGATATAGGAATAGAATAGGGGCAACGGTGGTATCAAAAGAGATACAAGGAGAAAGTAAAAGGAGGTGAGAGAGTTAATAAAGACTTCCTAGGGCTCGGCGTGACCAGCCGATTTGTCGAGACCGGGCCCATCTCGACCACCCGTCTAAGAGAAGTAGAGGCCAAAGTAGTGTGTTGCAACTACCAGGATCCTTTCCTCCCCCGACACGGGACGCAACCCACGGCAAACAGGTTGCCTCTACTTAGTCGCCTTTTACGACACGTGGCGAGGCACGTCGGGCCAATTCTACAACCCCGAACCCGCAGGGGGCCATATTATTGTCCATTATTCATTCATTGGTTTATCTGTGCTACATTTGCTAACCAGGTTTTACAACTCTTTACTATGTGTTCTCCTGAAAAATACATGAGCATATAAAACAATTAATATCATGAATATTTTGATATTTGACTGCTAAGTAAAACATAAGGGACGCGAAGTTCGTTTAAAGATGCCAAGTTTGTTCAGTACGAAGTTAAACCTTTTCTTATAGGCAATAATGTATAGAAAAAGACTGGGTTAAGATATATTGGTATGGGATAGCCTGATATGATTAACCAATCGATATATCTACCTAATATAAGTCGTGTTATAATATACTTCTAATTACTTACCACCCAATGCTTTGTGGCAAGTTCAAATTCGAATAACAGAATTAAAAACAAGTTAATATTTTTAATAGATGAGTTGTTATATATGACTAGAAAGAAAGAATACATGAGTGGCTATGAGACCAAAGGCAGAACCCGTGTTTTGGTATGACTAGGAAGAAAGAATACATGAGTGGCGATGCTACCTAAGGCTGAACTCGATATGATGATTTGTAATGTACCTGAACCTAAGGATTATAAAAACATCATTATTCTATATTATCCTCTTTGAAACAATATATCTGGAATTTAGGCCAATATGTAACTTTTAATTACATCATTATGAGCTATTCTGGACTTTTAGGAACAAAGCTTGGATTAAGAAATCTGAGATACCAAATTCCTGAGTTTGACAACTGCCGCAAAATCAGCCTAACTGGTATTATACAATCAATAAATCCTAGCTAGTCTATTTTGGAACATCTGGTTCAAACCAGCAATATCTGGGAGGTTTAAATATGACCTTTGTGCTGTCAGCTAAGCATTTCCACAGGGAGATACAGTACTTCAACATTTACTGATCATAAAAGGCACCAGAAGGTGCCTCGCCACGTGCGTAAAAGGCGACTAAGTAGAGGCAACCTGTTTGCCGTGGATTGCGACCCGTGTCGGAGGAGGAAAGGATCCTGGTAGTTGAGAGAAGGCTTTTCCGATGCAATATACTGCTTTGGCCTCTACTTCTCTTAGACAGGTGGTCGAGATGGGCCCGGTCTCGACAAATCGGCTGGTCACGCCGTGCCCTAGGAGGTCTTTTATATTACTTATCTTCTCTTTCTTTCTTGTATCTCTCTTAATACCACCGTTGCCCCTACATTCTTTTACAGAAATACAGAAAGATAGTTATGTTAATGTTGATTGGTTGCGTACAGTAACATGCAGCTACAGACATTTTAATGTAAATCTAACATCTGCAGTCAGAATAGTATATCATAGAGAGGAAAATATCGCACTGACACTCAATCTATAAAATCTAAGTGCAATTAAGGATAATACAGGGGATGAATAGTTAAGCACAAAAAATCCACGGCATTAATTATAAAATAATCTTAATGTCATCAAAGACATCTCGTACCGTCAGAAGTTTCAAATGGATCTGTAAAGGTAAGAAATCAAATTGTGGAATCTAGTCGTGAAGAAATATTTCACATTGCTTTGGTGATTTCTGTTGCTTGTATAGCGGCGGTTATCAAGGGGGGAGTACTTGCATTTAACAAGAACGACCGTGTCGATTTACAAATTCCGTTTCTGACTATGCCATGACAATATTATTTGAAATGTCCTTACTTTATACACGTGGTTCATTGTTCCTACATAGTAACACAGATAAAAACATACGAACACTTGGTAAACAAAATACACCGTTATTGTTCAATGTCAAGCGTCGAACCTTGCCCCTAATTCTCCACTTATTGAATTCATGAAAGACATCGTTTGAATCGCGATTTAAACTACTCCCCTACAGAGTGTCATTTTGGAAGAATGCCTTCGTGATTTTTTCTTTGATTATTTCTTAAGTAATTTCATTATGGCTTCTTCAGATAATTTACCAAGCGGAGATTGGGTTGAGAAATCAATGCTCCCTATTGATAGCTATCTAAACATCAATGGTTGTACAAAGGCAAGATGGATGACATTTGGCTTTGCTATTGCAAATTCTAATAACACAGAGGATCTCAGGTTACTAGGTCCTAATAAACCTAATAATTAAGGATATATCTCTGTTGTTGCAATGAAATATCGCACTGACACTCAATCTATGAAAGCTAAGTGCATGTAAGGATAATACAGGTGATGAATGTCATCAGAGACGTATTATAACGTCAGAATTCTGACAAGGATCTCAAATTGTAGAATCTAGTCGTGAAGAAACATGTTACTCTGTTTTGGTGATTTTTGCTGCACGTACAGTGGCGGTAATCCAAAGGGAGTAATTGTATCTAACAAGAATGATGTTATCTATTTACAAGTTTCTTTTCTGATTATGCCATGAAAATATTATTTGACATGTCCCTGCTTTTTGCATGTTGTCCATTGTTTCCTACATACTAACACAGATTAAAACTAACGAAAATTTGGTAAACAAAATACACCGGTATTGTTCAATGTCAAGCATCCGAATAACCGTAATAATTAAGGATCAAACGGATAGGTCACTGTTGTTTTCGTTCACAGTTAAATGTACCGTTGCATAACAACATTATGATTGGGGAAGATGGGATATTTGACTTGGTGGTGAATTGGTTGGTATGTTTAACTGAGCGGGCTGAATCCACAAACAGCCCGAATTGTAAGATATCGTTTCCCTGGTAACGGGAGAGTAAGATTAATATTAAATATACAACAAAGAAAGTTATACCAGGATACAATAGAAATACTTGAAAGGAAAAGGTAATATATTATGTCAGTCTTTAGTTAGATAGGTAAATATCAGATCTTTAGGAAAGGGTATTAAGAGCAAAGTTATACGTTTGCTATCTCAAACGCAAATTCCATCTTTCATGAGATGACAGTGTTGCCATACAAATGTGTAGCTTTGTATGCTTGGAAGGAAAGGGATAAGCTAGGCAAATTAAAAGATATCTTTGAGAATATATCCTTCTGGTTATTTCACTCATTTAGTATAAAGACATACCTCCTCGAACGACTAATGAAACTTAGTTAAACGACACTTTGAATGATGCCATAGATGAATAAAAAAAAATTAAAAGTGTGGGATTCCTAAATCAAACATGATTAATACGTGATATCCAGATATATAACTTCCAAACTTACACAAAGTGTGTTAACGTCTGAAACACAATCAGACATGTGGGAAACAATCAGGAACGTTGACACGAATAGCTCCCATCTATATTAAGACAGGTGCTTTGTTCGAGCTTCGATTCAGCCGTGAGTATTAATCTTGTTTGCTTCGCTTGTAATAATACATTCAATACCACGTACTCTAAGGGCTAATTGCCTTTCACAAGAACAAAGGGAGAAAACTGACCCAGTATTAGTGGGTTCAAACCCAGGACACATATATTATGAGTCCGACATTCTACCAACTTAGTTTACTGCAACTCGCTATTACTCTAAGGTAAAAAAGGTTGCTCACTGTCTATATTGTCGAACTGGACGTTATATATAAATGTTTTATTAACAATATACATATTTGTGTACAACATGAAAAAAAGCATATCAGTTGTATATAACCCTATTTTAAGATACGTTATTGTTATAAAACTTGGAAGAAAAAGTAACCAAACTTTGTATTTAATATTATTTTAAATAACATGAACGGTATTTTATTACAAAAAAATGATTATATTACAGATCTATATAGGAGTGTATTGAGTGATTGCGCTGAATTTAGAATATTTAAATTGAGCTGTAATTGCAAATATAAATGTCAATTACCTTAAAATATATGTATTTTCATTCATATTGATATAAATCATCATTGTCATTTGAACTTTCAGAAATATTTACGTTTATTCATTTACTAAATGAAGGAATAACTCAATTTTCCTAAACCTTTAATATGTTACCTATCTTACCCTCATTTTCGACGTCGTCGTGGTTTAGCAAAGCACTTTAGAAAAAAAACACATTTGTAATTGAGACCTGCCGGATCTAAAATCCATTAACTGTTAACATCTGCTGTTTTCAATGGACCCATTTTGAATCAGATTTCCTAATATATTATTCGATGTACTTTAGTTGTGTTGCTAGTAACTGTTCACACAACGATTGACACTACTTCCTTAACCTGGATGTAATAGTTGTTTCTTTATCGCATTATCGATTTTGTTTACATTACTAGGACATTGAGTCACTATTGAGAGAGAGAGAGAGAGAGAGAGAGAGAGAGAGAGAGAGAGAAAATCAAATAACCAAATTAGTTTATATATATATATATATATATATATATATATATATATATATATATATATATATATATATATATATATATATATATATATATATAAACCCAAGAGTTGATAACGGCGCAAAATCAAAACAGTTTCCTACAGTTTTGGCCTCAGGAGGCTATTCGGCAGGAATGGAAAAATATATACAAAGCATGTTAGAAGCACTACTGGCAATTTACAAGAGATATAACAATAGAAAGTTGTACATGAATAATATACGAGCGTG
This sequence comes from Unio delphinus, assembly GCA_029339505.1. Taxonomy (NCBI): domain Eukaryota; kingdom Metazoa; phylum Mollusca; class Bivalvia; order Unionida; family Unionidae; genus Unio; species Unio delphinus. The sequence goes on along the minus strand of JAQISU010000044.1, from coordinate 6,390,677 downwards.
TTCTTGTGTGCATCACATAACGATCTGGGCCCCGAGTGACATTGTGGTCTAAAGCGCTCTCCGCAACGCATCACTGCTATCTCACCTCTCGCTGCATGGGTTCGAATCGCAGATTCGGCCAATGTGGATATGTGACAAAGCATGCCAGTAGCTTCTCGTGGGTTGGTGGTCCTTTCTCGGATTTTTCTCGGGTTCTTCCTGCACTATTGATACTGGCTGCCATGTATAGTCTATCGTGTGCAGAAAACTGGCGTTAAACCCTACAATAACAACAACGATACAAACAAAATAAGGCAGAATGTTTTGACACACTGTAACGCTAACCTAAGCACAAATAACGAGATAATGCGTGTTGGGAGACTGACGCCGAAAATATGAAGGAATCCAACATTTCATCAGCCGCTGAATGAGTTACTCTTCCTCTGCTGGTAGAAAGGATTAGTCCCCAATACATACACGAAGCCACCATTGTGACCATTTACAAAAACGAGGTCAATCGCAGTGACTGTAACACTTGTAGAGGGATCTAGCTTCTGAATATTTTTTTCAAAGTGTACGCCCTTATTCGCCTAAGCCTACTGGTGGACCGTGTGCTCCCAGAATATCAGTGTTGCTTTTCGAGCAGGCAGGTCGACAACAGACACACTTTTCTGCCTCCCACAACTCGAAGATTAAGAGTAGAGAGAAAGGTCAGCCACTCTACATGATGTTCATCAATCTCGTCAAAGCCTTCGACCTGTTCATCAGGTTGGGTCTAGTTGAACTAACTCAGGAAGATTGATTGCCTCTCCCTCAAACTCTTCGCAGCATGATAATCTCTTTCCATGCCAATATGAAGCGAACAGTCCTGTATGATGTATCATCGCTGTCGACAGCGGCGTGAAGTAGGTTTTCGTGCTGGCGGCGTCCATTTTCGTGATCTTGTGCTCCATGTTCCTGTCCTGCGCCTTCGACTCGTTCACTGATCGCGTATATCTGCACATTAGGTCCGACGGTAGTCTGTTCATCCTGGCACGACTGCTCTCGCGGACGAAAGTGAGGTCGGTGCTTATCAGGTAGATGCTCTTTGCTGATGACGCGGCTCTGGTGACACACACTGATGATGCTCGCCAGAGGCTGGTAGATCGTTTCGCTGATGCCTACAAGCAGTTCGGGCTAGCCATCAACCTGAAAAAGACAAACGTAAGCGCGCAAGATGCCACCTCTGCCCCCTCCATCAAAATCGACGGTGTTACACCGGAAGCAGTCAACAATGTTACGATTCCAAATTCCCAGAAACAGACGATACTCAGAGGACGTTACTTGCATGGTCTCCCTAGATTAAGATGCCAATGATGTATGTATGTATGTATGTATGTATGTATGTATGTATGTATGTATGTATGTATGTATGTATGTAAGTATGTAAGTATGTATGTATGTATGTATGTATGTATGTATGTATGTATGTATGTATGTATGTCGGTAGATAAACTACAGAGGGTTATAATATATATGCCATACACTGATCTCAAAAGTTCCATGAATGCCTGGCTAGAACTATGTTTGTTTGTTATGTTGTGAGTTAGGGTTTCCAAAACCTTCTTTTTCATAAGTTTACATCAAAGAGCTGGCAATGAAACAATTTATGCAAACATTTACTAAATGGGATGATCTCATTCACGCAGAAAAGGGGTACAAAGTTAGCTACCGAAGTATACGATAGGACATGCAATGGTCATATGAAATGTAACCTACCATTCTGGATGTACAGTGCTGAAGTGCCGAGGTAAGCTACCACTCGGGCAGTAGCTTTTGATATTATGGTTATCATATGACAAAATAAAAAATGTCAAATTTCGTTTCAAGTTCAAGATGGTTAATATAATTAAATGGTGTTAAATATATATTTAAACAATCCTACATTGTAATCAGCTTATTGGTTTCTGAGCAGAAATGAAGAAAAGAACCTTAAATATTGGCACAAACTATAAAACATCACAAAAGCTATATTAGGAAAATTCTGACAGTTGGTAGAGAAGCAAGAAACAAAATATTTTTAAATTGTTAAACTCCTTTTGATTGGTCCATGTTATATGAAATTGATGGCTATGGAGGTCTGTTCTTTATTGCAATGGCGAACAGTAGGTAATATCAAACGTATAAATCTATGTAATAATTACTCAATTATGAATAACATCAAAGTTGTTTTTAAGATTAGCGATTTTTTCTGTTATCGGTAGTGATTGGTGTTCAAAGGTTAGAAGGAAAATGGGGCAACTTGTATATTTCCTCGTTCATTCTATCGTTGTTTTTCATCTTCCCACTATTTTAACCAGTATGTTTAAACATAATTGTGTGCACATGCGCAGACACACGCAAGCACACGCATGCATATATATAGTTTCTTCACTTGGATTGTACTCGCTGTGGGTAGCTCTGTTGTTTAAAGAACATGGTTTTAGCGATCACTGCCATCTTAACTTTTGTACTCCATTGGGATTGGTTAATCTCGATATCTGAGAAAACTTGTCAGCAGCTTCCGGTGGGTCAGTGGCGCTTACTGGGTTTTACCCGCGTTTTTCCTCCAACGGGTACACAGGCTGTCATGTATAGCCTATCATGTGCTGATAAATAGCGTTACACAAGGAACGAAGAGGAAGAGGAATAACAACAATAACCATTGAGTCGACAAACGTGAAGTTATCTTTTAGCTATATCGTATGTGGATAGCCATAGTGTGTGATTCTCGGTTTTATTGCATGCTAGGATTCAATGTCTTAACCTACGGAAAAGAGGAATGGGTCGGGGTTAAAATAAGAAAACGAGTAAAAGTATGTATTATTCGAAACATGTTAATTTTTTTTTAAAACTGAGAGCGAGGGTTCATCGAATTCCGTGTCTTGAAATTAAATATTGACCTTTGATATCCTTCGTAAGTATTCTCACCCCCCAGCTAAGTAAAATGCAGATTACAAAGGTTTAAATGAAAACCTGATACATATGGAATTACGAACCATAATTCAAACAGTATATCTGTTTCATTCACGATTTCAATTTTCAGGTCCACTTACATGTTTTGAAGGGAGTAAAAGTTACAAGTCAGTCACTTTCCTTTCCGTGAATTAGATTTCTTGTTATTGTATGCAAAAGTCACTAAAATAATACATTATTCAGGTATGTGTTGAGATTAACCAGTTTTCATTACTTTCGTGGTAGCGAGAAACAAACGAGTAGATAGAGACCCATAAAACAGTTTCCTTCCTGTGGAATCAATAAAACTGATTCATGTGGAATCAACAGGTCTCACTAATTTGAGTACCGATACAACATTACATTTTTCACAAAGTCTTCAACATATCTAATTTTGATAATACTAAATTCATAATATTTGCAGAAATGCCTGTAGCAGATATTATGAGAGAGGAGACTGTAAATAATATGAACCATTAACCTCAAAGATACAGGACATTTTGTAAAACTGATGACGATAAATTTACCAAATGATTGCTTTATATAACTCTTCAAATTGATGATATGATCCAAATATTACCATATTCTTATTGACATTTTATTATTGTTACTATCCATTCATGTAAAAGTATTATTTCATTTGTTCCTACTTCTATGATAACCAGGGATTTGAACAATTGTGTTTCTTCTTCATCGGCATACATGTTTTTCTATATTGCAAATATTAGAGCGATGCTAAATAAATAAACAAACCTCCACCATTCGTCAACATTTGAATTTATAGCATTCACTTTAGATTTGATTTGGTTTTTATTTGCATGTTCTTAAAAATCAACGTAACTTAGTCTTATAAAAGGGATGGTTTCATACAACTAATAGTTACAGAGTTTCATGAAGTCAAACTCATTTCAGATGAATTACCTAACTGATACAATTAATCAGTTGGATGTTTATGAATCAATACTATGTCAAACATATGTCGGTACATTCAACCAGAACACACCTGTTTCCACCAACAAACACTCATGCATTAAAATATTCTGTACAAGGATAAAAAGTGTCATATATTAGAAATTTTAGATAAAATTCCTATATCACTACGAAATCATGTCACTGACCATGTAAGTAATTATTTATGCAGCAGCTTGAAACATTAAACTTACGCAGCTGTTTTGCAGGTAGATATCATATTGTAGTTTTATTGTTTTAATACCCTTAAGAAGGAAAAACAAGGTTAGAGCATTGTTTGAATAACAAATAACTTAACCTTTCCGTGTTTCTGTTATGTTACTTTTCTTTTGTGCATTCCATACATGTGAATAGTTGTACGAAGTTTATCAATTAAAGCTTTATGCCAATAGACATGTTTACTGTTGCGTTTCTATTATTGTAGCCTATCGCTCTAAGAGACAAGAGACAGTAACAATTGTTTCACAGAGATAATGCATTCGAAAATATGACTGATAACGAGCATATTGCAAGATATTCTCGTGAATGTATCCATTTTAAAGGTTTCACCGCAATACGTCGGGCAATCACGAATAAGTCTCATTTGTGTGTTTTGATGATTTGGTTGCTTTTTCTTTTGTTAGAAAAAAAAAACGTTTCATTATCTGTTTGAGAAAGAAGAAGTTTTTTTACAAACTAGGTCTAGGTTAAAATTATCACAATTAAAAAACAAAAAGCAAAATATCTGTAAGCTATCTTTCTTTCCTTGCATTTTGAAAAGTACATACATCGGATTTTAATGCATCCATTTGCTACCTATCAAATCATGTATGCATTCACACAGCAGGAAAGTACTTGAGATCAAGTATTATCTCCATTTCCCAACTTTAACTCATAAACATTGGAGTAGATATAATTGATCACGATTAACATCATATTTTTTTTTAAAATTAGGAATACGGCAAGTGCTAGCTTGTCAAGACAATTACGCTTAAAAATGTAAAACATTTTCTTTTCATATTTCACAATCACCATCAAATCTTTCAATGCTAGCGAAACGGAGATTTTTTCAGTACTTTCCGATTCACAACAGTAATAAATTTGGGTTTACAAAATGGGAAAGGAAAAACGAAAGGAACTCTAAATGAAGATCTGCACTCTGCTGACGTTTCATAATTATTGCTGCATTCACTGAAATATTTATCATTACATTTTTGCCCACATTTCCAGAACTGTCGTTCGTCGTTCTATGAACTTCAAGGTCATCAACTAAAGGTAAATATTTTATACTAACATAAGGTTAATGTTTCAGACACTTATACTAACTAACAGTTTTCTCTATAATCTGTCACATAAAGTTTAAACTTAACTTTAGATAGCACTTGGTACAAAATGTTCTACATTTTAATTATTAAAGTTAATATATTTGGAAACTTTCAAAATATATACATTTAAAAGAACAGAACGTTTTCTACAAATTCCTTATCACAAAAAGCGGAACGTATTACCGATATAAGCAATATCTTATTTTATTGAAGAATGGAATTTATATACAAGCTACGTGACGAGTTATAATTCACTCAGAACTGAGTAAATGTATAACTTGGAAGACCAAGTCAGCTTTAGTCACTGATTTCAGATTTCATCATCAAGAAGAACAAGTTTTGAGAGAGAGAGAGAGAGAGAGAGAGAGAGAGAGAGAGAGAGAGAGAGAGCATTAAATAAACTAAATGGATGGTGAAATCTTTGTGTCAATATATGTTTGCACGATAGTTTTTTTTCTAACAAAGATCAAATGTTTTAATTTAATGTTCGCAATGCTAAGAAATTTTTAAAACTACTGTGTAAACCCATCCGATCAGACACACATATACCGATGAATGATATATCGCGTAAACAGAAATTATATTACAAATTCAGTGTGATTTAATGTTTATGTGATGTTATGTGAACATATAGAAGCGGTAAATGAAACAGGTGCATGTGTTAATTCTTTTTAAATTTTATTCTTAAAGTTTATCTTGACATATTTTTTTCAGGCTCGGTAACGTCAGTATTTAAAAACGTATTTAGTCAGTTAAGAGTATCGGTTCTTTTCCTCTTTCATAGGCCTTAAACACACATAGAAACTTCTCCGGGATCTTGTTGACGACATTGTCATATGAGCGTTTTAATTTTACAAACTTCTTGGCACATGATCGAATGTTTCGTTGAATATTCGTGTCCTCGAAAAGCAATATCAACGACTCTGAGTCGGGACGTGTCCATCCGTTTTCAGTCTACGGATCGTACGTTTCCATTTTCTTTAGTGGCTCATACTCTTCCATAATTATAGGCATCTCTAGCACATGGACGCTTGATCTGTCAGAAGGGTTCGTAATCTCTGTTTCGTCTGATAAAATATCAACAGCAATTCCATTTATACCACCTTCCCCTACTTTCATGTTTGTGTCGTCACCGCTGCTTCCACTGTCATATCTGAATGTAAGCATTCTCACTAGATTCTCCATGAAATGTACTTCTTTCTCCACTTTTGAAACACACCTGCTGAGAATTCCATTTGAGAATGGCGAGTTGTTATGCTTTAGCAGGACCTTATCTATTTGTTCTGATTCTGATGAATTTTTCTCAGTCTTAGGATCACTTATTATCTTATGCAACTTCGTCTGCAGCCAGATTTTGTGCTTATTCAACATCGTTGACAGTTTTCGAGCCTTGTGCTGTATTCTCGGCTCTCTAGAAGCGATATCAGAAGTCTGTATACCACTTAGTGCCATTTCTGAGTTGCGTATGTCTTCAAACATTGCTGTGACATAATTCAATAAGGCTTCGTTAATTGTACTGCTTACATTAGGTAAAGATGAACATATAGTTGCCAGCGGAAGAAGATAGACTGTCATTGGGCATTCTTTGCCTTTCACCAACTAGGGAATTATTTTATAAATCCCTATGGCGTCTTCAAATGAAACAGGGTTTGATGGAATCTGTACATTGCTATAAATTATAACATTGAACTCGTGTAGCATATTGTTTTCGTTAAGTTTATACAATCCTTCGCCTGCGCTTTCGCTTTGTAGAAAGGCATTAGCAACTTTAACTTCAAGTTTTGCTTCAGTTTTTAGTTTTTCATCTTCACTTTCACACATTTTCTTTAACATCAAGAAGAATTGATACCCGTATGTGATTCTAACAGCAACATGTATTGCTCCACTGTTTCTGATACATTCATGATCAATATTTTCCTTTCAAACGTCTTTCTTTGATAAGATTACATCCTTTGTTGTGCCGCTAGTCTCAAATATTATCCTCGCTTGCGTGTTTGAAGTTTTCTGATCTTTGAAATATTCACCGGAGGGCTCTGATTATCAAATTGCCTCTAATGTCAAGATAATCCATCTTGGAATCCAAAGAATCTAATTTTGTCACATCTGTGTTATGTGTGATGCTGCTTCGCTCATATACTTTTGTGTCTTCCCATAGTGCAATTGCTGAAACCATTTGGTTTCTGTTCGCATTATATAACGTACCAAGTGTTAACGGAACTCCTAGAGCAGGTAACATTAAAAGTTCTTGTTCTTCTGCCATAATATAAAATGAAAATTAAAAATGTATTGATATGATCCGAAAACTCTTTTTGTCTTGCTATACTTATTATTAAATCAAAAGTTTTATTTTATGATATTTAGACCTTTGTTCAGTTCAGATTCTCAAACATTATGACACACCACCCAATCCCATGTGCTATGGAAATTGAATAAGTGCGTATACTACTGTGTACATTCCTGAAAATTATTTATCACGGAAAGAGTTGTTCATGACGCTAACGTTAGTGTAATACTAATGTGTATTTAAAATATAGTGGAATGCATAATTTCATATTTTTCACGACTAGTATCACCTGAGAAATATGAACCTTAGGCTATGACATAGGATAAACACTTCTTTATGCATCCCCCTCCAATTCTTTTTCCCTTTTCGTGCGGCCATCATTGTAATTAATCAGTTGTTGTCATGTGACTATTCAAATGTTTCAATGATACTACGCCCCATGCGGGTGCGGGGTTGTAGAATTGGCCCGACGTACCTCGCTACGTGTCGTAAAAGGCGACTAAGTAGAGGCAACCTGTTTGCCGTGGGGTTCGACCCGTGTCGGATGAGGAAAGGATCCTGGTAGCTGCAACACACTACTTTGGCCTCTACGTCTCTTAGACGGGTGGTCGAGATGGGCCCGGTCTCAACAAATCGGCTGGTCACGTCGAGCCCTAGGAGGTATTTCTTTTACTTACTCATCTTCTCTTTCCTTCTTGTATCTCTCTTGATACCACCGTTGCCCCTACATTACTTTCCTTTAGCTTTCACTTTCCCAAGTTTTAGAAGACTTCCTAGAACGCGTGGTTCAACGGGTCAATCGGGAGGTAATTTTACCGACCCTAGAAGGAAGCTTTATGGGTCAATTTCAGATAATTTTATATAACGAGTATCGCATCTGTGTCCCTGGCATTTGAAAAGTGTCCCCTTGTTGGGCTCCGTGGTGAGTGGGGAGCATGGGTGCTGAAATTTTAACTATTAATCATGGCAAATGCAACAAAAAAAATCAAAAATAAACGCACGAAACCACTGTCAGACTCGGATGAAGAAACATGTTGCGTAGAATCATTTTCAGGCTTCATGGTTATTCAATCAAAGGTGATTCTAGATCAATAGCTGCACTATCTCCGTTTGTTATCGAGAAAACCATTCTGGGCTGTATTGGCACACCAAAAAGTGTGAATAAACTAAAATCGGGTTGCCTTCTTGTAGAGTGTGAGCGAAAGGGTCAGACAGACAATATCATGAAAATGAAAACATTCTTTGATATTCCAGTGACCTCATTCGCTCACACTACACTGAATTCGTCCAAAGGCGTAATGCGATGTCGTGACTTGGCTGGAGTCACCGACACAGATATCATCGAAGGGATGAAACATGAAGGTGTCACTGCAGTGCGAAGAATACGTATTAAACGTAATAACATTCTGCAGGACACCAACACATTTATACTCACCTTTAATAAACCGACAGTGCCCAAAGTGGTCAAGGTTGGGTTTTTGCAAGTAAAGGTCAAGATCTACATACAAAACACTCTTCGATGCTATAAATGTAAAAAATACGGCCATCACGAGGACCTATGTTCCAGAGTCAAGGCATGTGGCCGATGCGGAGATCACTCTGATCAGGAAGCTGATTGTAGAGCAACTCCGCATTGTGTCAACTGTGGCAAGGAACATCACGCCAGTTCCAAGGATTGTGATGCATGGAAACAGGAGAAGGAAATTCAGAGGGTAAAGTTTACCTCGAACATTTCCTACCCAGAGGCCAGAAAACTTGTTCAGGCAGAAACATTCCTTCCTGGCTCATCCTTCTCCACAGTCGTAAAACACAATCCAAAAAGCACGAAGGACGCGCAAACACAGACGGATCAGACCGATTCAACCACAAGTGCCAATATCCCGAATAATAAGCCACAGAAAAGCACAACATCACCTCAGACAACATTTAATAACAATCCACCACCAAAATCACCAAAACAGAAATACAAAGCACAAACAAATAAGCAGCAAAAGGGGTCAGATGATCCCTTTAAAATTTATAACAAATTTGGAGACTTTGAGAGCATGGATGCAGAAGAAACTGCTCCATGTACTCAAAGTAGCTACAAATCATGTAAAACTAATTATACTCCCGTAGTTCCTCCAGACAAATAACAACACATACTTCTTCCGCGAAAAGTCGAAACTAGCTCCAAAATCTCCAGCATAACATTATAATGAAAAACACCATCATACAATGGAATTGTCGAGGACTTAAAGCTAACTACAATGATTTTCTTCTGCTTTTAAATGAACACAATCGTGCTGTACTATGTTTACAGGAGACATTCCTGAAAGAGACAGATAAAATTACTTTTAAAAACTTGTCCCTGTTTAACGCGTACTGTCAAAACGCTGACAGGGCCTCAGGAGGAGTCTCTATTGCTGTGAACAATAGAGCCTCTCACAGAGTCGTTCCGTTAAATACAAATTTACAAGCCATTGCTGTAAGTGTCACTCTACATATAGTGATTACTTTTCGCTCCATTTACTTACCACCAAACACCAACCTAGTACAAAAGGAATTAGACAATCTTGTTGAACAACTTCCCGCGCCCTTCGTTTTACTCGGGTATTTTAATGCCTATAACATTTTATGGGCATCACATGACATAAACGATAGAGGCCATAAAGTAGTAGATTTCATTTCTAGACACGATCTGTGTCTATATTTGACTAACTCACCAATATATTTACACCCAGGAACGGGTACGTACACTTGCATAGATTTGACAATTTGCTCTCCCTCACTGCTTTTGGACTATGAATGGAAGGTCGCTGAAAAAATCAAAAAATATGAGACAACGGAATCACACATGAAAATAATATACGGACTGCTTCCAATATATTTGTACGTGTTGGAAACCCTAGGCTGTAATTAAGATTAACAGTAATAATCGTATCCTCGACATCAACAACATCAGCACCAGCATTTTTCTTGATCGTCTCATAATATACTGAACATTTTCAGCGCTATCATTAATATCCGTTGCAGACATCATTGATATATCAGCCGATCTTGTAAAACCATCAGAATATCTCGCTAAACCCAATATTGTTGTAGCAACATCAACATCCTTCTGAATAGATTCAATCTCTCTTCCATCAATCATATATGTAGCGCTACTAAACAGCGCCATAATCCCATTGTAAACAACACCAACTCAAACATTTGCGTCATATGGTGTATTAGCATCAACATTTGTTACAAGTTTTCCTTCTACCTCGATAAACACTTCAGAGGGTAAGAATTATCGACTTGTATGTTGAACGTGAAGTTCAATTCGCCCTCGTTGATTTGGTTGTATTGCATTATAAGAATAAAATTGATAATCACGCACAGAATCATCTTTAAAAACTAGTGCGTCTATATCAAATGCTGGGTAGGGTGAAGATTTGAACATTTATTATATTTTTTTTCTATCTAAATCGCATCTCAAACCACTTCACGCTATTAAATTTGCAGTAATATCTTTTTGTAATTGCTCAGATCCTTGATTCATCAACGATGCTAGTTTTGATCCGCGGTTTGGTTTATTATATTACTGACATTCGCGGGCATAATTTCCGTAGATGGCAATTATAATATCGGTAGTTTGCGTCACATTAATCATGTTAATCTTTCTGTGGATGCAGAAAACGACTTACTAGCAATATTATCAATAGCACCAGCAGCTTTTTCACCAATAACATTAATTGCTTTCATCAATAATTGTTTTGTGATTGGTGCTATTTATGGAGCCATCATAGCAAAAAAACACGTGAATAACATCACCAAACCCATCTCCATAAATCGTTCTGTAAACGGGTACTCATGAGTCTACTACATAGTCCATGATTGGTTTAAAATGGTGATAGTGTATGATCATCTTATCTAATTGTTATTTATCTAATCGTGGTGATAATTAATCACTGTGGTATCCATCAACAAGTTCATTTATAAACTCGCAATATACTCTAATGTCCATGATACGACCTTGAAATAATCGTCTACAAATATCAACGGCTTCATTAATTATTTCCGGATAGTTATTGCCAGCTCTTTACCCATTATGATAATTTCTAATCGTGCTATATCGGAGAGAATATTATTATTGTCGTTGTGGAGGAAGGGGATAATATTTTGAGCTAGATTATTGCTGAACACTTTCATAGTCGCGTATTGTTCTCATGTAGATCGTAAATATTGGATCATTATTTGAAAATATGTATGCAATATATCCACCTATACCAGGCATCTCTTCCTATAGATTTATCCTATTCGGGTTTTAAATATCTTTCTTTGTGACTAAAAACATGCTAATGCAAAACTAGCTAGAGCAGTCGGATTATCGTATTTTTTAACTGTATTAATGGGATTAGTATTAAATTTTTCAGATAGTATAACTTCTTCCGATTGTTTTTCTTTAAGTATTTCTTATGTGATAGGGTCAGCAGCTTCAGCCTCGGTTGTGGTTGTGCGGAGACTATACCGAATGGAAGATCTAGTAAAATCTTTTTTGTTTGTTTGGTTCTTTTTGCTGTTTTTGCAGTTTCTTCAGCAGTTTGTTTTGACACGGGAAGAAGATCCTCTTTAATGGCAATTTTAACTGCTTCAGTTGCTTTTGCGACAGGTTTGAATAATTGTTCAGCACCTTCTGCAAAATCAACTTGAGAATCTTGTCGTGCTTGTAATTTTTGTTTGACAGAATCACAGACGGGTATAAATGTCCTAATCGCTTCGTATCTTTCTCGTGCCAAACCGATAGTTAATGATTCTCCTACCAGTATTGATCTATGATATGATTTTATTCGTAGCAGCAGAGGAGGCGACTTCGAATATGCGTTAAAGAGTAAACAATCACATCAATAATCAGAGCATTTAAAACAAAAGACAATAAACAAAAATATACTCTCGGTTAGATAGAAGCTTTGGTTTTGTGTTTTGACATTATTCGTTTTGTTTTCGTAGGAGGCCTTAATTTAACAAATGTTCTACCTCTTCTTCCTCTGGTCTTTGATCTAAAGTTCGATCGTCCACGTTGGGAGATACTATATATTTGTCATCACTAATATATTGATTTCTCGACTCAGTGGTTCGGGCATCATTGTAATGCCATTATAGTTTACATTACCCAAAATTGTTTCAACAAAGTAAAACTCACCGTACCATCATACTCATAACAATGTGCAAATGTTAGCCAAACAGTTATAAGTACAACTTGGCTGACTTATGCGCACGACGATGCCACTCAAAATATCCTGCAAACTTACTCGCCGAGTTAAAACCCATGACACCAAATGATTTGGGAATTCGCACACGCTGTTAGACGACATTTCAATCTCAGTCAATCTCAACGAAATATTACGGTGGTTTACGCTGAAAGTACGTTAATTACATCAAGACATTATTCACTTTCCTCATCAGATCACATGTTTTGTTTTGACAAACATAAATTGGCTTGGTCACAACTGGCAGATTTGAAGATCGATAATCAAACCTAAGCGAATCTCATTTTAAAATATTACGGTAGTGGCCCTCTATGTTGTGTTTTGATTCGATCCCTCATAAAATGGAAAATGGAATCCTAATACCAAAACAAGTATACCCCATCCACCCTCGAGTAACAAAATCCTCTCTCCAAAGACATTGTAAGAGGAAGATGGTGCTGTTATGACCAGGAAACATCACAAGAAGAAAGCGTTTTTCCTAATTTGATTATAAAATCAATAACCGCTTCTAAAAGCAGCTTCTTGAGTGGCGACTAGATTTTCTTCTTTGTTAGAGGCACAGAAGGACGCTTACAAGGTATCCTCCCATGACCAAAATTCATGAGAGAGCGGGAATGAAACAAATTTTGCTGGATGAGCAGTATCGTTTCCCATTAGATGTATCATGCTAACGAGAACAAAAGCATCATCGAAGTTACTCGACTGTAAGTGCTAAGTGTTACCGATTATCAAATGAATGAAATAACATCAGTGCCACTTTGAGCAGATCAACAGACAAGCATCCCATACGATAAGAGCATCAATGGAAAAATGACCTAGTTCAGTAGAGTGCTAGTCTGACTACATAATGTAGTCAAACCAGTAAACATGTTTTTGTTTAATATTGTTGACATTGAAGGCGGGCAGGCGGTCTTTCGTTCAAACGCTGCTGGGGTTTCAATTGGTGTTCAAGACGATACATCTTCAACATCTTTGTATGAACTTACAGTATCTACGACGTTCAACGCGTACTTGTATGTGCGCTGTTTGTTCACGATATCTACCGGACAAACTTCGTTAGGATTGGTGCAATCGAACCGTCCATGCTGAATTATTTTGGGACCTGGAAGATAAATTTGCCAATAGTAGTGTCTTGACAACCAATCTGCACCTACAGCTCGTGTGACACCTGCTGTCCAATTAAACTATAATAGATCAATTCCATTATGTTAATTGTTTGTCTTTAATTGTCAGCTCACAACATGATTTTACCTTTCATCGCCGACCTTATCAACCTATTCGCGAGTGATCCTCGTATATGTTCATTCATTATTGAATTCTTCGTGTGAATTAACTTGACATTTTACTGTTGAATATCTGGATTATTAAATGCGACAGCATGAACATGGCACGCTTGATCAATCACAATTTATAGAAAATCGACCGGGTTCGGTTGATTGTTCCAAGACCTCAGTCATTATATACTTAATATGTTTTTTCCACATGATGCTAATCTCATGGCGTCCCATGTATTTACCCGAGTTCCATAGCACTATTTCCACCCCTTTTGCAACAGGTAACATACAAACGTGTATTTATGTGTGCCACATTTCACACAATTACCTGTACGTACCGATATGTCTTTAACATAGTTCATCATGTATCAGTTACTTTATTGTATAGAACACAATAGAATTGCATGATTATAAATAATATTATATCCATGAAATATGAAAGTGAAAGACGTTTCAGCAACGTGAGCATGCATTGGTCAAGCATCGTCCAGTGATACCATATTTCATTAAATCTGTTATAATTATTGCTTAAGGAATTTAATGAATTTTCAGCAGACGATGACGTTGTTATTGAATTTATCACGGAGATTGATGAAGCGCCGTCCGATGGGGATGTTAACGGGGATATCAACTATATCACTTGACGATGATGTCATACTTGACGAATAAGCAAATCCAGCCAAAAAAGTTCACGGGGCAGACATAAAAACACAGATGTGATTACGTTAGTTATCTTTATTCTCAGATTACCAAAGTGACCAGAGATAACTGTAATTGTGGGGTTATTCTTTAGAGGTCAGAAAAATACACTGCAAAATATTCATCATATATTTTGTCAAGACGACATGGACATCTATAAGTTTAAAGCTTTCTCCGCACAAGCTCAGAAAACTCCTCATGGACTCCACACGATAAGTTTACACTATCCAGCGACACGTTATCGAATTGGTCTACATAAAATATTTTATTAAATACATTTGTTGTTTAAAGAACCAGGAAAATATTAACGAGATAATCCCAACGATCGAACAGTTGTATCAGAACGATCTTGCGATTCAACTCTAAATTGAAAATATCAACGACGACTTTGAGATGATACATCAGCGACATGAAGAGTGTAAATATATACTAGTAATAGCAACAGAATTGTCGTTGGCGGATTTACACGATCAACATGATATAGCTAAATGTGTTCCATTGGAAAATGCCATAGAAAAAAGTAGGGCCAGATTTATCTTGACAATATGAAACTCAAGCGGATTTAAGTGCAATTGCGAGACAGCTAAAACAACTTGGTTTTAAATTGTTTAAGAATTCAGCAGAATGAGATGCATTCCCAAGGTGGCATAGCACAAACAATTAAACACAATAATGACAAAACAAATTAAAGACCAAAGATGTTGGGGGATGTTGATTTTTTAAAAAGTTTTTTATCATAGTGTGCAGTCATGGTCAGTCATGCACATACAAAGTAACAGTGAATTCTTCACCATGCGTGTTCAATCATTCACCGTCTTTGTCAGTTAGACCAAAAAGTATTCGTGATAATGACGGATTATGACAACGTAAATAAACAGGATTACTAGGCACGAATACAATCAAATGACCAACGGCACATCAGGAGTGACGCTGTAAAGAACATATCCCTACTGGGCCTGCCTTGTAATGCTCGCCAAAACGACGTATACATACCGCCAGATTCTAAATGTGCCACTGGCAATGTTGGCAATAGTGTTCTTCTTATATAGATAATAAATACCCCTCATTGCACCAAATTCAATGTCTAATATGGCAAATTCGTTTAACCCCGCTTACAGTATCGATGATATATTGATACATGCATATGTCGCAGCGTGTCATTTCTGTGTGCTCGAGTAAGTTTTTACTGGTACATGTATAAATATTTTCGCGATAATATTGAGTGTACCAGCAACACTGTCAACAACAGAGACAAGAGCTCCAACCACGGGTTGTATCACATGCATCGCTTATAATGTACCGATCGTTTCAACGACCAGCTAGGAAACCGCGTATAGAACATTGTCAATTACACTGATTCGTCTGCGATATTTTCCTTGTTTTATCATGTGCTCGTCTATGAATCCTTTCAGCGATTTCTCCACGCACTGCTTGATTATATCGAAATGTAGGATTCAGTATGTGTCAAACTAAATTTCCAACTGAACTATTGATGCGACGAATTCCTGACACCTTCAATTTTTTGTTGTGGTTAATACTTTATCTGCTCTTTCTAGTATGAATTATGCATCGGTGTTTTGATCTAACAAGACTAACATGGAAATCTATCGGTGGAATAACGCCATAGATATGCAGTGAATATCTTAAATTTCTCAGCACTAAACACGGAGAGCCTATACACCCCAGTGACCTCTGCGGTATGATTGATGCAGTTGTTTTGTTGTGATCATGCTGCTAATCCATACGCTTCTGAGTATAATGCGTTGATGAATGAACAACACTAGAGACTAATATCGACGAAATTCGGAACTCCAAATAATCGGTTGATGATTATATTATGGCTTAGCAAACATTCGGAAGTACTGTTATGCTATTACCATATTCAGCTCTGAATGGGGTCCGTCCATTATTGTTTTCCACGTACTGTTGCGTTGCAGCGACTTCATTTGATTGGGGTTCTTTTAAATTAGCAATGCTATTTCCGCTCATGTTGCGATCGTCCGTCACCATCTGATTTTGGTTCTCTCACATTAACTACTGTATTTCTGCTCTAATACGTCCAGTAATCTCTCCCATGGTTTTAGAATTTATTCATCTGAGTTCTTAATTTTACCAGTTTTAGTAAAAACCACTAAGTTATCTTTGGAACCCGCATAATAATATCTGTCAAAGAGATATTTTTGGTCTTTAACCGTACTTGCTGCTATTGAAAACAACTTCTTTTTGTGTCAACATTGGCGAGACGCAAGAGATGCATATGTTAATCTTGTATTGTATAATTGGATAAACTAATGTCACCCTGGGGCATGGTTTTAGCAGATTTCCAGAAATATCTACCATTATAAACTATTAACCTGTTTAAAACGATGCCATCTGGTGGTATACTCATGCACGACTTTATGCGGAGCTGTCGACTTTGTGAAAGCATTACTTACAGCAATTACTTCTGTACTGCATATTACTGGATTCTTTGTTGTCTCTGTTCATAATGTTGAATACCAGATTAGTATGTCACCGGCTAAGTCACTATGTCGTAAAAATTCCTTGAGTGGCGCCAATCCATACGATTTCAAATAAACTCCACGAGGATCAACCGCAATGCAACGTAATGAGTACCTGAACGTCCATCGCGATTAATAATGATTGTTTCAACATCGTTTGCTTTTTTAATGTAATCCACCACGTATGAGAACACTCTAAAGTTTGTATTTTTAATCGTTGAGGAGTGGACAAGGGGAGTTTTAACGAATCTTCCCCGGCAGTCTCAGACTTTGACCGTACCCTTTTCTTGATAATCTTTCTATGACATTTCATCACTAGTGGATAGTATCAAGCCACGAAAGAAGTCATAACGAATCTCACCGAGAGAAATCACCGAAAAAAGGGGAACCTAGTCTATCTACGAAGGAAGTCCTAATAAATTTTCTGAAGAGAAATAAGGGTAACCATGTGGGTGCAGGTATGAAAAAGACGCATATTGAGAGCCAGTTGTATCAATATATAGTTACTAAACTGAACTCCGACTTCGAAAATATTTATTTTAATGCCTCTTCGAGAATGTCTAAGTATGTGTTCCAACTGTAGGAAAAGTCTGAAGAATATGTGTTGAACCGATTTCACTAAAGTGTCGGCTATATAAAGGGGTTGGGTACAAGATATTTCTAATAGATGATTGACATTGGCCCTTCATTGACATTTTATCTCTAAGGGGCACCCTATGAGTATATGGTTTGCAAAATGCGCTCAATGTACATCTAGTATTTTATTTGACAAAAATGTGACCTCTACGTACAGGCTTTTAATGTAAACACCTCCTGGTTAGAATCTAGTTCAAAGGACTAGAATACAATATTGAAAGTCAAGTGAAGGCTGCTTAAACTCGTAAATATTCCACACAATTCTCCTCTAAGGATATGAATACCAAACAAGAGAGATCGAAATGAATACTTGTATGTCTCTTTTGTGGTCTCCCTTTTACTGGAGTCGTTAGTAAAAGCTTTTAGAATCCGAAAATTAATACCTCACTTCATGCATCACAAGACCAAATGCTGCTTAACAAAACGTGTCTGTAATTAATATCTGAAGAATAATACAAATGGTTCGAATGATAAACACAAGGGATGTGGGTTATGGGTCGGTTCAAAATGGAAGATAACGGTATTAAACAGTCTTAAAATAAAAATGAGATTATTGAATCCTGTGTTCTTGAATGTTTGGCTTTTATTTATTAATCGCTTACTTTTAATTATATTTTATTTGATTTGCAAACAAAGTTTTATAACATATCACATTGTACAAGTTTAATGTTAAAACAAAATTGAAAGAATTTAGTTTAAAAGCATTAGGCTTGTTTTAGTAATAATTGTATGTTAATTTACATGCAAGGATTGATATATGCCAGAATGGGATGGAAATGGATCTATAAGGTCAGACATACGACTATCCAATTTATCTAATTATACCTCTATTATAAAATAACTAAAATCATTTACCACCTTGAAGTATTATTTGTTAGGTTCGAATTCGAATTGCAATATGGCTGAATTGTGAGTAAGATAAATCTTGCAGATAGCTAATCAACATAAACTTTAGTCTAGTTCAAATCTTGGCATGTGACTCTGGAGTCCAAATTCCCATGCACACAGGCTATTGCAAGTGGCTCAAGGGGCAATGTTTAATAATGAATGACTTGAATGAGCAATTAAATTATAAATACGTGCGTGTGTATTTAA
Organism: Unio delphinus; assembly: GCA_029339505.1. NCBI lineage: Eukaryota > Metazoa > Mollusca > Bivalvia > Unionida > Unionidae > Unio > Unio delphinus. Next base: position 6,371,732 of record JAQISU010000044.1, on the reverse strand, counting down.
TCCAAATATTGGATTATTAACATAATAACACACAAATGTAACAAAGAAAAATACAAAGCATTTATTCTACAAAAGATAAAACACAAGGCGTGAATGATTCACAGTGACTAAACAATGGTAAGATGGATATAGTTTACTCAGCTAGTAAACAATGTAGAATATTACACGTTATGAAATGAATTTACTCATAGTGAAATTATCCAAATGAAAAAGAACAGATATATAACATATTTTTACAGTCCCTAAAGACAAAATGGCTTTTACGAACCCCAAAAGTTATTCTTTACAACTGTTACGAATAATTTATGTGGTTGGCATTACGGCTTGCACCATGTAGACCTCGATCCATCCTATACTTGGAACGCTTAGACAGCTGGGACACTCCAGACACTGGACATTCAAGACACTCGACAACCGGACAACACCGGAAATTCTAGACATTTCCAGACACTGGGCAGCTGAAATTATATCCAATATCGTGTAATATGTATGTGACAAAGGCATAAAAACTTAATAACGTTATACGCGGTAAGTTATGCAGATAATATTACCGACACAATAATTACAAAACAAAAAGTTCAGAAATTAACCTATCCTTGCTTGATAACAATCCTACTGTACTAAACATTTCTTACAAATGTAGCCTATATTAGTAGTATAAATCCATCGCTAAATCGTAAACAAGAATATACATGTGTGCATTATTCTGCGTAAACCAAAGCTAAAATGCATGCAGAAATGGAGGTGTTAGTATAATAGTGTTATCGTATATACGAGAAATGAATTTAAAATTATACCTTTTACAGATGGAGATGTGTGAGTCTTTATAGTAGACCGCCGTCTGACAAGGCTACGTGTAATGTAAAGAGCTTTACACGCAGTGAGGTATTTATACACAGGTCTGTGCATCGAAGGCATTCAGTTCATCTCATCAAAAGCACTTCGCATGGGCGTCATAGGATGAACAGAACTCACTAGTTTCGAATAATACACAATATATATTTTTCACTATCGGGTATCTTTGTACGCCAAAACCGAAACTTTAGTACAAAAATTTAATAAATAAATAAAAAGGGTTTATAAAATTCCGTGACAGAGCCATCACTGGATATTGTGCTGCTTAGGTATTTGAAACTGTCCACGTTCTTCAGATGTGTGTCGCCAAAGGTGATACAGGGTTGTGAAGGGATATTGTTTGGGGAGGGCTGCAAGAGGACTTCTGTCTATGTGAGTCCAAATAAGTTTCATGATTCTCAGAATTAGTCCACGATTGTCTGTAGATGAGTCTCTTCGTGTGCCATGAAGGCACATTCAACTGCGAAGAGTGCTTCAGGGATGAGTCTTTCACGTTTCTTGGTTTAAATTTCTCATAGAGTTCGCCATCTGAAGGAAACTCTCCAGCCAAGTCATTGTCAAAAAGCCGGATGTGGCCGGTAAACTTCTGAGGACAACCATGCTTCTTTAGTACTACCAACAGTGAACCTATGTTGATTGTAAGGTCCACGACGACGGCATGCATATTCATGTTATTCTCAAAGCACTTCTCTTGGACTTTTGTCACTGCTAAGATCATGTCAACCGTGCTGCGGTCTGGGCGAAAGCCACACTGAGACTCGAGGATGTTATATTCTGACACTGCCACAATAAGCATGTTGAGAATCATCCTAGCAAGTATTTGCCAGCCATAGAGAGCAAGCAGATGCCTCTTTAGTTACTGCAGTCCGCACATACGCCTTTATTCTCATAGAGTGTCACAATTGATGTGTATCAGAGGTTGTCTGACATCTCCTGAGTCAAGATGCTGGTAGCACATTGTTAATTGCCTCCAGAGTCTTTTCGCTGAGCGCCTTGCACACCTCCACTGGGATAACATTCTTTCCAAGTGACCTGCCACAGTTCATTTGTTTAATGACTGTTTTCGACTTCTCAATCGTTGGCAGGACCTCAAGTTGGTCTAGCACTGGCTGTTGGGGTATTTGGTCAAGAACATATGGGACGACCGATGAGGGAACGTTTAGGAGATAACTATACTGTTCAGTTCATCTGTTCTCTGTCTTTTATCATTGTACTGCTATCTAAAGCAATCAAGAAGGACAGATCCAGACTTTGAAGGACCGAAGATTTACTTGATGGCGTTGTAGAGATCTTTGGAGTTGTTAGTGTCGGCATAGCGTTGCACATTATCAGCTTTCCTTTCCCACCACTGGTCGTGCAACTTGCGGATTTTTCTCTGAACCTAAGCGTGATATAATTTGAAGCGGTCCTTTCTTATGTTTATTGAGTTTGTTTTATTCTGCCAGTCCATGAATATTTTGTTCTTTAAGGCAAGCAGATCTTCAATGTCACCGTTGTTCTTGTCGAAGCAGTCTTGATGGGTTCGCTTTTTGTGGCCCAGAGAAGTCATAGCTGTTTCTCCCGTCATGTCTCTGAACTTGTTCGATTTCTCGGAGGCATTTCCACGTATATGACCTTTCGTAGACAGCTTGTCAACTAGGCTCTTCGGAAAATTGAACTGGGTGGAAGGCTGCTGTAGTATGACAATGCTTATGACATCTGGAGTAATGGGGGGCAATGCGTATCTTTAGGGTACTTCGCACTAGTCTGTACAAAGTATAGCATTCCGCTCGTCTAATAGCGTGATGATGAGGATATTCGGGGCATCGCTCCATTTTTGAGATCTGGGGTGCATCCAGGTGTTCTTGACATTGTTTGCCATCCTGATCATTGTATTTGTTATGCAGAGGTCCAATTATACGCATTTGCTAAGGAGTACCATCGTTGTTCATATTGACGCCACCATGCCGGCCATGCACATTTCTATCGATCAAAATCGCTGCCAACATTGGCGATGAAGTCCCCCAGTAATATGATCTTGTCGTGAGCTGCAACTAAATACAGTATATAGTTGATGCCTGCATAGAACTGCTCGATGGTTTCCGCTGAGCTCGAGAGGGTAGGAGCGTAGGCTCTGATGATATTTGCGTGACGTTTGTGGCTGATAGGTTGTCGCAGTTTCATTAGCCTCTCAATGCTATGAACAGGCAAGTTCCGAATCTGCTTCAGAAGACTTGATTTGATAGCCAGGTAGACTCCGTGGATCCTGTATTCGTTATGGGCTTTTCCTTTCCAGAAGATGGTGTAGCCGTTTGTTGTATACAGAGCAGAGCGAACACTTGTCCAAGAAACACCTATGTGCAGGTCTCTGACTACAACTCTCAGTTGTAATCTCCACCTATTGATTCGCCGACCGCACATTGGTGTAGGACTTTGGTAGATGCAGCTAAAGAACGATGAGTGTGATGATGGGATGAATGCACAACATGACCTGTGCGTGAAGGAGATTTAAGTGAAACGACCCTTGCACAGAGACAGCCTCACTCCCGCTGCCTTGGTAGTTGGAACCACGGATAAGGACTACGTCAGCTTTATTTGATGTTCATGACGTCTTCAGTGCCTCGTCATGCCCTGCGCTCTCTACAAAGTGTTTGCAGATTCGCATTCATGGTCGTTGGAGGACTCATTTGATCTTTTCTGCCCTGTCTGCCGACCTGGCTCTGCATGCAAGGATAGGCAAGCTCCTAGCTCACCGACAGTTTGAGGCCTGTCGGCTACCCATTGATGTGGCCGCTGCGCATTCTACAGGTGCATGGAGCCACAGATAAAAGCTGAGCAGCTGGTGGCGATCAAATGTGGACTAGCTACCCACGAAGAAGTATGACGTGCCCACCTACCCGAGGAACTACCCCTCTCAGAGCACCTCGTACACCACATAGGTGTTCTATTTACATATTACATGAGATGACTAGGAAGGGTTAGCAACCGAAATTTTTGTCACTCCTGTAGTGGTACACAGAGATCGATGAGACAGAGGCTGGTTACCAATAAAGCCTAATTCCCAAACTTATTGATAGTAATTGATTTAGGTTTTTTTAAAGTGACATCAATAACGAATATTCTTTATTTAAATATATGATCAATTAAAATGTTCAATATAGAGCAATTTTTTATATTACAGAATATATATATATACATATATATATATATATATATATATATAAATATATATATATATATATATATATATATATATATATATATATATATATATGCTGACAACACCTCTTTATCCCCAGGGAATGATGATACATGTCATACCCAGTGTGCTGTCGTGTACTCATGATACTGAGGGACAGGTCGGAGCTTTCTAAACATGAGAAGCAATGATATGATGTGTCTGGAATTTAAGTCGGAAGAATAAATCATAAAGATTTATAAAGAGAGCAAGATGGGGGATGGAGATTGTTATATATGGTGTGCGTGTATGTGTTTTGGACTTTTAAGGTAACTTTGACCATTTGTCCGTTATATTGCTTTGATGTCAGTGGTGTGACAGTATATAGTGATGTCTAGCATTGTGGCATTATGCCTCCGCAGACATGTAACATCATGTCCCACTTAGTCACATTAGCCTGACACCAGGCCGATCAATCCTAACACTAACCTTTTAATACTGACCTCCACGCGAGGCATTTGCTAGTTCTATTTGCTGTATGTCTTGACCGGGCCTTAAACATGCGACCTGCCGCAACCGAGGCTTTTCCTCTAATCACTTGACTATTGATAAATGGTAAAACATATTTAAATGCAGAGCATAAACTCTGGCACTTGAAATAAATGTATATTAATGATAAATTATTGTGACCTGCTAGGATTTTGTTAAAGCATCTGCTCTATCTTCATTTATTTCTTCATTTTTTCGTTCTTATTGTTATTGCATATTATTGTTATTATTCATTCATTTGTTTATCTGTGCTACATTTGAAAACCAGGTTATATAACTTTTCACTATGTATTATACTGAAAAATACATGAGCATATAAAAAAATTAATATCATGGCTATTTTGATATTTGTCTTCTAAGAAAAAGATAAGGGACTTGAAGTTCGTTTAAAGATTCCAAGTTTGTTCAGTACGAAGTTAAACCTTTTCTTAGAGACAATAATGTATAGAAAAAGACTGGATAAAGATATTTCGGTATAAGATGGCTGCAAAATATTTTTAACCAATCGATATATCTATCTAATATACCTCGTGTTATAATATGCTTATAATTACTTACCACCCAGTGTTTTATGCAGGTTCAAATTCCAATAACAGAATTTAAAACAAGTTAATATTTTTAATAGATGGGTTGGGATCTTTAAAGTTTATTTTACAATACTCTAGTCATAATTTGGGCTCACACATTTCTGATATTTGGAATAATACTTCCTTGTGTTGGGCAGGTGTAAAATTCTAAAATTACTTCATCCAACTGAACCGGTGTTTATATATGACTAGGAAGAAAGAATACATGAGTGGCTATGCGACCAAAGGCAGAACCAAAATCAGAACCCCTGTTTTGATATGACTAGGAGGAAAAAATACATGAGTGGCGATGCCACCAAGGGCTAAACTCGATATGGTAATTTATAATATACCTGAACCTAAATCTTATAAAAACATAATTATTCTATAGGATCCTCTTTGAAGCAATATATTTGTAATTTAGGCCAATATGTCACTTTTAATTACATACATATGAGATATTCTAGACTTTTAGGAACAAATTGAAGCTTGGATTAAGGAATCTGAGGATACCAAATTCCTGAGTTTGACAACTACCCCCAAATCAGCCTAACTTGTATTATACAATCAATCATCTTCGCTAGTCTATTGTTTAACATCTGGTTCAAACCAGCAATATCTGGGAGGTTTAAATTTTACCTTTATGCTGTCAGCAAAGCTTTTTACCACTGGGAGATTTAAGTACTTCAACATTTTCTGATAATAAAAGGCACCAGAAAGTTTCGTGCTTCCAAATACAGAAGCGAAATATATATGTAACAGTTTTAAAGTATAATTGTCTCTTGTTCACCTGTATCAGTTTACAGCATATGTCATGATGACCTACCCTATTTTGAACCTCACACATGTGTTATATTTATTCTATTCAGAGATCACCACTTAATGACTGGGAAATATTGAGCTACAGGACAATGTATGTTGTACACAGTTTATTGCAGATATATTCCTTGTTCTCTGTAGAATGGGTGTCATAGGGCAACTTTAAATGCAACAAACTAGCTAAAATGGTTTGGGGAATTTTGGTTTGAAAAACAAATGATATCACGTAAGAAAGATGGAAACATCCGAGGTGTATCATAAAAGGATAGGACGGAAGAAAAATTACACAAGTGCTACAAGTCCAAACTTGATTTGGTGATTTACCCTAAAAATTCGGCTTTATCGAAACATAATTATTATATGATATTATTTTGGAAGCAATAATGTTTTAACATAAACCCATATAGCACTATTCCATATATAAATAATGGCTACGTTGATACTAAAGAATAATGTGAACTATAGAATTCGGAAATATGAAAATGAGAAATGCATAATTCTTACCAGTATCCCACAAGCTACTAAGTCAACAAGTTTGAGTTTGTCAAAGCTTTCACTATCGGGGTTTCGAGAAGGAACAACTGGGTCAGTAATCGGAACAAGTTCATTCTTGATGAGCACTTGCCCCTTTTATGTAACCCTTATGATATTAACAAATTGTTATCAATGGGGAAGAGAGTGCTCATGTTGGTTCACCGAATAAACTGATGAGTTATAAAAACCACGAGACAGAGAGTATAAGATGCATATACTTTACAATTGCTTTATCGAATAACCGCTCAACCTACTCAATTGAATTAGACGTTCTTTAGAAAACCAAAATTAAACTGAGAGACTACCTGCATTACAACACCTCTGATTGGATTTAGTACGACCCAGTAGTATTCAAATGTCATCAATATTTTGTAATTGAGCTTAATACTGAAACATATTCATGCAACAAATATAACACACGTCATGCAAATAAAATTATGTCTTGATTTACATTAATATTCAAACACACCTATAATATTAAACAAATATCCTAACTTAGAAGTGACAGAATGATTTACAATTGATTTACAATGCCCAGTTGGACTCGGGCACCAAATATTTGCCCTATATAGTAGGTAAATTAGCTTCTCAGTTGTAAAATTTTCCATTCTTTCAAATCCTAATAAATCATATGTTCATGTTAAGTTCTTGTCACAGATTAACATACAATTTTGGTGAGATTTTACTGAAAGTAAAACAATATGGGTTACATCTTACTTTGGAGCATTCTTCAATTCCAAATTACGATACACACTGGCCAAAATACTGTCATTCAAGCAAACCATAGTGTTTATGCTATAAAGAACAACGATATGTTTTTATACGAATACTAAAAATAACTCAATTGAAGCGAAGGATTATCACCAAAAAACAATGCATTGAGACTACATTCATTAGAGACTAACCATTAAATACTAATTGTAACGAGGTCTTATTAGGCCATCTTGTTAATAGTCAATATTAATCCAACCCTTATATTAGCATGTCACACATATTGTAACGTTACTCATGAAAACGCTTTCATTTTTATGGTAAACAAGGATCGCAACAGTAAGAAAGTGTGATGACAGCAAGAAGTGTAACAACTGTATGATAGTGCGACAATTGTAATTAAGTGTGACAATTATAATTAAGTGTGGAAACTGTAAGAAAGTTACAACTTTATAAAAAGTGCGACAACTGTAAGAAAGTGTGTTAACCATAAGAAAGCGTGACAACTGTAATAAAGTGTGACCACTGTAAAAAAGTTTGACCTGTAAAAAAGTGTGAGCACTGTAAGAAAGTGCGATCACTGTAATAAAGTGTGACCACTGTAAGAAACTTTGAAAACTATAAAAAGTCTGACAAATGTAATTAAGTGTAATGACTGTAAGAAAGTTACAACTGTGAAAGATGCATAATTGGTGAAAAAAACGTTTGCTGGAGCATCATATTTGAAATAATAAAGCTTAATACGTAAAAAAATAGAAGGTCAATAATGTCAAACTGAAGCCTCTAACTGACCGAGAGTTTCTCTAATTGGTTTAGACCATTTCTGTTACTTTATCTTTTGTCGTTAGTGTTTTTCAAATTTGTTTTGTGTTTACGCACTCAGATGTTTGATTCAGGTCACACCTTTTATGATCCTCTTTCCGTCTGAGTAATTAAATCATTATTATATCAGATTAGCTGTTGTTTCTTAAGCAAAGATTGTATCAATACCTACACGATATCGCGACCAAGGATCGTGTAAATTTATCATTATAAATCTCTGTGGGGTGGCTTGCGCACGTGAAAAGAAGTTTTTCAGTTTAATTATATCCATATTCCCTGAACACCAAGAGCATCCACCCCACCCAGTGGATTAGCAACAAAAATAAAAAGCGAGCACTTACTGCCAAGTGTGTAAAATGTGGTACAAAATTATAAAATTACTGGTGGTGGTTTTATCACTGCATCACGAACATTTCTAGGAGCTCCATGGGCCCAGGAGAAAAAGCAGTTGAGAGGTCAATCCACCTCGATTTTAAAGGTCCAATTTGCTAAACTAAGGTCTCTTACATAAACAGAAAATATATATATTGTTACGTGCTTAGGCTCGAATAATCAGTAACATAAAAAACTGAAAATAACAAGCTCTTAAAAACATAATAAACAATTTATTGAGCACAAATATTTTCCAGAAATTTAAAATAAACTTACGGTTTTAAGAATCAATTCCAAAATTAATTCAAAACTAATTCAAAATATTAACCACTAGAGAAATTGCAAAATCCTGGTAATAAAATGTCCAAATAATTCCAAGTTCGAATCCCAGCGAAGTATCCAAGATGGAAGACGATGTCACTTGATGAAGTCAGTTCTTGGTAATAAAATTCTAGGAGCACAATTCTTATCCAGATAAATAACAAAATAATTCCTCTTGATCCAAACGGAATGACATAATTTCCAGTACATGGTACTTTAAAATAAATCAAAACTACACACAACCGAGTATTCTAACAGCCCAACTCCTACTCTATAGTTCACTCTCAAAACAAATTATATACCTGTTTTTACGTAAACAAGAAAGGGGTCACGTGATCTGCTAGAATCTTTTAGAACAAATTTACGTTCAAAAACTCATGCACCCACCATATGACCCAACTAAAAAAAGAAAAATGTTTATACAAAGCTCCGAAATGTCCTTGAATCAAACCAATCATTTTAAAAGATTGTTTAAAACTCTGAAGCCAGGTCAGAAATGAGGTCAACACCTGGTGTTTATTCTGTAAAGTACAGGTCACAGGTCACCCCCACTCCCCAATGAACGAATCTTAAACTTAAAATGCTAAATGTGAATCTAACAAACAAACAAACTTAAAAATGAATATAAATGACTTATATCAAATATACGTAACACCTTCCCCCATAAAATAGAAAGAAAGATTTATATGATAAAAATTTCTTTTTACCCTAAACCAATTTACACCTGAGGTTAAAAGAACTCGCATAAATTATACAGTGTATATGATATAAGATATTGTTATACACCGGAAAGAGCGTCTGCTATTATATTATCTTTTCCCTTGATGTGCCGGATGTCACGATTATATTCCTGCAATAACAAACTCCACCTTTGTAATCTTTGATTTTTATTTTTCATCTTGCCGATGAAAGTAAGAGGGTTGTGGTCACTAAAAACTATAATCGAAGAATGAGCTGAACTAAGATAAACTTCAAAATGTTGTAAAGCCAAAATCAATGCCAAACATTCCTTCTCGATAGTTGAATAATTTCTCTGGTGCTTATTTAATTTCTTTGAAAAATAGCACACTGGATGTTCAATACCATTTTTGTCTTCTTGAATCAAAACTGCTCCAACACCATCATCACTTGCATCAACAGATAATTTGAAAGACTGACTGAAATTTGGAGCTGCAAGAACTGGTACTGTTTCAAGTATGGCTATTAATTGTCAAGAGCCTCCGGACATTTTTCAGTCCAAAAGAACTTGTTCTTCTTCTTTAATAAATTTGTCAGGGGTTCTGCAATTATAGAAAAATTAGAACAAAACTTCCGATAGTATCCGGCCATACCTAAAAACCGCATCAGTTGCCTTCAAATTTCAGGCACAGGGAATTTAGAAATAGCCTCAACCTTAGCATCCATTGGTTTCACTTGTCCATGTCCCACAATAAATCCTAAGAAAGTCACATTAGCACTGCAGAACTCACTTTTAGATAAATTAACTGTCAAACATGCATAAGTGAGTCTGTCAAAGAATTTTCGAATTGTTGCTAGATGTTCTATCCAGGTGTCGTTGTAGATGATGACGTCATCTATATAGGCATCACAATTTTCTAGACTAGAGGTGATCATATTCATGAGATCTTGAAACGTACTTGGTGACCCTTTCATCCCGAATGGAATTACTTTATATTGGTAAAGTCCATCTGGAGTCACAAATGCCCAGATTTGCTTTGCTCTTTCCGTTAGTGGAATCTGCCAAAATCCTTTCAGAAGGTCAAATTCGGTGACATACTTGGCTTTCTCGATTTTATCAATACAACCGTCAATTCTTGGTAATGGGAATGAATCTTGTTACGTATATTTGATTTAAATCATTTAATTTTGTTTGTCAGATTCAAATTTGACATTTTGGGTTTAAAATTCGTTAGATGGGAGAGATTTTCTAGAAATGGATGACCTATATACTTTACAAGTAAACAACAGATGTTAACCTCATTTTTTGACCATGCTTCAGAGTGTAAACAAGCTTCTAAAATGATTGGTTGATTCCAAGGACATTAGAGCTTTATTTTAAAAATGATTGGTTGATTCCAAGGACATCTTTCTAGATTATGCTGGTTACGTGATTTCTTGAACGTGAGATTGTTCTGAGAGATTCTGGAAGGTCGTGACCCCTTTCCTGTTTACGTAAAAACAGGTATTTAAATTATTGTTTGGAAGAGAAGAGTTCAGTTGTTAGTCTGGGCTTTGTAATACAAAGATGTGTTTTATGGTTTGAGTGTAAATCATTTCAATTCGTTTGGGATATCGAGAGGAATTTATTGTGTTATTTATGTAGAAATTACTTTTGCTCATTTGGATTATTATAAAATCAAAACTGACTTCATCACGTGACATCATCGTCCATATTGGATTGCATCGTCAAGATTCGAACCGGGAACTATTAGGACATTTTATTATCAGGACTCTTGCAATTCCACTAGTGGATTATATTGTGAATTCTCTTTTGGATTAATGTTTGGACTTGATTCTCTAAAACAGTAAGTTTTTTTTTTTCTTTTATGAAAATATTTGTACTTAATAAAATGTTTGTTAAATTTTACAAGCTTCACTTCTTTCTGTGTTGCTGCTTATTCGAGTCTAAGCACGTGACAATCTGTTTTTGTCACACTGTTCACCTTCCTATAATCAGTGCACAAACGGAAAGTTTTATCTGGTTTTGGAACAAGTATGCATGGTGAACTCCAATCACTTTTACTGGGCTCGATACAATCATTCTCCAGCAAATATTGAATTTCCTTTTTTAAGTATTCCTGTTTGAGTGGATTCATCGAGTATGGATGTTGTTTGACAGGTTTGGAATTTACAATTTCAACGTCATGAAACATTTTGTTTGTCCTTGAATGAACATCTGGAAATAAGTGCTCATATTCAAATAATAACTGTTTCAGTTCATTTATTTCTTGCACTTGTAAATGTGAAAGTTTCCGGTCTAGATATTTCATAATTTCTGAATTACAAAGATTCGTCATTTCAATATCAATAGAATCTGATGATATTCCCTCACTAAGTGGAACAGGTACAAATAAATTAATTACAGATTTAACATGGCTATCTCTTTCAATACTCTTTTAGCATGTTTATATGGCAGAGTTGTTTTTCTTTGTGTATCCCAGGAGTATTTATGATGTAATTTAAGTCATTAATTTTCCTGTCAACTGGGTAGGGACCATAATATTTGGCCTGAATTGGATTTTGTGGCATTGGTAACAGAGCCAGGACTCTATCACCAGGCTGAAAACTCCTTTCCTTCGATTTTTTTATCATATCTTGATTTCATTTTAGATTGAGCAGAGTGCAGATCTGCTCTTACGACCTCACAAGCCTTTGACAACGTGTATCTAAAGTCGGAAACATAATCAAGAAGATTGATTTCAGTATCTTCATTAGAAAGAAGTTTCTCTTTCAATAACTTCAATGTCCCATGCACAGTGTGTCCAAAAAAAGTTCAGAGGGACTGAAGCCTAAAGATTCTTGAACTGATTCTTTAACAGCAAACAATAGTAAATGAATGCCTTCGTCCCAATCTTTATTAGTATTAAAACAATATGATCGGATCATATTTTTCAAAGTCTGATGGAATCTTTCTAACGCTCTTTGGCTCTCAGGGTGATAGGCGGAATATTTGGATTGCTGAATGCCCAATTCATACATAACTTGTTGGAAAATTCCAGATATGAAGTTTGAACCTTGATTAGACTGAACAGATTTGGGAAGGCCATATCTGGAAATAAGTGCTCATATTCAAATAATAACTGTTTCAGTTGAATTATTTCTTGCACTTGTAAATATGAAAGTTTCTGGTCTAGATTTTTCATAATTTCTGAATTACAAAGATTTGTCATTTCAATATCAGTCATCATTTCAATATCAGTAGAATCTGATGATATTCGTTCACTGAGTGGTGACAGGTACAACTAAATTAATTACATGTTTAACATGGCTATCGCTTTCATATACTGGCACTCCTATAATTTATTTAGATCCCAGGAGCACTGATACTATAATTTAACTAATTAATTTCTTCTTAACTTTCTAAGGGCCGTAATACCTAATCTGAAGAAAAGTTTGAAGAAAGAACAAGAGTGACACAACTCCATTAGCAGACTCAAAAGTTCTCTCCCTTGCAGTTCTTTCAAACCATTGTTTCATTTTTAACTTGAATTGCTGAATTCCCAATTCATTCATAACTTCCTGGAAAATTCCAGACATGAAGTTTGAACCTTAATCAGACTGAACAGATTTGGGAAAGCCATACAGAGTAAAAAAAATTATCAAAGCTTGTACTATTGGTTTAGATTTTATATTCTTTAACGGAATTGCTTCTGGAAACCTTGTTGACGCACACATAATGGTCAACAGGTATTAGTTAATTGACTTGGTCTTGGGTAAGGGACCTACACAATCTACCATAATTCTACAAAATGGTTCGTCAAAGGCAGGAATAGGTTGTAGATCAGCCTTAGGTATCTTCTGATTGGGTTTTCCTACCATTTGACAAGTATGACAAGATCTACAGTATTTGGCAACATCACTTTTGATTTTTGGCCAATAAAAGTCAGTCAAGATCTTGTGATAAGTTTTATTAATCCCTAAATGACCAGCCAAAGGAGTTTCATGGGACAGATTCAGTATTTCCTCTCTGTAAGGTTTTGGAACATCTATTTGATAGTTCACCGACCACTCATCACCAGCAGGTACCTCGGGAGGTCTCCATTTTCTCATAAGAATTCAATTTTTAATGAAATAACAGACAGGAACTTCAGTTGCTTCAGTCTCACTTATGGCCCTTTGAAACAAACGGGAGATCTCATGAACTTTTTCCGGTTCGAAGACAAGTGACTGTCGTTTATCACCCTGATTAGAATAAAGAGAATGAGTTGTTAAAAGAGGATCACTATGATCAAAACCTTCTGATTGATTCAAACATGGAGTAAAATTGACCTCATCAACAGCCTGACATATACATATGTCAGCTAAAGGAATACTGACTTCATCAACATCATTCTCAAGAGCTTTCTTTGCCATAGCTCTGGTAACTGCACAAGCTTGAAATATCTCAGGGAATTCTTTTTCAATAGGATCAACTTTCTGATCCAAATCAGGCTTGTCAGTTACAAGTGGATTAAACACAACCTTGTCCCCAGCTAAGTCGTTGCCTAGCAATAAATGAATTCCCTCTACGGGTAAAATCAAGACTGTTCCGATTGTCAAAGGTCCTTACACTAAGTCTGATGACAAATTTACACAATGGAGAGGATCATTAACGAAGCCGCACTCTACTCCCTGAATAAGAACACTTTCATTAGAAGACGACTTCTCAGAAAAAGGCAAAGGACCTGACAATAATAAAATACTCTGAGAAGCTCCTGTGTCCCTTAAAATTTTAATAGGGGTGGGATTGGCTGAATCACCGAAGAGTGATATATTGTAATTGTCCTTCTTTCTCCCTTTCCTGTCTCTCTCTCTCCCTTTCCTGAAATTCCAGCTTCTTCAACTCTAATTCCATCTTGAATTTTAATTCTAATTCCTTTATTTTAATGTCAGAGTCTGATGCAGATTTACTGACCGAAATCAAAGCACTTTTTCCAAAACATTTTTTTCTACCAAATATTGGACAAAAATCTTTTTGATATCTTGTTTCGTTAAAGAAGCCTTGCCTTCATAAAGATCATATTTTCTGCCAAGTTAAATCAACTAATCTTTTTTTAAAAGATCTAATTGCTCCTGAGTAGGATTAGAAAGAAATATTTCTACTTTAGATGTCATTTTAATACAAGCCTGTCAATGTCACTAAAGATTTAAAAACATTTCAAAAACTAAGGGAATTCAAATTTGAAACAAACGTTTTCTGAAAAAATTTCTAGCCTAATTCAAATTGATCCAATCCCGGACGAGCCCCCAATTTCTAAGTTACGTGCTTAGGCTCGAATAAACAGTAATATGGAAAGAGTGAAAATAACAAGCTTGTAAAAACTTAATAAAGAATTTAATGAGCACAAATATATTCCAGAAAATCAAAAAAACTTACGGTTTTAAGAATCACTTTCAAAATTAATCCAAAAATAATTCAAAATATTATCCACTAGAAAAAATGCAAAAGTCCTGGTAATAAAATGTCCAAATAATTCCAAGTTCGAATCCCAGAGAAGTAGCCAAGCTGGACGTCGTCATATGATGATGTCAGTTCTTGGTAATAAAATTCTATGAGCACAATTCCTTTCCAGATAAATAACAAAATAATTCCGCTTGCTCCAAACGAATTGACATAATTTCCAGTACAAGGTAATTTAAAATAACTCAAAACGACTCACAACTTAGTATTCTAACAGCCCAATTTCTACTCTATAGTTCTCTCTCAAAACATAACTAATATACCTATTTTTACGTAAACAAGAAAGGGTTACGTGATATGCTAGAATCTTTCAGAACAAATTTACGTTAAAAAACTCAAGTACCCAACATATGACCCAACTAAAAATAGAAAGATGCTTATACAAAGCTCAAAAATGTCCTTGGAACAAACCAATCATTTTAAAAGCTTGTTTACAACTCTGATGCCAGGTCAGAAATGAGGTCAACACATGGTGTTTATTCTGTGAGGTACAGGTGACCACCACCCCCCAATGAACGAATATTAAACTTAAAATACCAAAATTTGAATCTAACAAACAAACACATTTAAGAGTAAATATAAATGACTTATATTAAATATACGTAACAATATATATATATATATATATATATATATATATATAGCTTTTCTAACAAGAAGTATAACTGTATGTTTAGCTCCATAAATAACCTTTCTAACATTTCTGCAAAATCCAATTATGTTTGACCACGGAATTGCGCGAAATTCAACATTGTTCGACGTGTTGCAAATCCTAGATTTTAATTTGCATATTGTGATCATTGCATCTCCTTAACATTGCTCACGTTACCAGTATTTTAGTTCATATGTTCTGGAAAGTCAGAAGTGTCTTTAGTATTGGTAGACCAGCTGATCTTCTATAAACATCAGAATATCGGGCTAACCGTATTATTGTTGTAGAGCAAAATCAACGTCCATTTGAATATTTTCAATATTTATTCAATCAATCATATATGTACCACTTTCCATCAACGTCATTATTTCTTTATTAATAAAAGGTATTATGTAAGCAACGTTATATTCAGTATCGTCTGTTTTTAATTTCACAAACTACTTCATGAAATGTTTCGGCAGGTAAGAAATATCAACTTTTATCTGAACTTAAAGTTCGATCCTTCAACGCTGATTTGGTTGTATTGCGTCATATGAATAATAATGATAACCGGTGCATATATGTCGAATGAGATATACGTTAAAACGGATGAATGCTCATTTGCGGCTTGATTTATTACTTGACTAACATTTCACATCAATGCTTAGTAATTTTAATGACGGTGGTTCTCGTCGTATGAATCGTGATAAGTTATCCTTGATTGCCGAAAATGCTTAACTAGCAACTTTACGAATATCGCCAGGAGCTTTACACGGACAACGTCAATAGTTTTCATTGATATTTTTTTTTGCAATCGGTATTGCATTTCGGGCAGTCCTTCTAAATAAAACCTGAACAACATCACCGAGTACATCTCCGTAAGTTGCTTTATAAATTCTCAATCGTGAATGTATCACCCTGACAATTACAGGTCCACATTGAGCATTATGTATGATAATCTTATTTGTTATTTATTTATCTAATCATTGTAATAACCATCAATGATTTCATCGAAAAGAGATCGATAAATGCTAATGTTCATGATACGACATGTATATAATAGTTGACAAATATCAGCTGCTTCATTAATTGTTTCTGAAGAATTACTTACAGCTTGTTTACCTCCTATGAGTATTTCTAGTCGTTGTACGTCATCGAGAATATTGTTAGGACATGAAATATGATCACTTCCTTTAGTACCCGAACCAACACCGCTTCCAGTACCACCTGAAGGATCGCACGGATTGTAATATTCTTCTTTTTCGTCCTCTTTATAAACAATTTTCATGCCTCCACTATTTTGTTAAGCTATCTAAACCTGGATCATTCTTATTATGGCGATTTCTATAGATCACTTTACGATATGTATCATCCGTTAACTTTTGATGTTCTTGTAACATATTTTCAGTATACTCAGTTAATTAATCCTCATCCATATCTTTAATTTTTTTCATATGTTCCAGGTCTAAGTTTTTCAACTAATGTTTGAACAGATGGAATAGTTCCCTTATCTTGTGTTTTCTGCTGTTTTTGTTCTTTCTTTCACTGTTTTTGTTCTTCTATTTTCTGCTGTTTGCGTTCTTCAAACTGATCATTTACTTGGTTCACCGCATTGATGTATCCTATATACGATACATTTCGACTTGTTATAGTTTAAATTTTATTAAACATATCAGCCCAGTGCTGTATATTGTTAATATATTTTCAATATGTCGCTTGCAAGAGCTGGCATTTCATTTCGATCAATTGTATCGATTACTTTTAGAGCACCTTCATCAAATTTATTATGTAATTCTTCGATCATTTATTCCTCAGTATTCTTCTCTTTAGCAACAGGTTTGGCTGGTTGAGGCATTTGACAAGGAAAATTTTGTAAAAGTCAGCTTTTCAGCTATCTTTTCAAGTTGAGGAAGAAGAGGTTTAGTTGTTTCAGTAACAAGTCTGAAAATTGTTCACTCTAACAAAGCCTGCAAATTCCATCTGGGATTCCTGACGTTCATGTAACTGTCACCCTACAGAATCAAGGACTGGTAGAAATTTCTGAATTGCTTATAGTTACTCTCGATATAATCTAGTTATGTAAGATTCCCCTGCCATATTATTGATATATAATAATTTTCTAATTCACAGCAGCAGAGCGGGCATCATCACGAATAAGTATAATGTCGGGTAAACTAAAAAATAATAAAAAAAGAACAACCTATGATGATTAGTTAGAGGCATCGTTTTGGCGTTATTGATATATTTTTTGTTTTGGTAAAATGCCTTAGTTTAGCAAACGGGACCTTATAAATCGAGATTTGATCAACCTTACTGCTGCTGACAAACATCGTCCTGTATATAATTATTGTGGCCCTGGGACACGGCTTGATATTCGACTTGGCGAGAGAGATCAATCAAGACATGGCTGGTAAACAATAAAAATAAAGAATTACAACAAAGACACAATGCAGATGTGAAGTTGAATCGATCGTTAAATTCCATTAGAAATGATCTATCAAAGAATCATTAGCTAATTGGTTGATAAGATCTGCGATGAAAGGTAAACAAATGCTAGGGGCTTGTAATTAATCAGCTGATTATTATTATTATTATTATTATTATTATTATTATTATCCAATCGATGTATTATAGCCAAGAGCAATATTGGAAAGGTAATGCTGCGGTTAGTACAGTCGCAGATGCAGCAAAGTTTGCACGTTCTGTTGCTTAAAATTGAATACCACGATATGCTATATGGCAGAGTTATCTACCACCTCCAAGAACGTGTAGTACACACATTGTGATGTCAGGTATCCTAATGAAGTTCATCAGGCGGATATTTTGTATTTACCTCATCATAATATTAAAACTGGTAGATGTCAATCACGTACATATAAATATGCGTTGACTGTTGTTGACATTGCAAGTAGTTATAAAGAAGCAAAACCATTCTCAACTAAAACAACCACTGACATTTCATCTGAGACTTAAACGAATTTATCAACGAGGATCCTTTCGATGGCCACATGTTGATCCTGGCAATGAAGTGCTTGCTGCAGTCTTATCTCTGATCCAAGACATAGCGTCAATATCAGACGAGGACATGTGTAATTCATCGTGATTATACAATTGTTGCAAGATTTAATCGAACAATTTCTGAGCGGTTATTTGGATATCAATATGCAAAGAAAATATAAATGAACAAAGTTCAAAAAGATATGAGATCTCGTGAGTCTGATAGTTGCATTAAAAAATGAAATTACTCGTACGATGTTTATGAAACCCATTAATTTGATTAATTACACACAAAAATATACCAATATAACATGATTCTGTTTAAAACAAATAGATTTAAGCAATGTTACCGTAAGATATTTATGTGTACATGGTGAACGTGTAGACCATACAAAAAGAGCGACTCATCCTATTGGAGTGTGACGACACATACAAAATTTTCAGCGAGTTAAGATCCACGGGTAGACCTTCAATCCATAGATTAGATTCAACTGATACTCAACGAGGATTTGTACAAGAACAATTACATGTAATTACAGAGATACACAATT
Source organism: Unio delphinus (assembly GCA_029339505.1). Lineage (NCBI taxonomy): Eukaryota > Metazoa > Mollusca > Bivalvia > Unionida > Unionidae > Unio > Unio delphinus. The sequence continues at coordinate 6,352,687 of JAQISU010000044.1, read as the reverse complement.
ACTAGAATTAACGGTCTTCACTTTCTGTGAACTAGCACTTCGATTTCGATTGCACGCATGACAGGTCAGCATCACGCGTGTGACCAAAACTAATATCAATTATATATACGGTAAATTGTCTTCGATTATTATCTGAATATCGATACAATATTATTGTGTTACAGCTTAAACAATGATTATTATGTCGTTGTTTCAATGTCTTGATAACTTCAACATCGAGATTAACTTCTAGTGTTTCATTATAATTTTTCCGTCATATCGAAACGATGTATGCAGTAAGGCAGTTTATAGTGATGTCTAGCACTGGGGCATCATGCCGCAGACATGTAGCATCATGTCCCACCAAGTCACAATATCCTGACACCAAACCGACCATTTCTAACACTAACCTCTTAATGCTGAGCGCCAAGCATGGCAGCTGTTAGTACTAATTTTGTAAGTCTTAGGTGTGACTTGGCCGGGGATCAACAACATGACCTCCAGCTTCCGCGGCGGACGCTCTAACCACCAGGCCAAGGGAGCAATCTCTGCTTATAACTAATTTGTTTCTTACTATATCATCGACAGCTACCTTGCATTTATTATCAGTAGTTCGATTATTATTTTCTGTAAAGTCAACGGTAAGCCTCCGCAGTTGAAATATTCTTCTGACTCGATGCACTACGAGATAAATTAAGTTTGACCACTAAATCATGTCATCAAATGTCCAAGCAACTGTATCATAGTTAATCCTTGAGATGAATGACTTGTTATTGTGTATCCTAGCGTCGATGGAGTTTTGCCTTTTAACCTAGTATCAAAAGACTGACAGGAACTAAAACAACGCCATTTAACACAGGATTTTGCTTCTCTGTCGATACTGGTATAGTAACTTCAATATATTGTTTGCATGTATCTGTTAGATTTGGAGAAAAAAAAGCATACAACGAGATTAATTGCTATTGAAGTGTATCACGAACTATATTTCTAATTGCAGCTATCAAATCATATGGTCTCCACAAATTTCAACTCTCGTTTATATATGTTTCTGAAACTGAATCACGCACTAACTCACATTTAACTTTATTCGATTGTAGTCTAATTAATTTCTTAAATTTTCTTAGTTCTGGATCAAACGCTCTATTATCATCAGTTATTTTTTAGACACATTTTCAGGCATTTGTGAGGAGACAATCCAATAAATAGTGGTGGTTGACCATGATGACCGCACATGATGACCGCACATTTTCACAGTAATTATTAATTGTACCTTATTTACCTCCGTTAGACAAGTAAGCATTTTTTCGACTTGAAGACATTTCTTTTCGTTGCATCAGCGATTTTAAACACATCAAGTTTAGCATCGTCCATAACTAATCTTGTATAATGTCGTTTATAATAACGTCGTCCTCCATGCAAAAATGTACCGATTATTCTTCTGCCAAGATCTTTTCCGATTTTATTTTCATCATCGGAATATTTCTTTTGATGTGGAACCAAACTTTTTTAAGTGGACGATCCAATATAATTGCTACACTCACTGTCAGAAATATTATTTTTGTATCGATCATATATCGTAACAATACAATCGGTAACTATTTCACTTCCGAAAAGTGTCTACAAAACCAGATATAAGAAATCAGATGATCTATAGCAATCTCGAATGACTCGATACAGACGAACCCAGTCAGGTCATAAGCCGGGAAAGGTCCATTTATCGACAAATAGCTATATATTAGGTCGTACAAATTGATCACACTTTTCATTGTCGTAACTTGAAAACAACCACATGAATACAGGATGGCTTATACAAATATTTTTAAGAAATGAAATATATCACCTTTATAAAAATTGACGGTTAGATTTCGTGGAAATGTTGGAAAGGCATTAGTCTACGCAAGCGCATTATGATCAATACTATTTATCAGAGATCCTATCGATTTATACCTCGATTCGCACAAAATCTCTCCTGTTATCGTGTTTACTTTTCTTGGAAATTTTTCTTATGTCCCAGTTCAACGCCCTCTTCAATATTCGATGCAGTGTATTTAACTGTTTCTGGCCACTCTTCTATTATTTTACGTGTTTTATCTGTTAAACCATTTCCACGTACTGCGTTTATGAAGTGTTCAATCCAAGTTTTATTGTCCGTTTTTGCCATTGCAATAACTTTCACTTTAAACAGATATCTTTTAATTAGTAATCGTCCGTCTCGTTAGTCGACCTTAGTAGCATTGATATTTTTGTCAACAACTTTATCGTTGCGTAATATTATGAATGTTGACCACATACACATATAATATGCACCACCATCGCAAACTAAATTATTGGCGCAACGTATACTTCAATCAGATTATTCGTCGGATCAACCTGATCTCGCATCGGTGAGTTAGTGATTCTGCTGTCAATGTCATGTATAGATTTATGTGGTTTAATTTTACTCTTATATAATATCTCAAACTCCTCTTTATTATAGCTAAGATATCTACAACTCTTTGTAACAAAGCATGTGCAAATGAATTCTTTGGATATCATTTACAACGCATACAGTAATTTAGAAACAAACCCGTGTTTGATGTGCGGTGGGGGGGGGAGGGGTAAAAAAGAAACACACTTGTGTGCAATGTGATGTTAAAACAAATATTGACGATCATAATAACAAAGTCCAAGATACACTGAAGATTATGTCGCCAGAGTTTACAAGTAATAATTTAGACAAATGATATTAGTTTATATATGTAACAAAGTGAGTTTGTGAAGCATCCAATCTTTTTGAAAATTGCGAAGCATCTAGCAGTGGTGTCATTAGGCTTCGCCGACTAAAAGACAAATTTATTGCTGTAATTAATTGTAGCTGTCTCGTTTTTAGTGCTGATAGGAATAACTATATCTTTCTCATATCTTATATTAATGTCTTTTTACGAATTACTCGAATACGGACTTCTGATCGATCTTATCAATGAAATGAAACTCGTTGACTCGTTCATTAATTTAAGAACTGGTATCATTGGTCAGAAAAAGAAGTTTGACCTTACTGGTAAACAACGTAAACCTCCAACGGTTGTTAAGTCTGTATATGCAAAGACTATTAAAGAAATAGTATTTCAATCAATGAATGAAGCTGGAAAATATTTAGATATTTCAATGCGATATGTACAATATCTCGCATATAATATTACCAGATCGTCTTTCTCGAAGAAATATAAACAAAACATAATATTTCAAGATCTCCCAATTTGTTTTCGATACAAACGGATGAAGGGACACAACTCTGTCCAGCAAATCATTCTCCAGTATAGAGTAATTAAAGAGCTATTTCGCATGTTATTGTTTATCGGAACAATTATCTAAAAAAAATTCAACTGTCCAGAGGCAATGTTTAAAGTGGAATACTTGTAATTTAGTTCAAAGCGATGGAAGGTCAGTATACACCTTTTGATTTTATTGATAAAAGCAAGACAAAAAAAAAACAGTGGTCTCACGAATGATTTATACACACAACAAAACTAGGTTACAGTTTTAGATCTCTCTGCTTATACATAAATATAAGTATTTCAACCTTAACTTAGTCAAAGGCACAAAAATATAAATATTTTTTTTAATACAATGTGTTTTGAAATAGGTTATTATAATGAGAATCTAGTTTAGATAATCATTTCTAAAACAGAAGGTGTCAGCGGAGCATTGCTAAAGCACATAACTCTTATACTCGAAGTTTGGAGTTCGAATCCCATGACTGTTATAATGTCGATAGTAGCGATAATTCGCGCTTTTCGTTAAAAACTGGGGGGTGGGGGGGTGGCTAAAGATTTCATGTATATATATATTCACCATATGTTAAGTACGTTTTGCTATCTCCACGGGGTTTGAGTTGGGTAGAAAGCACATGGAAAAAGCCTAGACGACCCTATAAATCTCTAAAGTTTTGTTTCATTTGGAGGGGGGAGGGTAAATACAGAAGCCTCCAAAATTAAACCAATAAACAGTAGCGTGTTGTGAGGTACTCATTCTCACTGAAGGATACCCCATACTGAAACATTAAAAACGAATGTAGTCAAAAAGAGTACCGTGGAGGTATCACGGTACCAATTATTTTTCCATAGACCTCAATGCTAATATTTGGAGAGATAAATATATTTTCTATCCTAATATAGCATGTATCTCACACACTGTTATAGAGAACAATGTTAGATTGTCAATTTGATGATGACAAAACCAGGTACTCCATTGCATTTAAGAGAGATAACTCTGCTGGAACTAGACAGGGGTATGAGTTATCTAGTCACAACATACTTATTTTCAGTCATGTCTCTCACATTTTCAAAAAATCATAAAAAATACAAAATATGATCTATATAGGAATTAGCATAAATTAACATGTTGCCAAGATGCTAAACTTTTTTTAAAGCCTAACAGAAAGGACAACTCTTACATAATCCACCAATCATAGCTTGTGTTGTTGTTTATTTCTGAATGCAATCGACCCTACAACATAAGCTCCTCCCACCTGGACTTGCGCAATTGGTACCGTTATACCTGGAGTAACTATCGGATATAACATGGAGATCCGGAAAGATGGCCGCTATCGCATAACCGGCTTGAAGCAGCTCTTCTGTTTGTTTTTTGTTTGGGTTTTTTTTGGATGTTTTTCATGATTGTTGTCTATGTTCGTCTACATTATTGTGTTTCATCATGCATGGCTGTTCAGTTCGTGTGTGTTTCTTCATATCCTTGTCTTGAAAACAAGAACAATTAGAATTTTTCTCAGCTGTCTTGCTCCAATGTTAGGACGTCCATTGTTCTTGAATAAACCGCCATCACGTGATAGCCAGTCAACCCGTTTATGATATGAAGGACTATCATTAATTGCTTTTAATAAACACTCCTTGGCTCTTCATACTACATTGTGATGAAGATTAAACGAACTGGGACAAAATTTATCATAACTTAAATGTAAACGAAAGCGAGAAAAGAAACGTTGTTTCAAAACTGGCCGGCGTAGCACATGTAAAAAAATTCCAGTTAGCTCCCTTTCACCCTTTCCAGTTAAACAATTTAAAAAATCGACCTTTAATTTATATAAACTGGTGCAAATCTACATCAAGTCCTTACTTATTTAACAGGGCACAAGTCGTATCTACAAATGAAATACACTCTATATATACAAACAGTACTAAAATACATTTCCAAGGGTAACATTTTTTGTTTTGATAATTGATCACAACTATTGTGCCAAACGAGTCAATTTATATCCACAGTACTCCGTTTCCGATGACTTCTTTATTGTTTCTCTGAACAAGAGGATAGCGAAATGATAACCATGTGATATTTATTTATTTATCCTGCGAAAGGAATTCTGCAAATTCTGCAGTTTCATACGTCTTATTCCTGTGATTGTAAGTTCGTTCGACCATGATTTCCGTTTGAGTGTTATACTTGGAGTTTGATGTGGTTTTTAATGTCCAAGTCATTCAAGGTTTCTCAAGTAAATGTTTCAAGACCTGTGAAACAATCGGACTAAATGTGCCTTTTATATTTAGAATTCCTTACGTTAAATTATTGTAATGTTCAAGAAATCTCTGTGAAAGGTGGTAATCCTGGTGGTATAGAAAGTCAATAGTTTCTTCAAATTATCTCCTTCAATATTTTAAGGTTTTCAACCAGTTGTCAATTCATAAATAAAACTCAATCACAGTTTTATTTATATTCACAATATCCATTATTCTAAGTAAACTTACCAGAATCTACGTGTTCTTTTCCTAGAATGAAATTTTCTATTTAAGCATTTTATACATCCTTTTGACCCTTTTATTCCTGGTGTATAACTCTAGAATTGTTCAATGTATCTCAATAAAATTAGTTATTAATATCCTAACAGCCTTTTCGGTGTGTTTTGTTCTATTTTGTACAGTCTACTTCCGAACATCCATATTAGGAAGTGACGTCTACGCACAAGTTCTGTCACAAGATTCAATTCCGTCGTTCATTCTGTAAATAAACTTTGGATCTGCCCTAACTTTTGTCTTCTTGGACGATATCTCTGAGTTTCCAAACAATCGATCAAACACTGCTACTTTATTGTGGGAGTCGTTTGTTCTAGGACACCTCTCTATAGGACAGTTTGAGTTTCCCCTAGAGTCTAAATTAGTCTCAGAATTGTAGTATCAAATTGAGACTTAACTTTAAAATTTACAATTTTAAGTTGTTTTTGTCCCCCCTGTCTCTCTTAAAGTCTGTCACAGGTTTAGAAGTTAAGTGTTACTTGTGTCAGTCCCCATATCTGGAATATAATATTCAGGTTTTATTTTTAATCTTGGCTAATGTATGTTTTAGGTGCGGCGTTTTAAAATTGGTTTCAGTCTAGGCCATTATATTGAATGTTCTAGACCTTTTGTTATCTCCGTTTAACTCTGTGACAGTTTCCTAATTTTAACATTACTTTAATTATGAGCTCTGCAGTAGGTAAGGGGAATTGTTAGTAAGACTGAATCGTAATTATATATGGGGTGATGATCAGCAGGCCAACCCCTAGGACGTGCGGAGCCCAAGGCAGCATACGAAGTCTAAGGCGGCATGCGATGAACTCAGGCCCCAAGCGAAAGATGCATTTCGGAGTTGATTTCCTGAAAGAGCAGGGCCGAAGGATGTTGCTTCGTTCGCCTTGCCCTAGTGCCCGGCATGATGATATGTATGTGTGGGGGATGGTCATTAAGATTGTGTTAGTCAGGAGTTGAAGATGTTAGTCAGTAAGTAATACAGCGTGTTGGGACGTAGTTGTAAGTTTCGAATAGTGCAGACGTATACTGGTCTGTAATGTCAATTTTTATTTTCGATTGACCAAATAATGTTAAACTTATAAATGTATCAACTCTACTATTTTTCCTTTGTAAGCATACGCGTATTTTAATTTTTGTATAATATAATGATATGGACGTTTCTGCCATTGTATTTCCATTGTCCCTGTATTTTATAATACTTTCTATTGTTCCCATATATTCCCGTTTGTCTCTATAGTATCAGTCACGACAACTAGCACCTAACATAATACTTCGAAATAAACATAGTCAGTGCTTCATCTCTTCAAACACAAGTTTCGTTTTATAAAATATGATACTGCCATATTCAAAATTAAAAGGTGTAAATACTGTGAAGTCCTAGTATAGAGGAAACGTAGTTATGTCTTGGTTATCTACTGTTCTCATTTTGTTTATACAGAGCGAAGGCGGTATAGGTGTGGCAGGTGTAACATCCCATTTGACACAGTGAATGAGTTATCGGACCATGAGAAGACTCACGACATTAGGAATAGAGCTATTCTTGAACTGTATATTCAAGAGAAAATAAACTAAACGTTGAATTGAGAAATAAATTTACAATATATCATATATGATTTATGTTTCTTTCAGTCAGATGATAAACCTTATTTCATATGCAAACACAACATCTTCCTCCACACACTTCCTCCATGAAACCACTGTTACATCCAAATATCATCGTTTGGGGGAAAAGAACGACATACGATACTTTTAACGGTAGTATTCTTTATGTTACATAATTAATAAAACTTATATTTGTGTGCTATACATCATACCATTTGTGGTATTGCATATAATTAGGGCAATGCGTCTTCACCATGACTACCGTTAAACTGGATTGCCGACTCTCATAAGCAAGGACTTCAAAACTTAATGCAACTACTGCAAACTGT